>PVJL010000658.1:308941-366100 GCA_004026885.1 Lyroderma lyra
GTGTGTGAGAGAGAGTGTGTGAGTGTGTGTGTGAGTGAGTGTGAGAGTGTGTGTGAGTGTGTGTGAGTGTGTGTGTGAGTGAGTGTGAGTGTGTGTGTGAGTGAGTGTGAGTGTGTGGCGGGGGGTGCAGAGCCAGCCCTGGACAGGCCCCACAGCACTCTCCCGCGGACCTTGCCCAAGGACCTTCGTGGTCATGGTCACCTCCTGTGGAACCCCAGGGGGAGGGGCCCAAGGGGACAGCTGCACACCTGCCCCTCGGTTCCTGAGAAAGGGGAATTGGGGAGAGGGGACAGGTGCTTCCAGGCAGGGGCTTTCAGAGCCCGGTTCGGAACGCTGTGCATGGGGCTTCCGCCCGCTCCCCGCAGGCAGCTGCGGGTGCTGTGCCCTGAGAACCCACATCCTCTGGATGGACCTGCAGCCCTGGCTCCTGGCCCCTCCCTTCACTAACCTGGGGAAACAGCCCCCCAGGACCTTGCTCTGCCCCTCTGCCTTTTGATGAAATTCGTGGCATGTTGCTTTTTGTTTCACTCACACAGAGCTGCACAATGTACAAAGCCTTCCTGCCAGGAACTAACTGTAACAATAATACTGGCTGACTGTGACCAAATGCTTGTTGTGTACCAGTGCTGTGCTAAGTAAGCACTTTTAGTGCATTGTCTCACTTCAACCCTCAGAGCAGACCTATGGCCTAGCTATTGACCTTGTTCCTTCATTTTGGAGATGTAGCAAATGAGGCTCAGAGAGGCTCATTAACTTGTCCAAGGTCACACAGCCAACAAGTGGAAGAGCTGAGATTTGGACTTGGGCTCATCTAATCTCAGAACCCAATTGTGTACCCCTTCAGCTCTATGGGCATTTAAACCACACAGCTGTACCAAGGTCAGAGCGCCTTTAAGAAGGGCCCAGAGAAGCCTAGTGGTCCGCCCATGTCAACAGTGGGGGCTGTCCACCCACAGGTCTTGGATCTTTCTGCCCCAAGCACCTCGGCTCCCCGCTGTTCCCCAATGAGCAGCCGATCTCTGACGCGTGGGAAGGAGGGAGTTCCCCAGAGGCACTTGCGTGGAGAGCCACCTCGCCCACATCCTTCCCAGCAGCCCTCCCCCACTGACCTAGGCTCTATTTATACCCCGTGAGGTTGCCACAGGGGCCCGGACTTCCCTGTTCCGTGCCCCCCTGAAATGCGAAGGTGAAGGAAACTGAGTGCTTTCCATCGAGGCTGGGTGGTTTCCATGGAAACACCAGATCCTCCTCCAGCCCAGAATGTGGCTGAGGGATAGAGCCGGGCCATGGGGCCCATGGCTGCAGGGACTGGCTCAGCTTGGAGCTGATGCCTTGTGATCCCAATGCCCAGGAGGGAGCCCAGGGAGGTCACCCTGGCAACCAGGCCACTGCTGAGACAGGAGGAGCAGGGAGGGTGAGATGATGCCCACGTCCCTGCAGGGGCCGCCACCACTGTTTCTCACTGCCCCACGGCCACTCCCCCTTCTTGAAATAACAGTTCCTTTCCTTAGGGATCAGGACCCCTCAATCCCTCCATGTGGCTGGAAGCCCAGGACCCTCACTGCCAAGCTGCCACTTAGCGCCTTCCACAGCCTGGACACAGTGAGTGCCTCAGGGATGAGTGTGTGCCCCAAGGTCACACACATGGGCCGCCTCTGCTAATCTGGTGGGAGGAGGGCGTGAGAGGCTGGTGGCCACCTTGGGCTCCACTGGGGACAGCCCACCTAAGAAGGCAGCCATGGAGGAGAGCAGGGTCAAGGATGGCGAGGGACAGAGTCCTGGTGGCAGCCTCTGGAAGCCTGGGTCCATCTGAGCGTGCAGCCTGCCTGGCTTTCAGTTGGGTTACTGTCACACCAGTCAAGAGTCCTGCCCAGGACCAACTGCATAACTTACAGTCCAGTGCAAAAGGAAAACGCAGGGCCCTTCTTTAAAAATGATTAATAAGCGTTTCAAGACAGCAGCAATAGAGCATCAAACCAAGTCCAGGACCCTAGGAAGCCAGCCCTGGTCCTGCCCAATACCATCCTCACCATTTCCCAGAAGAAAAAAATAAAGGCCCAGAGAGTCAGAACTTCTCAAGATCACACAGTTAGCAAGCAGCAAAGAAAGGACTGTAACACCCATCTGGGCAGCCCCAGAACCCCGAGATCTCAACCACAACAAGCCACCCCTGTCTCCACCTGACCTGAGATCCCACCACCCTCCAGGGTAGCTCTCCTCTCCCCTCGCCAATGCTGTGCTTTTATGTCACCTTGCAGTGTGACTTTTCTCAGGGAGGAGGCATCATGAGAGAACTTTGAGTCCAGCATATCATCCAAATGGTTCTGCCCAAACACTCCTGGGATGGGGAACTCAATACCTCACAAAACCGCACATTACACGGCCAGGGGTCGCGGGGAGTTCTTGGTACAAGCAATTTATTTTAAGTTGAGCCCAAATGGCTTTCTCCCATTAGTGTTAGTTCTGGTCCTCTCCCCGGGGTTCCCACAGGCCATGCTGCCAAATGCGTTGCGGCTTACTCCTGGTACCCTGATAGGAAATGAGGGTCCTGGGCAATGCCGGGCGTGGAGGGGGTGGCATGTTGACCCTACCGGCCACCCAAGTCTTTCCTGAAAGTCCAGGCTGCAATCCACATAACCAGCCACCCAGAGTTCAGCAGGAGGTCCCATCGCTCCCTCCCCCCAGCCACCAGGTAAAGCTCCTGAGGGCGGGGCCTGTGCTGGAACCGCCCTGCAGCCCGTACACAGCAGGTGCTTACAAGTCTCTCCTGTCTCTCCATGACCCCTTTCCAGAAGGACAGCCTGGGCGTCCTCTTCCCCCTTCCCCAGAGGGAAGAGAAAGGTCACCTGCTCTGTCTCAGCTCCAGCTGACTCCAAGCCAGTGGAGCAGGAAGATTCCATCTCAGGAGGCAGACATCTCATGGAACTGCACTGTCCTCGTTTTACCGCCTGTACCTTAGGGCGTGTGCCCAGTTCTCCGGACTACCAGCTCTGGGGGGCACACAGCCGTGGGTCCAGCCGCTGCCACCACCCCTGACCCCCAGCTCCCACCCAGGCCATGTGAGCCCCTGCTCCTCCACATTTTCAGCCCCCAGCCTTCCACCTGAATCCCTGATATAAACTCTCAGTGCCTCGGCGACCTTGCTTGTGCAGGCTGTAGGGAGGGTCAGCAGTGGGGCCTGCGTGAGCGCAGCAAGCCCAGTGCCCAGCCCATCACAGGGAGCAGTGTCAGTTCACTTCCTTCCTCCCGACCCCCTCCTACCCTCCACTGCCTGGAGAATGAGTCAGAATCCCAGTGTGTCAGAGCTCGCCACGGCCCAAGAGGTCACCTGTGGCTCAGAGAGGCTGGGTAACTTGTCTAAGGCCACTCAGCAATCAGTGACAAAGCCCACCCAGCAATCAGTGGCAAAGCCCACCCAGAACACAGGGCCCCTGATTCCCAGGCCTCCCCGTGGCCCACTAAATGGCGATGAGGAAGCAGCCAGAAAAATCATTAACTTCACACTTCCTGGTTCCCACAGCCCGTACTCATACTAATATTAATACCGACAACAGGAACGGCTGTGAGCCCTTACTAGGCATGGATGAAGTTAATAATGGTGACAGTAAGAGTAACACTTGCAATGACGCCAGCGAACATCTGCTCTGGGTCGGCCCTACACCATGCCCTTCCCACAAGTGGGTGCTCTTCACCCTCGCGACAGCGCTATGAGGTCGCCTCCTTGGGGCCAGTGTGCTCCAGCACTGAGAAATGCTCGGACCTGAGAAAGGGATTAGAGTGTTACAGTCCGCAATCTCCCCTCTCCCCACTTCCCGGAGGCACACCTGAATGGGGTACACAAAGGCCATAAGTGCTAATAGTGTAGCTTCACTTCCCTACAAGTTTTGCCATCAGAGGAGTTGTAAATGGTGTTTTGGGGCATTCAAAGTCATTTGGGGTTTCAGAATTGCAGACAAGGACAGGGGACCTGTATGATTACTGCCATTTGACAAACAAGGCAACTGAGGCCCAGAGAGGCGGAGCAACTCGCCGAGGGTCTCAGTGCAGAGGTTCCAACACGGGCAGTTCCAGTTCTGGAGTCCAGGCCCTTGGTCATCACTCTGTATTTTATAAACATGTTGCAGTCTGTGCTCCTGGGTGGCGGTGGGGCCCAGGCAGGTTTATTCTCCTTGATTTATAATCGAGGAACCCAAGGCTTGAGAGGCCACGTGCCTTGTCCGAGGCCCCCAGTTGTCCCCATTGCTGCCCTGGGAGCAGTGACTGCTGGGAGCATGGGGTAGGAAGAACCGAATGCGGCCTGGAGGCCACCTCCGGGGGAGCCCAGGGGGGCTGGAGAGTAGGGGGAGATTGGGCCCACCTCCTCTCAGAAGGCCTTTCCTTTAGGCTCACACAAGTCCCACCTCCCCAGCTGGGCCTCATCTGCAGGAATAAACACCATCAAGGGAATGTTTAGTCTCCTACCAGGATTTACAATGTGCTGGGAAAGGAAAAACAAATCATTCATTCCAACTCGGATGACAGAGTGGCACCGGAACTTGCCCCAGCAGAGCAGAACATGTCCCCCTGCCTTCCAGGAGAGGAGGTGGGCCATCGTGAAGTGGGCAGGGACCAGGGGACACATGTGGGGCCTGGGGGCAGCGGGGCAGGTGGAGAAGGGGACAGTGGGCGTGAGGGACAGAGCCCAGACTGGAGCCAGGAGAGCTGACCCCCCACACAAGCCCTGCACCAGGGCTGCGGGGCGCCCCTGAGGCGCAGCTCCGGGCCGTCAGCCAGGAGAGGTTCCACCAGCCCGCAGAGAGGCAGCGTGGTGTGGAGGGAGCCGTGGGCCGTGGGTCAGGGGGACCGAATGGAAATCTCCACTTGGAGATCTCTGAGCTGCATGTGACTGTGGCCAAAAGTCTTGAGTGCGTGAGGTTACTCGGTCAGCTCCTGACACGTGGTTGGTGCCCGCGGATGGGCGCCATCTTTGTCACTGTGCGATGGGGAAACGTACGGGGGTCGGGGGGTGGGGAGGTGGATGGCCCCAGACCCCTGCAGAGCGGATCGGCTTCTGAGTCATAGGAACCTGCTCACTGGGGCCCAGTTCTTGTCCACCCTGATGATGATGTACCACTGACCAGGTCCCAGAGAAACCCCAGGGGCTGAAGGGCAGAAACGAAGACCCGGTCCTACAACCCTCTCTCTGGGAAAGGAGTATCCCTGCCCTAAACATTTGCTTCCTATCTGATAGCCAAACCAACTTCCTTTCAGCTGCTGAAATGGTATTTCCCCTTTCGCCTTGGCTGCCAGGAAGTACAGTGTTCAAAGTTAGCCCTCGGCTACATGAGATCTCATCTCCTGGCGTCGGGGACAATGGTCTTCCTCTCTCTCAGTGGGCAATGGTCTGATCTCTCCTATTTTGATTTTATCTATTCTGTGCCTATGTTGGAGGTCAGCTCCAATTCTCCTGAGAAACAGGCTGGGTAGGGATTATACATAAGCAAAGCAGATTCAGGCAGGAGCCACCACAGTGCAAATTTCACCAGCGTGAACCCAGAAGCCAGATTGTGGGAGTTCAAATCCCAGCTCAACCACTTACTAGCTGTGTGACCGTTGGCCAAGTCGCTTAACCTCTCTGTGCCTCAGCTTTCACATCTGAAAATAAGGGTGTTCATCTCTAGGACCTCACAGAATTGTGAGCAACAAATATGAAATGCAGTGTGTGCACAGCATTTAGTACCAGGCTTGTTCTAAGTTCCGTTACATTGTTAACACTGTAATATTTTCTCAGCTTCCTTCTAAGAGGAATCTGAGGAAGATGCTGAACAGACAGCTAGAATCAGGGTCTCTGAGCTCCCAAACCTGACTTCTGGTTATGGCCACAAGGGTCCTTAGACGTTAAGCCACAGTAAGTCTGATTATTTAGTCCTCAAAGCTGAGCACCTTCCCCTGACGCAGGACTAATGTTTCTTTTTATTGACAGTCTCCTCCCTGGGCCTCACCTGCGGATGAGTGTCATGGATTAATGCTCGCTAAGGTGCCTTAATAATAAATGTTTATTGTGTCCCGCTGTGCCAAGCACTGTATTAAGTGTTTTACTAACAAAATCTCATGGAAATCCTGCAATAACTCCGAGAGCTGAATTTTATTTTTGTCCCATTTACAGAAGGTGAAACAGGCACAGCCACACAGCCAGAAGGTGGTGGGGTAGAGAGGGGTTCAGGCCCAGCAGCGACTCCGCCCAGACACTGCCTTCCTATCTAATAGCCCGCCATCCGATCCCAGGGCGGCTGCCCTGACACCTACCGGCTTTGTCTGGGACAACTGAGAGGCTTTTTGTCTACCCCGCGCACGGCTGGTCCGGCACAGGCGGGCGGGGGAGGGAGGGAGTGCTTACCTTGTCCATGTTGAAGTAGAAGAGGACTCCAGCAGCCACCTGGGCGATGAGGATCAGGAGGAGGAAGGTAAAGTACTGGGGACACAGAGCAGGCAGAGTCAGCGGGGGGTCCCCCACAAGGAACCACTCACCTCAGATGCTCCCCCCCACACCCCCACCCCCGGGTCTGGGCTGGGGCGGGGCTCAGGGGGCTGGGCGGGCAGCAGCGGAGGGCCTACTCACCAGCCCCAGCAGGCAGCGGACCTCGTTCACGGCGCCGATGCAGCCCAGGAAGCCCATGACCATGGTGACAGCTCCTACACCAATGAAGACGTAGGCCCCCACACTGAGCGAACTGGAGGAGGTCTCTGGGGGATGGAAAGAAGGGTGTTCGATCCAGCCTGGCTGTCTCCCTCTCTTAAAGTACAAAACCAGGGGTCTGAGGGTCCAGGACGACTCCCAAGTGCGCTCACCCCCACAATCTATCCTAACTTCCACCTCTGCTTTAGTTTTTCTCCTCAGCACTGCCAGGATAGAAAAAAACTGTTCATTTTACTAATTTATCTTGCTTGCTGTCTGCAGCCCCACAGAACGTGAGCTCCAGGAGGGCAGGGACTCGGGTTTGCTCCCGCTGACCCCAGCAGCGTCCGGCACAGCAAAGAACTGTGTGCATATCTGCTGCACCAACGAACCAGACTGGCAGGTCCTGCTGGGGCCACAGACAGCACAGGCCTGCCTCCCTCCTCGCCCATATCACGATCAACACCAGCCTCGCGTGCCCACTCACTGCACCCCAGGGGCCCCACACATACTGTCCCCAACTCCGACTTCACTCTGCCTCGTAGGCACTAGCACAGCCACTGCACAGACGAGGACACCGAGGCTCAGAGAGGCGCGGGCCAGAGCTGGGATTTGGAAATATGCAGCCCCGCCACGCCGTGCCTTTCCGCTGATGCCCAGGGCACACGTACTGGTGTGATACTCCTTCACTCATTCCACCAAGAGCCCAGGCATGGGGCGGGGAGTGGGGACAACGATATAGCACAACCTTCTGGTTCTGTGAGGGGCCCTGACGGTGCTGGAGCTGGAGGGGGCAGGGTTGTGGGTTGGGGTGCTGGGAGCACTGGTCTGGGCAGGTGGTGCCATTTGAGCTGAGATGAGAAAGGAGAAGTCAGCCAAGGGAGATGTGAGGGGAAAAGCGTTCTAGGCAGTGGGGACAGCAGGTGCGAAGGTCTGAGGCGGGAGTAAGCGTGATAGCCACCGGCACCAAAAACATGCACACACATTTGAAGCGATGTTATCCAGGTGTTACTTTTCAAGGTTGAACTGAATTACGGTAGCAATGTGTAGGATGACATTTGCTCAAAAGATGGCGGTAATCAAATGGATGAGCATGACCATGTGACAGGCGGGACAGTCAAAGCAAATGGCAGAAGCATGACTGTCCTTCGAGGAATGCAAGACCGTTTGTCAGGCCAACGGACAGGAGGAAGAGGTGCGGTTGAGTTTCCCCCACATTCTCCTGACTTCACACCCCTTGACTTCTACCTATCCAGGACTGTAAAGGATGTGGGGTACTGCAGAAAACCGGGTACACTGGCGGTGCTTCAGGAAGAAATCGAAACGGCACGTGCAGCGATGCAAGTGACAATTTGGTCAGCGCTGCTCGAGCAGCAGTTCTGTAATCAGAAGTGTCTGGACAACGATGGTCACCACTTTGAGCACCTCTTGTCATTGCAGAAGTCAAACGTGACTCGTATTCATCTTTTGTGATTGGTATATATTGAGTATTACAATTTCCATAGTTGTTTCCTCTCTTAAAATGTGTGTACATTTTTTGGCACCCTCTGTAGTTTGAAGAACGGAAAGAAGGCGACAAAGAATGGACCAGCGTGAGTGTAAGAGGAACGTGGTGAGTGACATGCCTGAGCATAGAGAGAGGAGCCTGATGGCAGGAGACTCCCTCCCCAGGGCCGTGGGCAGACAGAGCCCACCCTGGGGGGTGGGGGTGAGATCTGTTGGGGCACTTGCCCAGCATTTCCCAAGACATCCAACAGATCACGCGGGGCAAAGCTCATGTCCACCTCCGGCCAGCCCGCTGGCATGGGATACTCTCTCCCCTGAGGCTGTGCTACGCCAGAGGACCAGGGCAGATGGGTCACACCCCTCCCCCTACAGGCAGGAGATGCAGACTCACTCCCACGACAGCCCCAGCTGTCCTGGGAGGCAGCCAGGGAGGAATGTCCTCAGGAGGCTGGAGAGCAGCCTGGAGAGCATGGGTGGCTGAGCGGAAGCTGTTAGGGAGACAGGTTCCTGGGTCCCGTCACAACTGGACAGACTTCCCTGGGAGACCATGTGGAATCTGCATTTTCAGTGTGCTTCCCTGATGACTTGGGCACTGCCAGGGCTGCCAGCTGACCATCAGCAGAGAGAACACCAAGGGGGCATTAGCACCCGTAAGGAATAACTAACTACAAAGCTCCAGGGAGGGTGGGCGGAGGGCCTGGTCACAGACAGAATGTCCTGGAGCTCAGGAAGAGCCCTGGCCGGCCCACCCTACTCCCAGGGTGCCAGGGCAAGGCTGCCCTCTGCCCAGCTCCTCCCAGGAGCCCCCAAGAATCCAGGCAGAGCCGCCGCTGGGCGAGGGTGGGGCTTCCTTTTCACTGCAGGCCCTCACCACCCGGGCTCTCAGCAATCAGCATGGGCTGGCGGAGCCATTCAATTTCACTCTTCCTAAACGTCCAGGGTTTGGGTTCCAAGTCCTCCCAGCGACTCGAAAAAAGGAGTTGGCACTGCCTGGAAACCCACTGTGTGCCAGCCCGGATAAGGCCCTTTATCTGAACCATCTTGCTTAACTTCCACAATAGCCCAGGAAGGCGGACTTACATCCTGATTTGTCCCTACGGGCCCTGAGGCCCAGGCAGGCTCAGAGCCCTTGGAGGTGCTCAGCAGACAAAGCCCAGGGTGAGACCCCAACTCGGGCCCTTCCCCTGGGAGGCCAGCAGAGCTACAGGGTCTCGGTTTCTCAGAACATTCTATGGATACCAGTCCCTGTCCGCACCCAGGGTCTCAGGGCAGCCCGAATCTGAGCAACCTGATGTAGGACGGGACCAGTGACTATCCCAGGATGACCCATCCATTGTGCATGGCAGAAACATCTTGGTCTCATGGGGCCAGACAGGTACCAGTGAGGGGGAGGAAGTGGCCCAAATTGAAAGGGGCCAGGGACCACGAGAAATAGGTTCTAATCCCAGCTCTGCTGCTAACAGCCTCTGAGCCAGGGCAGGCCATCCTCTGGCCTCTATTCCTTTCTCTGTAAAGTAGAACTAAGTCCCACTTCTTAAAACTGCTCTAAGGATTAGATGGCATTATAAACATATTTAACAATCACTTATGTAGAGTTTACTATTTACTAGGGGCTGTTCTAAACTCTTTTCAGATATTAACTCATTTAACTTCTCACAATAACCTTATGAGGGGCATTCTATTATCCCCAATCTACAGATAAAGAGGCACAGAGAGGTGAAGTAACTTGCCCAAGATCACACAGCCAATAGGTAGGAGAGCCAGGATTTGAACCATGGTAGTCTGTCTCCAGAGTCTGTGCTCTTCACCACCATGCTTGCTTCTGCTCCTGATGGTGCAAACATGTGATGTGCCATAGGAGCTTGTGGTACAGGGGTTCAGGAAACAAGAGCTCAGGAGCCATGCCACCTGGTTCACATCCCAGCTCCCTACCTTCCAGCTGTGTGTCCTTCAGATAAGGTCCTTCCCCTCCTTGAGCTTCCATTTCCTATATAGTGAGGACAGTAAAGGGAAGAGCTGTGTCACATAGCCTGACACATAGCAGGTCAGGAGCACTGGGTTCCCAGTTCTGACCCTGGCTTTCGGTATGACTTTTAGCAAGTCTTTTTCCTTGGCCAAGCCTCAGTTTACCCAAGGGTCTGGTGACTGAGCTAGCAGAGCAGATGGGTGTTTCTGAACTGTGGCTGCCTGGAGAACCACCTGGGGAGCTCTCTAAAAACCATAGTGCGCCAGGCCCCACCCACCCACCCACCCATCACACCCCGTCAGGGTGTGGCCCGGGCCCTGGGATTTGTACAATCACTCGGGGTGCATCCAGGGGGCCTCTAATGTCCAGCCAGCTTGAGATTCTCAGATCAAACAGGGAGGAGGCTGGAGGAATAGCAGGCGGTTCCCGGGCCCTCGGGCAGGGTGCAGAGGGCGAAAATGCAGTTCTCAGGCTGGGCCTCAAGACTTTGCCCTGTGGCGCAGCGCCCACTGGGTGTGGGCCACGGCCCAGGAAGTGGGGAGCCTGGGCCTAGTTGGGGCCAAGGAGGATGTGTCCCCTGTTGGGAGGGCATGGGGAGTATGGGCACCGGGCTGAGGCAGGAAACCCAGCCCCCACGCCCAGAATGGGGGTGCAGTCTGCTCCCCTCTATAAGACTGACAGCTCCAGGCCCCATCAGATGTGACTGGAGGGCTGATCATCTTTGCTTCTCTTCCCCTCGGAGCAGAGGAGGCCTAGCCCCTGAAGCCACAGTGACAGGTGTGGCCCCTCCAGCATCATCGCACCCTGGTTCCGTTTTATTCAAATCAAGCAGCTGTCATGGGCCTGAGTCCAAACCTGCCACCTCCAGCAGCTGCTGGGAGGGGAAGTGAGCAGAGGACAACGCACTGGCCAAGGAGAGTGGCATCACTGTACTACTTGCGGCCGTGTGCTGGGCCTCCCTGCCACCACAGGGCATCCCCACCAGCCCAGCGGCCGTCCTGGGGGGACACCATGAGTAGACTCAGAAAGGCTCTTATCATTCGGGCGGGAGTGCCTTGGGCTTCTTTCCTCCTGCTTCGAAATTGAAATCGTGAGAAGGGGCTTCCACGCTGTGGCTCCCTCCCCATGGGCAGCATTTAGGACCAAACCTCTCAGGGTTCAGTTCCCAGAAGCTGGGTGAACTTGAGCAAGGGACATCAGTTCTCAGAGCCTCATTTGTTAAGGCAGGAAGAGAACAGTTCCTACTCCACAGGGCTGCTGTGGGATCAAGACAATTTATCCACGCAAATGCTCAGCCCTGTGGCATGCACTGGGGAAGCTTCCTGGTGCCTTCCTCCTCAGTGTGCGTGCCCAACCTACCGTGCCAGGCACACGGTAGGCCCTCATCAACACCTGACAACCTGTCCTTTTTGGCCCTTTTCTACCTCTCTCTGACCTGGGAAGGGGCGCTTACATTTTGCTGAACGGGGAAACTGGAGAGGCGGAGAATGTAAGAGGCTTTCTCAAGCTCGGGGCTGGGGGAAGGGGCCAGGATGGGAGAACAAGCCTCCCCCACCTCCCATTGTTCCATTGTTCTCTAGACAACAGCGGCTTTGTTTGGGGAGGGAAAGAAAATTCCTCCCGGAACCCCCTGCAGAGGTCAGCAGCAGGACCTGGGCAGGGCCCTGAGGTCAGCTGGGAAAGTGACCAGTAGAGTTGAGACTGAAGTACTGGGGTGGGGGGTGGGGGTTAGCCCTGCCTGCTGCCCAACCCCTCCCCTCCAGAGCCCGCTGGCCAGGGAAAACAGAGGGCTCCTTACGCAGGACAAAGACGAAACTGCTCCTGTCCGCTAGGATCCACACCCCGAAGCCCAGGATCACGGCGCCCAGGATCTGGAAGGAGAAGGAGGCAGTTAATGAGGGGGTGGGGGTGCGTGTGTGTGTGGAGGGGGCTGAGAGCAGGTGGGATAAGAAGACCCTGCCCACCTATTCCTATAGCCCAGGCCAGGGGGACACAGGGGAGCCCTCCATCCTTGCCCAACCCAGAGATGTTAAGAGTGGTCTCAAGTCCTGAACTCCAAGTCCCAGTGAATCCCAGCAATCCAGACAGCATGTGTGGGGAGTCCCTCCTGCCCCCCCCATGCCCATGTGCAGTCACAGACTGAGCCCACCTCCCCAGGTGGAACCCCAGCCAAGATCCACTATCTCACCAAGCCAGCGGAGGCTGAGAAAGTACCTGCAGTCTGGACAAAACTATAGGTTCTCCTGCGTGTGGGGGTGCCGCATCACCCCACGAGGTTGGTCTTAACCTGGGACATGCTCTGGACCCACCAGGGGGATAATCCGCCTTGAAGGTCCCAGCATGTCACTGTCTACCTCTGCCATCAGCCCTGGATCCCCACTCAGCCATCACCCCACAGCCTCAGGTGCATGGCCAGCAGCGCCCTGGCCCAGGGTCATGACCAGTCCTGCTCTGCTGTCATTAAAGGCTAGAGCTGGGGCCCTGAAGAGGGCGAATGGTCTACTTGCTTCAGGTGTAAAAGTGAAGGGGATTCCAAAACACTCAGTAACCAAGACAAATACAAGTTTACTGCAATTATCTCTCTTAAATCAAAATGAACAGAAAAAAATCCACGATGAACAAAACATCAAAATTTTAAATAAACACAGGCTCAGTATGACTGTTTTTTGTGGCACAGGGCGGTGCTGGTTCAGATCCCAAGGGGAGTGCCTCACTCACCTTATCCTAGTCCCGGTCCCCTACAGGCAATAGCAGGTGACGGCCACGAGGATGAAGCCATGGTGATCACCCCACGTTTGCCCCCACTGCCTTCCAGCAGCTCACATGTCCCTTCCTCTCTCCTTGGCAGATGGGCCCTGTTACTGTCCTCATTTTACAGAGGGGAAAACCGAAGGCCTCAATTCATCCATCAGGGGCTCAAAGCCAGTCTGACTATTAATCTGGGCCAGATGGGGACATATCAGCTGCAGGGATACTCAGGGTCTGTCTTGGGCGTTAGCCTCGAAAGCCCTCTCAGGGACAGGAAGGCAAGGGGTGCACCCTCAGCTGGGGTACCTCAGGCTGCTCAGCTTCCTGGGAGAGGGCATGCTTTACAGGACCTGGCAGTTAGGTTCCCAAAGACTCCCGGTCCCCTGCCCACCCCACCTGAAGTTCACAGCACAGCTGGGCAAGGCCAGCAGTCCAGCCCATGGTCTGCTCCGGTCACCTCAGACCAACGAGGCAGAGCCCCTGCCCACCTGCCTCCTGCACTCCCAGGGCAAGGGGGAGAAATGCCCTTCCTAAGAGGGAATGGGAGAAAATTCCCTCTGGGCAAATACAGGGTCCGGCACAAATAACGCCCCTTTTTAATGTGCTGGTCATGTATACCAAAATCATAAGCATGTAATTCTATAGCAAAACAATATCATAACTACATGAACATAACTACTTCAAAGGGGCGTTACTTCTGTCGGACCCTGTATAATCCCAAATCGAGTAAAATCCCAGAATGCCTGGCTGAACTTCTTAGCTCGCCTAGAGAAACCCAGAGGAAAGTCCCTGGTGCTGCCCTTTCGGTTTCTCTGCAGGTCTGATGACCGCAGCCTGACCATCAGGTGTGGCTGAATCAGCCACCAGGTCGTGGGACAGCGAGGAAGGAGGTCAGGCCAGGTGGCGGACCCTTTCTCTGTGCATCAAGACTGAGCCCCTGGGACATGCGGCACACCAACCGCCCCCAGCCCTGCAGAAGCTCCCCACAGGGCTCAGCCGGGGGCCGGGATCCTGGCCACCAGCATCCTCCCCGCAGAGCAGCCAGGGCACCGGCACCCTCAGGGTTTCTTTGGACGTGAGAAAACCAGACAGGGCAACTTTCTGGGGAATTGGGGGTCGGGGGAGTGTGGACAAGGATGTACACGTGTGCACATGTGCATGTGAGAGCACACATGGCAGCCAGAGTGATTTTTCCGAACCACAAGTCTGATCGTGTTTCCGCTTCCCAGTGTGCATAGAACAAAAACCAGAATAGTTCCCAGAAGTCTGCAGGGCCCGTGCCCTGGAGAGGCACGCTCTGTCCTGTTCCCCTGCTGGACTTACATGCCCGCTGCCGGGACCCCTCTGCCCCTACCCCATCTAACTCCAGGAAGCTTTCGCTGACTGCTCTGATAAGGTCAAGTGGCTTATTATCTACTTTTCTAGGGGCCGAAACCTTTATTCCCAGCACTACTGCTGCTGCAATTTTAGCATCCATTTGAGTAAGGATTTGATTGCAGCCCACCATCCCCCAGACCGGAAGTCCCATGAGCACAGAAACCCAGGCCCTTCTGCTGGTTAGTGTCGACCTGGTGCCCCCAAGGGTCTGAATACAGAGGCGTCAAATGCGCATTTGGTGAGTAAGTGAACAAGGAATGCACACTGTTGCCTCTAACTCTCCCCTCTCCCTCTCATCCTCCTGTAATAAAAGCTCCCTTCCCCGACCCCCCCACTCCCCACATCCTGATGGGCCATCCTGGGCCCCAGCACACAGGGAGTTAACACCTGACTCTCCACAGCCAGCTGTCTGGAGCAGCCGGGAGGAAGCTGAGCCCCCAAGCCCAGCCCCTAGAGCTCTGGCCGAGGGAAGCTCTTTCAGTCCCTGGCTTCTATAGGGCAGCCTGGAAGAACAGAAAAGGACACCTTGGCCAAAACCATCAACCCTGCTCCCTTCCTCCACAGTCTCCACCCAGCCCTTCCACGGTATGTGTGGAGAGGGGCTATCTATAGCCTTGAACCCCAAGCCCCATCACCAAGGTTTCTCTCTCCAGGCCCTGGAGCCCCCAGCGATGCAGCCACAGCACTCCCACCCCATCCCCCAGTTCTTGCCACTGGCCCTCCAAGCCAGACCTCGGCCTGGGGGCCAAGTGGCTGGCTTGACTCGGGCTGCTTGGGCAGCTGCTTTCCAGAGCCCCGGACCAGCCAGGAGGGGCCTGACCGCCGAGCTGGGGAAGCCCGGGTGCCCAAGCCCTGCCCGGGGTGACCTCCAGGCCTGGCTGCCATGGGCACAGCGCCACAGCCAGAGCAGGTCCTCAAGGAGGGGAATTTAGAGTGAGTCTTTATTTTCTAAACTCCCCACGATCCTATGTAACTTGTAATGCATTAATAGACTGATATTTTTCCCCACAAGTAATTCATGTCGATCGTAGAAAATTTGGGAAATGCAGAGGCATAAAGAATAAAACCAAAATATCCAGGAATCCCAACATTAACATTCAGAGGCAGATTTTGCTCCTCTCAAAAATATTCATGCCTGTGTACAATTTTTAAAAATAAATTGGATCATAATAAGCATCCTATTGTGCAACGTGATTTTTTAACAGCACAGGATGAACCAACGCTGTGCAGAGGCCGCTGCCCCAGCAGCACTCTGGAGCTATGAAGAACTTTCCAGGCAGCTCTCAGCCCCACCCGCATCACACATGCATAGTCACACTCTCACACATGCACCCTCCCACACACTCACTCTTACACTCTCACACACACTCATACACACTCTCACCCCCACACACACTCACGCTCACACACACTCACTCACACATACACAGTCACCCTGGCATCTCCAAGGCAGGAGGAGCCCGTCAGTGCCAGGCCAGAGAGGAACATGAAGGCCCCAGGAAAACCAGCTCCAGATGTGCCTGGAGCCCCCCCACCCTCCGGCTCGGGGGGCCTCGGGAGGCCCGCCAGGGGGGTTCTGGGGAACGGGGACTGTGTCTGCACTCCGGCCCAGGGCCCAGCCTCCTCTTGTCCACCTTGTGGGATCTCAGAGCACATGCTCCACAGAGCCGGCCCGGGAAGGTCAGCAAGCTCCTCACCACCCGCCATGGGTCTGTTCTGAGCTCACACCCACCGTACCCCACCACCATCCCCAGGCCGAGCATCTCCGGAGGGAGTCAGGCTGGGAGGCCTGCCAGGAGGAGAGTCTCTGCTGCAGGCCGTCAGGAGGCACTGGCCATACTTACAAAGAAGAGCAAGTTGAAGAGGAAGAGGAAGTATTTGGTGACTTTGATGCAGGCTGACCCCATCCTGCTGGCCCTGGAGCTCCCTGGGGAGAAGAGAGTAAAGGCAGGTCAGTGCAGGCGGGACAAGGCAGGGCAGGGGAGGGGAGTGCAAATGCTGATGGGCACCCACCAGACGTCTGCTGGCCCCAGACATGCCCGGCTTGTCCTCACAACAACCCCATGGGCTAGGTAGTAACACGAGGTCCTGTTTTATGGGCACCCTGAGGCCCAGAGAAGTTAGGTGATTGGTCCAAAGCCACACAGCTAGAAGTCTCAGCTGCTTGACACTTGGAAGTTAGGGTCTGGGTCAGCCACTCTACGGGCACCAGGCCTGCAGGGAAATTCCACAGGAGAACCTCAGGGTCTGAAACTTGCCCAGATGGACACTGGTGGAAGCCAGGAGGCCAGGAAGTTAGTGAGTAACTGCTGGAGACCCAGAGGGGAGACCTGTGGCTTTTTCCACATGTCTTCAGATCTCTGGGTCTAGGGGGGCCGGGCTGTGGGGGCTGCCCTGTGGGGGCTGCCGGCAGGAGAAGGAGAGTTTGGCTTCTCAGAAAATGGACTGAGTGCTCCCTCCACCTTCTTATTGCAAAGGGAACAAATATGCACTGTGGGACATCCAACAAACCTAGGAAAATGACACATTCAACTGAAATTTTGGGATCACCCCAGATATAAAACCGTCATCATCTTTGTAGCTGTACTTACAGCATCTGTGTGTATGACAAACAGTTTTAAACAAAATTGGGCTCATGCTGTACAGAGTAATTTGTTGCCTGCTTTTTTCATTCTACAACATACCATCTCCTTAAGTGGATAAAATGTTCTACAACACAATTTTACATGTTTCATAGGATTCCATGGTATTGATCAGTCCTTGGTAACATTTTGGGGAGTGGTCACAGACTCTCCCAGAAAAGTCATGTATAGCTAGCATTGTACAAACAATGTCTGGGGGTTCATAGACCCCCCATGAAGCCCATTTAGGAACCTTAAAGATCCTCAGGTTAAAGTCCCAGATAAGATATATCACAAAGCATTTCATCAATACTCAAGATTGAGCCCATAAGTTGTTTCCAATTGTTTGCAGTGACTCTGGATGACACAACTCGTGTTTCTGGAACAACACAAACCATACCTGAGCACTTTGTGTCCCTCTACAGAGAAGGACGCCGGGCCAGGCCAGGACTCGGGGAGGAAGAGGGCAGCTGGAAGCTGGTCGCCCTTGTGCCCTCCCTGAGGCCAGACAACCCAGGAACGGCCACAGCCAGGCCTCGGGCCCTGCAGGCCAACGGGAACCAGCGCCAGGCAGCTGGGGCCAGGACAGCTGGCCAGGAACAGCTGCAGGGGCAGAGCCAGGCTCGGGGGGTGTGGAAGCAAGCAGCAGACCCAGGCATGTTCCCACTGCCCTGTGGAGGTGGAGAAGGACGGGAGGCCACAGAGCAGAGAGAACAGAGACCCTGGGGCCCCGGGTGTGGGTTGCACTTCCTGCTCCTCCTTGCAGGGTCACGGGACTCACCCCTGTCCACACAGGGGCACCTCACCTTCTCCGGACATAATAACAACCTTCTATCACCTTTGCCAAATGGTAGCTCAGCTTCAACTTCATACACTTACAGAGAGGGGGGAGGGGGGGAGGGGTGAAGGGGGAGGGCTCTCCCCCTCCCAAGCGCTCCAGTTCAGTTTTCTGATGTCTCTGTTAGAGAAAGTCTTCTTTAGCTGCCTTTCTGTGGGTCAGATTTGGGCACCATGAGGAACAAAGGTGTCCAAAGACTAAAACAGGCTACTTGGCTGGCAGTGAGTTCCCCGTCACAAGTGGCATGGAAGCAAAGTCTGAAAAAGGACTTATGGGGAGGGGGTTCCAGTGCTACATGGCAAGATTAGACTGCATGGCTCTTCCAGGCTACCAGGGTCCAAGGTCTGGCTCTGAGAAATGCAGAGACAGTGGGGATTCAGGAACCATGAAAGTCTAGCCTCATCGACTCCACCTGGGGCCTCCTCCCCCAGGTCCACAGGGGAGAAAATATCCCCTCTTCCCATGTCAGGAGATCTAGGGGTCTGAGTAAGTCCTGCCAGGGGCCGGTCCACCGATCGGAGAGCTACTGTTTTCCTGTGTCCCCTCCCAGCACAGAGCCTGACGGACTTCCACGGCGGACGCAGGCTCAGCCCAAGCAGCCTGCCGGTAAGTCACCACTTCACCAGAAGAACGTCAGTAACTGCACCCTCGCGGCCGAGCAGCCCAGAGGCGTGAGCAGTCGTGCCAGTTGGGTCTTGTGAAACCTGAGAAGTGTGGAAACAGCACTTTGGCAACCGCAGCAGCCTGCGCTGTTGCACACTCCAGAGTCCGGGAAGGGAGTTTGTACACTTTCCGGCTCCCACAGCCTCCGCTCAGGCCAGGTCTCCAGGGCAGCGTCGCAGGGCTGGGACTGTTGGGAATGGGGCAGCTTTTAGATAAGAGTGAGTATGCGGCCTGCCGAGGAAGGAGGAGAGGCTGCCTGTGAACAGCACCTATTCCGGGCAGCCATCAGCATCAGCCGTCCCCTTTCATCCTCACAACCTGCCTGGAAGGTACTCCTCTCCCGGGGAAGGATCAGGGAGGTGCAGTAACTTGCCCAAGTCACACAGCTCCTTAAGCAGTGGTAGCATCAGAGCCCAAGCTCTTTCTATGTGAAGTGCCACCTTTGGGGAGTGGCCGTGACTATATACAGGGGTCTCGGAGAATGGCTGGGATTTCATTGTCCGAACAGGCAGTGAGGACCAAGGTGATGCTCAAAGGAGCACTGGTTTGGTGGGCAAGAGACAGGCTGCCAGGGCAGATGCCAATCCCCCAGGCCTGAGGCCACCTCACTGGTCTCTTGGTCACTCACGTAGCTTGTATCAGACACTGGGCAAAGCCCTGTAGCACTCTATGAGCATCCAGTGAGCAGAGAGGTGAAGCAGCATGCCCAAGGTCACCAGGACATGGAACAGCAAGGACAGAACCCAGGATGTCTGGCTCTTTGGGCCAGGCCATCCTCTCCAGGAGGCAGCTGGAAGGGTTCACATGATGGAACAGGAGCCAGGCAGCCCCATGACTGGCAGGCAGCTTGGCCAATCAGGGCGGGCCCAGAGGCTACATGACAATCACCTGAGGTGCTGAGAACCAGAACCCAGAGGGGGCAGCTCCAGGGCATATGGGCCAAGAACCAAGACAAAACCTTTCCGCCCCCAAGTGCAGACATTTCCCTCCTTGTAGCCACAGGGAGCAGGGGATGACATCCTCCTCCATGCTCTACAGAAGACGGGCAGTTCCGCGAAGGGCAGGGGGTCAGTTCGTGCTGGGAACACACCCAGGTTGCCCCACCATGGGGTGTGGCATCAACCTTAGACAGCACCCCGCCCCAAGCTGGAATCAGCGGGCCTGGGGTTACTTTCTAGCTGCACCCACCCCTGCGGTGGGGTCTGGGCCTCAGTCTTCATCCATGAGGTAGGAGTAGGTCCAGGGTAGGGCGGGGGCGGCCGTCAGGCCTGTGGATCAAATCCAACCCACCACCTACTTTCTGCACAGCTTATGAGCTAAGAACAGATTTTACATTTTTACAGAGCTGGGAAAAATTAAAAGAATATTTTGTGACACATGAAATTCGAATTTCAGTGCCTATAAATAAAGCTGTGTTGGCACACAGCCACGCCCACCGGTCGGCGTCTTGTCCACAGATGCTATGGGGCAGTTGCGACAGAAACCATTCGGCCCACGAAGCCTAAAACATTTACTGCCTGGCCCCGGATGGAAAAAGTCTGTAGGCTCCTGGTGTAGGGGATCAAATGGTGGTGACACAGGATCCGCAGACAAGGGTTCAAATCCCAGCCCTGCCAATGCATGGCCACAGAGAAGGGACTTTCAGGGCCTCATCCTCCTCCTGTGTAGAGTGGGGCCCCCAACCGAACCCCCTGTGATAGACGTAGTGAAGCCAATGCCTGGCACACTTGGGGCTCTGTGAGCTGGAGCTGGGGTAAGCGTCTTTGTTAGGACTCCCAGAAGCAGCGAGGGCGAATGTTTCATTTGCAGATGAAATTAAACATTGAGCACACCTCCCGGGGTCACGCTTTCCTGCATGCACTTGCAGTAAACACCGGAGCGTCTGCCCATGCTCTGCTACGAGGATGTCCTCACAGCCACAAAACAAGCACAGCTTATTTGGAAAATTCCAGAACCGTCATGAACAGCTGTGCGCCAGTAGGAGGAAGGTGCTGATTCTGTTATACTCTATAGCAGGTAGATCGACCATTTCTAAGCAACTGTAATTTCAGTTGACCAACTGTATAGTAGTTGCCAAGTCAGTCTGTACAGTGAAATCATTACATTCATATTTTACTAACTGTGACTCGTGCTTCCACACTCCCCTCAGACATCCGCCTCATCCAGGACACCTCCTACTCCAGCCAGGCTTGCCACCGCCACCACGGCCACCCGTCCCCACTAACACACGTATTGGTTAGGGGCACTCCCTCCAATGGCACGGGAGCAGCTCCCAGAACAGACTCTGGCATCAGACTGCCTGGGTTTAAATGCAGTTCTAACAATTCCTAGCTGTGTGACCTTGGGCAAATGACTTAATCTCTCTGAGCCTCACCTCACTCATCTGTGAAAAGAGGAAAATAAAATCTCTTTGACCGATGTACCCAGAGATTAGATAACGTGGGGAAGGTGCCTGGGAGGAGGCAGGCTTTCCGCACACAGAGGCTGTGCAGCACTTCCCTGCTCACTCGTCCTTCTCCCCTAGGGGCTGTGGTGCCAGGAAGGCAAAAGACACTCTCTTTATTTATGAGAACAAAGTGGGCTCCCAGAAATTGTTGCTGACTGCAGGATGGGTGGATAGAGGGATGGGAGGATGGAGGGAGGGAGGCAGGGAGGGAGGGTGAAGGGGCGGGGGAGGAACTTCACACAGAACACCAAGACTTTCAAGTGCTCAGTCGGGGGAGGGTCTGAGATCCACTGCCCCCGAGTCAGGCCCACACGAGGATGCGTGTCGGGTGAGCACCCTGAGCCAGCTCTGAACACCAGGACTCTTTTGGGCAAGGCACCCTGGCCCTCCCCAGAGCTCTTGGGCACAGACAGGGGGACTGGAGAGGGGTAGTGTCTTCAAGAGAACCCGTGCTCTGTGCTGGCCCCCTGGGAGTTTGCACCTATAGAGTAGGAGGTTTGATTTGTCCCTCAGCTGAGAATGGGGGAGGAGCCTTCCAGCGTGACCCTAGAATCTGGATGGTCCCACATAGCCTTGGGGACACTGAGGGGTGCAGCCGCATTGCACCTCTAGGCCCCAAGCCGGGAGGTGGGGCACCCAGTAGGAGACCCAGCACAGGTGACGGCCCCCACTCCCCGCTTCCTCACCTGTCAAATGACAGGACCAGAGCAGCCGTTTTCCACAGGACACGAGTCCTAGGAGGCGCGCTGCTAAGAACAGAACAATTTTGCTGTCACCAAGTTTGTGGAGCACCAGTTCGCCCGAGTCACCGTACACAAGGCTGGTAAGGGCTCCACACCGGCAGCAAATGCTGCTGACCTAAACCCGCCGTTCACTTAGTAGGCCCCAACACCGCGTGGAACACGTGTTAGGGACCGCCAAGCCACAAGGAGGTCGCTGGGCGCTGGCACTCCAGGGTCCCAAGTGCTGCAGCATCCAGAGACACGGCCCTTCGACCCACCAGCTGGCTTCCACTGGACCCTGACAGCCTCGGTCGGGTCTCCTTCCTCATCCCCATCGGCCATAGCCCAGTCCACACCTCTGCAGGCCCCACGCCTCACCTCCCACGGGGCCAGCACAGCTTCTTGGCCCGTCACAGGGTCTATTCTGCCCTTGCCAACTGCTATCCACGCCGCAGGAAAGGCTTCGAGAAACGCAAGCCAGGCCTTGTCTCTCCCCTGCCTGCAACCCTGCGATGGCGACGCAGCCGACAAGCTCGCTACAGAATGAATGCTCTTATGGGGCCAGAGGGGCCCTGCCTGGTTGGCCCCCACCCCCAACTCGTTCCTGTTGTTCCAGTGCAGCAGGTCCTTGACCACCTCAGCACCTGTGGCCTGCGATTCTCGTCCAAGAGTGCTCCTGCCCACAGCCCCAGGCTGGCTCCTACCATTCCGTAGGCCGAGTTCTTCCCTGAACACTCGATCTACATGACCGGCCTCACCTCCAGCTGCACGTCAGAGTCAAAATAAGCCAGTGCCCAGCCCCTGTCCCTTCCCTACCAAGTCATGAGAATCCCAGCGACTCTAGAGGCAGCAGCGTGGACACCTGGGCCTGTCACGTACCCCACTCACTGCAGTTATCTTACTAGTGCATCTGAAGGCCGCGTTAGAACGCGGATCCCAGGGGAGGGGCCGCATCTGTCCCGTTCACCCCGTGTCCTGGAGCCTAGAACAGTGCCGAGTGTGTAGCAAGTACTTGATAGATACTTGCAGGAAGCAGGAGAGGAAGAAGGGAGTCTGGAGAGGTAAGGGAAGGTTTCTTAGAGAACACGAGACAAAACAACTCTCATCCTGCACCTGGAGGTTTCATGTCCTTAGAAATGACATCGCTGGCTTGTGGGGAGGGGGCTGCTTCTCCCCCCAAGATTGGATTTCAATCTCCTTTGGGTCAGAAAAGCCCATGGAAGCCGTGAACCATCTCCCGATAAAGATGCACACAGCTGAGCAGGTACATGCTGTCATCTGGTGTCGGGGGGTGGGGGGGCATTAACCCCAGAAAGCCAGGAGATTCTTACTTCCCCCATCTCCCATTTGTTTAGAGCAGTGGCCCCCGATCACGGATGCACAGTGGAATTACCCCAGGAACTTTCTGATGCCTGGGCACTTCCCAATTAAAGCTGATTTAATTGGTCCCAGGGTACAGCCCAGGCATCAGGGATTTTTAAAGCTCTCCTGGGGACCCTAATGTGTGGCACACACTGCCGCAGGACCCATCCTTAGCATGGCCCAGACCCTCTGCTCGAAGTGGGGCGTAGGCAGGTTTGGGGTCCCTTGTGCAGCCAGGCCCGGCCAGAGAGTCTCACACATGAAGCTCCTGGCACCTCTGCTCCAGCCCTGACACTTTCCTGGAGGCACCCTCCCCCTGAGTCGTGAACCCCAGAGCACTGTCTGCCATGCGGAAGACCTTGGAGACCAGCGCATTCTCCGGCGGGGCGATCGGGCCTGAGCGTGCAGTGAAGGACTTGGGGGTTTGGAGTCCAGAATTCCTCTCTCTCCACTTGCTGCCCTGTCCCAGCCCACCGGGCCTTTGGCACAGAGAGGTATTAGAGCTGAACTCACAGTCAGCCGGTGACGCTTCCTGCCCTCCCCTGGATCTGTCACATATCAGCCACATAACCTTGGGAGGCACTAAACCCACTGGCCCCACACTGGTGAGAAGGTGACCGGCCAGCAGGTCAGGGCCTCGCAGGGCTTTCGTCCTTGCTGGCCCACTCCTCCCTCTCTTCCTGCCTCCAATGCCAAATCTGCCATATCTCACCAGCTGCGTGGCCTTGGGGAATCACTTCACTGCTGTTCCTCAGCTTTCCCACCTATAAAATGGACTTAATAATGGGTTATGGTGAGGCTTACCTGCGTTAGGACCCGTAAAGTGCCTGGCACCCAGTTAATGCCAAATAAATGCTACCAATTACAATAATGATTATTCTCCTGAAGTTGTAGGTTTCCTGCCCCACAGTCCAAGGCCGTCTGGGGGACTTGCTCCAGCCCCCAGATGTGGGCCCAGTGGAGGCCTCTTTGCAAGAGGGTGACCATTGCTGCTCTGGGGCCAGGGGCTGAGGGTTAAGTTAACCAGGGCCAGCTGAGCTGCCAAAGAAAGGAGCCTCAGGCCTCGACCTGGGCAGGGCCTCTGCCTCCCAGCCTAAAGCCTGGAGGTCCAGTCTGGTGAGTTGGACAACTGATCCCGTGGGAGCTCAATCCGCCTGCCTGGGCATTAAGTAGAGCTGGAGAGCCTGGCCAGGCTGCTGGGCTCTAGAAGCCCGCCTACCCACGGCACTCCACCTGCAAGCCAATGCTTGGCCACCCGGCTCTCCGGTCCTCTGGACTTTGTCCTGATTGCCCATGAAAAGGGCCGGGCACAGGTGCCTGTGTTTGTGTTCATGTGCGATGGATGATGTGTTTCCTATAACGCCGGCCGACTTTAGGAGCTGGCTCTTTAACCTCCTCACTATTATTTTTCAGTCTCTGATCTCAACCTCTTTTTGTTGTTAAAACAGAAAAGCCAAAGTACAAAGCTGTTACTCTGGGCAACAGGAAAACTGTGGGGCCATAGGCATGATCAGGATCTCCAGTTCCCTTCAAGACCTACGCTTGAAGCCCAGCTCTGCTTCCTACTAGCTGTGGTGTGACCTTGAGCAAGGCAGTTACTGAACCCCTCTGAGCCTGGCATCTCATCTCTAGCACGGGACACCACCAGGGCCCCTGCCTCACAGGCTTGTTGGAGGACCAGGAGAAGGTACATGAAGTGCTGGAGGCATTGTCAGTTGCTCACAACAGAAGTGAGCAAATCCTACCACCACTGCCATCATGGCTTGGAAGAAACACGTCTGGATCAGACCCTCCTGGGAATCATGGGATTTTAGAGGCCCGGGGCCTTCTTTCTGTCTTACAGATGAGGAACCCAAGGCCCAATGAGGACCAGCTACGGCATGACAGGGAATTCTCCTGAGGATTTAACAGCCCAGGGCTCAGACTGATTACTGATATTTGGGGGAAGGAGGCCAGAGGTACCAGAGAAATACAGGTAGCTGCCACCCCTGGCCAGACAGTAGCAGAGGAGGGACAGCACTTTGTAGTTTATAACATGCCATTCCCACTGTCCCTCATTTAATCTCTCTAACAGCCCACCTCTGAGATGTTATTATCCCCATTTAATAGGTGAAGAAACTGAGACTCAGAGGTTCAGTGACTTGCCTAAGGCTACACAAGTAAGTGGCTAAGCTCTGATTAAAATTCAGGTCTGACCTGAGACCAGAGCTCCTTCCTCCTCACCTGCTGCCTAAGGGAATGAAGTGGATGGTAGGGCTGGCCCAACCCCCACTTCCACACCTCTGTTTGCCTGCCTGACCCCCCATCCTGTCCCAGCTCTGAGGCCTGACTCTTGGCTTCCTGTCAGGAAGGAAAAGATTAGCCCCGCCGAACAAGGCCAGGGTGTTCACTCACAGGCGTGGTCCTTCCCAGAAGGCTATGCTCTGAAACCCACACAGTGAGACTGGAGGGCCTTCAGTATGAAGCAGGAGGCCACTGTACAGAGGATGCAGCACGAGAAAGAGTGAAAACGTGGAGACTTCCAGGCTTCCCACCTGGCCCCCATGCAGCCAAAGACTCAAACTGAGGCAGAGCCATAGCCCCAAGTCTCTCCTCCATGGCTCCCTTTCTTGACCCTCTTGACAGGCTGCTTGGACTCCATACAGACTGCTCCCTCCCAGCACTGGGTTCTAAGCCTCACACACTCAGATTTACAGTGTCAGAAAGGCCTTTGACATCACCTACTTCAGTCCCCATTGAGTCCCCACCCTTCTGGGGAAAGTGTATGTTCAGTGTGTATGGTGAGGGCAGGAAGGAAATTAGTTAGGGCCATCAGTGCCTCCCAAACTGTTTCACATCATGATACATATAGAGAAGTAGACATAGTTGTTCAGCACACTGGGGTAGAGAGATAGGACTGTACCTGGTCTAAGGTGATCAGCCCAGGATTGTGTCCCCAAGGGCTATGGACATATTTCAACCCATCTATAGTCCTCTGGGGCACATCAGTTGGGAAGCCCTAGGTTGCAGGCATATTTAGGAAGACAAGAGGCTGTTCAGGAGCCTCAGATTCCAGGGGCCCTAACAAGAGGAGTCAGACCCCCACAGAGGCTCTCAAGAGCCAACCACCTTCCGAGTACCCCTCCCCAGCCCTATGGCAGGAGGCAGATAATGAAGCAGGTCAGAGCACAGACTTTGAATTGAGAGAAACCTAATCCCAGTCCCATCCCGTTTCATAGAGCTGTATGACCTCTGACGAGCTGCCTACCCACTCTGAGCCTCATCTGTAAAAAGCGGGTATCAAGCCTTGTCCAGGAAGACGGTGGCATCAGCTTGCCAAACCCCAGGATGTGAGCATGAGAGAGACAGGAGACTGTGGGAAGAGATCATGTTAGGCAGAGTCCCCTTCTCACACGGCAGGAGGAGGGTACGCCTAAAGGCTGTCCCTTGAGATGTGGGACACACTCAGATTCCTACAAACTGCCCCAGAAAGGTGACCATCACCCAAGGACTTGAAACGGAAGTTGAGCCAAGGGAGGAGTGATGAATGAAATGAATATACACGAAAGCACCCACACGGGAGCGGTGTGTCCCTTCTCTTGTCTCACTTACCCTCACACCACCTTGCCAGGAGGAGAGCATGACTTCATGATCCCTATTTTATAAGCAGGACCCCTGGGGGGTCAGGAAGGTGGTGGCATTTGTCCTGATCACATGGAGGACAGTAGCCCAGCTGAGCTTTGCACACCAGACCCTGTGACTCTAGAGCCCAAGGTCCCCCCGACTTTGTAATCCTGCTTCCTACCACAGGCGGCCTGATGGGCTGCCATCCCAGGGGGCTCCCCAGTGGGGGGCTCCCCGGTGCTCATCCTCTGCTCGGAGTCTCCGTCCTGAGCCACTGCCCATTGCAGTCCACTGAATCCCACTCCAGGTGGATCCCAGGCTGGTCTCAGGAAATGGACGTATGAAGCCTATCTCTGCCCCCAGGGAGTGCCTGGTCTGAAGCAGCACAGACACGGAAATGAGCAGTTACACACTCGCAGTCATACAGCGGCGCGGTGGTCCCAGCCTCCTGCTTTCCTTTGGAGGGACACCGTGGGCTGTCTAGAACAGTCTCCAGCGTGTAGTAACAAGAGCGAGCACTTTTACTGTTACTATGCACCAGAGATGTGCTACGTGCTTCGTGTGGCTCAGGTCACCCTCATAACGACCCTATGAGGGATGCACTGCTTTTAACCCCGTTTTATAGTTGAGGACACTGAGAATCAAGGTCCAAGGCCAAGATTACAGCCGATGGAGCTGGGCGTTGAACCCCAGCAGTCTAACCCGGAGCCCCTGAGCTTTACTGTCATGCTAGACTGGCTGCAGTAACTAAGTTATAAATGATAGGTAACTACAATAGCCTCAGCGAGGCCCAGCCTATGTTAACTGTGTTTCACGGCCCAGGCTCCAAATCCAAGCAACCAAAGACATTCTGTGGCTGCACTGGGCACCAGGGACCAGCTTGCATGCCCAAGAGCCTGGCCAGCTCGGGGCAGGTGGCTAACAAAGGGTTAAGATCTGGACCAGAGCTGGGGTTCCTAAGAGACTGAGGCTGGGTACTGGGTGTGGGCCCTCATCCTAATCAGCAGGAGGTGGACGCTAATCGGGGACCCCACATGGCAGCAGGCGCTGGGCTCAGGAAGAAAGAGACAGGGCTGCTGAGATGCCGCCTCGTCGTAGCCTTCCCAGAACATTCTCCTGCACAGACCCTCACAGGGCACTGTCTGGGAGCCTTACTTAGCGCAGCGTGATTGTTAGAGCAGGCTTCCCAGTGATGTGGGTTCCAACCTGGCTCTGTGCACCCCTAACTGTCAGCTAACCTTTCTGAGCCTCAGTTCCTTCATCTGTAAGTGGGCTGATACTTCCTGTCCCCCAAGGCGGTAGTTTCCAAAACCCCCCTCGGCCTGAGAGTCGCGTTGGCTTTGGAGTATTTGACAGAGAAGAGTGGGAGAGAGTGAGACACAGTAAAGACCAAGTGTCTCTCTCTCTCATAGATCCTTGGGTGAAAACACAGCAAAGATGGGGTGACTCTAACTCCAAGAGCTTGGGGGTAGGCGGGGGTAGTCTTCCTGGCTGAGACCCAGGTGAGCAGAGGGCAGGGCAGGGCTCTTGGGGGGCTCACCCCTCTGTCCTTTGGTTCCTCCCCCTCACCTGTCTCTTCCCGTCTGCGTGTTTCTGTCTCCGTCAGTGGCTTCCTCTGAGCCTCCCCCTGCTTCTCTCTGTTTCTGACACCGACTCTCAAACCTCTCTCTCACGTCCTGAGAGAACATCCCAAGTGTCCACAGCAACCCCACCCAGCACAAAGGCCGTGGCTCTGGTCTAGCCAGCCCCTTCCCTGGCAGGCACCCGGCCCCGGGGAGGAGTGGCCCAGAGGAGTCCACTTCCACAGTCAACTGCCAGGTTCCAGGCCACCATCCACATGGCACGGGGGCCCAAACCCCGGTTCCCAGGCAGGGCGGGGGTCATTTACCCAGACACCTGGCAGTTGGGGCAGGAAAGGGGTAACAGCAGACCAGCACAGCCTGTCAGGGCTCCCTGCTCAGGGAGAGAGAGCCCTGGGACTCTCAGGTCCTCTGGGATGGCCGAGGAGCTGGGCCTGCGCAGTTGCAGCCCCACTCAGCCTGGACTCAGGCACGTGGCTTCGGACCTTAGAACCTGCTAGAGCCTCCTGAGATGCTCTGGCTTCAGAGAAAGACTGATGGCTAGAGGGGCGGGGGTGGGGGGTAAAAAAAAGATGTGGTGGAGAGTGAGAGAGGCAGAGACAAAGATAAGAGACACAGAGAATGATGGAGAGAGGGACAAAAAGAGAGACCCCAGGGGAAGGGAGACTCCTGTGCATCCAAGTCCTCTCTGGTCTCCATGGGAAGCCCCTGGGGAGCCCAAACCTGCCCAGAAATGCAGCCCTGCTGAGCCAGGCAGCATCTCACCCTGGGGGCCAGCCCGGAGCACCCCAAATGCTCGCCCTCACCCTCTTCTGCAGCCAAGAGCAGTGGTCTCTGGTTCTTGCCCACACTATCCCCCCCGCGACCAGCCATCAGCAGTGGCCCAGCCCACTCTTGTCAGCCTTGGCCTCCCCGGATTCTGCAACACAAGGGCAGTACTTGGACGGAGCCCCCACACCTCACCTCACTGAGATTCCTGAGGAGCCTGCGTCTTCAGCACCAGAAGGGCTGCTGGGGTCACTCACAGGCGCCTCAGGGAGCTCAAGCAGGATCAGGGACTTGACCTCAGCCAGAAGGAGCACCCAGGTCACAAACAGCCCCACAGAATCCCCCCAACTGGAGCCACCAGGGCCCCGGGGAGAAAAGAAGACAGGGACAGTGCCCAGCGGGCTCTGCCCTGTCACCACTCTGGCCCAACACCTCGACTTGCCCATCCGTGTGGTGGAAATGGTCCCTGTGCCAGCCCCCAAAGTAGGACCCTCCACCCTGGAGACCTGGGTGTCTGCCACTCTCACCTCCCCTCCACCCACTTCCCACTCCAGACCAGAGCGGCACGCCCCTGGGAGGTGACATTCGGCCCAGAATGTGAGCACCGCTGAAATCTGGGGGACGAGGGGGCGTGGAGAGGCGGGAAGTCCCAGCTGTGGGTCCCCTTTCCTCCGGGACGGGCAGCAGTGCATCCCTACCTGACAGGGAGGCGTGAGGCGAAGAAACAAAAACGCTCTCGCACAATACAGGGAAGCACGGTGATTGTTACCACCGTGAGAGGTCCGGGCCGCGGGGAGTTGTGGGGAGAGGGGTGCACAGATGGCCAGACAGACAGAAATGGAAAGGAAATGTGTTTGGTGCCCCAGGAAGGGGTTCAGGCATGGGGTTTCAAGAGTTGTCAGCACAAGGACCAGTGGTGTCACCACCACAGCCTCAGAGAGTCAGGCAGGGCCTCAGGCCTGGGTCCCCAGGATGCACAGGATAAAGAAACTCAGAGAGGCTGCCTCTTGGGGGGTGGGGGCCCAGCATGCCAGGCCCACAGCCAAGAGCACAACAGCCTGGTGAGCCTCTGGGTATCTAGAGGGAACCGGGATGTTTGCTTTGCAGCAGGCAAATGGATATGTAAATGAGCCACTACTGGCCCGACTCCAGGCTCGGGGACACTCAGGGCTTCCGGTCACCTGGATTCCCACCCCCACGCATCCAGCTCTCCCAGGAAGCCCTGTGTGATCCTGAGAACCCAGGAGACATACAGATCCCCTTGCACAGATCTGGAAACTGAGGCTCGGGGACGTACTGTACCCAAGGTCATAGCTCTGGACTGGCAGGGACTGTTAGGAACTGATTCTGTCCCTCTGCCCAATTCTTCCTCCTTTATCGGCTCACAGAGCAGATAGAGTGCAGGCACAACCAGACACCCCATCAAAGGGGGCGGGGTGGGGTGAAGCCCAAGGGAAGGGGAGGGGTCGGCACTTCCTGAGTGCCTGGAATCTACCAGATGTCAGTGGTAGGTGTTTTGTACACTTTATCTCACGCAAGCCTCCCAAGGGGTCAGTGAAGAAAGGAACTTTCATATTTCAAGGAGAAGGAAGCCAGGGGTCCCAGAAAATGAGTGACTTGCTCAGGGTCGCAAAGCGTGAGCATCACAGGTCCGAGGCTGACCTTGAAGGGGTCAGCGGTAGCCCTGCCCACGCAGACCTACTACCCCAAGCCCTGCCAGCCTGGCTGACCCCCAGAGGGGCTTGGACCCACAGCAGCCGTACCCCCTGCTCTCATGGCCTCGCTGGGGAGCTAGTTAACCCGGTTAGCCAGTTCGCCCATGGGACAAGGCTGACACAGTTGAGTTGGCTTCACCAAAGCACCCCGGGCTTTCTGAGGAAAAGGAGGTGGTTGGAGCTGGGCTTAGAAGAATGAGGAAGACTCAGTGAGGTCAGGAGACGAGGGAGGCGGTGAGGGCATTCAGGTAGAACCACAGGGCCTGGGCACTGAGAGTCCGGAAAATTCTGTACTATGCATTTGGAGGACAGGCACAGTTCCCAGGGGAAGCCAGGGGTGGAGGTGGGGGGCTGGGCTAGACCCCTTTCCCCCTACCACCTGGGGTCTCAAATGCCCAGGTCTGGGCAGCAGCCAGTAACAGAAACAGCCTGGAGCACCCGTCTTCCTGGCTCCTGGCCCACAGCGAGGATCTCAAGCCGGGCTTTTGTAGAGATCTGGGCTCCTTGCACCCAAGACCCCCCTCAGCCCAACTAAGAGCCCTGGGGTCCCTCATCCTGAGGCTGAGAATAGAGAGGAGCCCAGCATTCTCTCTCCTTACTTAGGAGCCAGGTGGGGTGCAGGAGCAGGCTCAGGATGGGGAGCAAAGACAACACAAGTTCAAATCCCAGTTTTAGCACCTGCTTAGCTGTAGGGTCCTGGGCACTGAGCTCACAGCCTCTGTCATCATCTGTAAAGTGGGCTCAGTAATAATACACTCCCTGCCTATTTCACACGGTCCTAGGAGGCTTGCAGGACTAAGGATGTGAGAAAATGTCCACTGCTAAAAGCTATAAAGCCTAAGGTATCATTATGAGAAATGAGGACTCAAGTGTCTCAGGCAGAGGAGTGATTTGCCCAAGGTCACACAGCCAGGTGGCAGCAGAGCTCGGTCTGAACGGGGTGTCCTGATGGCTAGGCCAGCGCCCTCCCACGGCCAACACCCTGAATCCCAGGGGAGTCCTGCCCCTCAAGCCGACCCTCTGCATGGGTGGCGGTGGGTGGAGCACAGGCTGCTTCCCCCACATCCCAGCTCCTTCGGTCCAGGACCTGCTGCCACTCCAGATCAGGGGACCCAGCCTCGGAGTTTGGGACTGAAAGCCCAGCTCTGTGACTTTCAGCTACGCCCTTGGGCGAGGAATTCCAGCCAGAACCCTCAGTTTCCTCACCTGTAGATGGAGGCCAATGGTAACCTCTACGTGGGGGTGCCGGTGGCGGGAGGACCTGACCTCACGGCTGCAAAGGGCCCAGGAGCTCCTCTCCCTCTGCTGTGCCTGCAGGAGAAAGTTCCAGCCTCTCGGAAAACCTGCCCAGTCACTGGGAAGCTACATGGGCTGGGGGACACTGGATCTCGGAGGAAGATCACATTACTAAATGGCTAGTGGGCCTAAAAGTAGAGCAAGACTCCAGCTCAGAGATGGTGTGGAGGAACGTGCCCCCTCACTCAGGGTTTAAGGAAGGCACGTGTACACTAGACCTGCATGGGGGAACCCCCGAGTGAGGGGAGGGCAGAGAGAGGTGACAAGGCCAGAGCTCCTGCATCAGTGCTCCTGTCAACTTTCAGGGCACACTTGGACATATCAGGTCGCCTGCCAGGACGCTTTCCTTTCTGTAGAGTAGGGATGGTGATACCCATCTTATCCGCTTGCACATAAATATATACAAAGCACAGGCTGAAGAAGAGGCGATGAGGTGGGGGCAGGGGAAGGTGACTTCAGGCCTCACACAGCTTTTATCAAACACGGTCCCTACTGTGAGCGGCCCCAGAGGTGAAATCCATCGCACACGCCCCTGCCCCATTCCACTACTCCATTGGTTCTCGAAGTGTGATCCCCGGACCAGCAGCGGCAGCATCACCTGGGGACAGGTTAGCCATGCACATTCTGAAGCTGCACCCCGCACCAACGGCGTCAGAAGCTCTTGGGGTATGATCCATGCTTTAACAAACCCTCCAGGAGACTGATGGTTGTCAGTTTGAGAAGCACCACCCAACGACCCACCTCCTACTCCAGACAAGCTCCCTCTCATAGACTCATCTCCCCACTCCCTGGCTCCCAGAAGACTGCTGGGGAGGAAGGAGTCACCACGGAGAGACATCATTAAATAGTAACGAGATCCCATAATTAGTTAATGACACCGCTGGCTCCCAGAGAGAAGGGTCAAAAGTCAGACTACACTGGAAGAGGAAAAGCTCCCCCACATCTATCTTTCTCTTTCTGTCTCTTTCGCACACACAGACATACCCCACAGAGCCTGCCCCCTGCTTCTGTGGGTCTGCTAACTAGTACTGAGGGTAGTGTCTGCCCCTCCGCCCAGGGGGGATTGAGCTAAATGTCGGGGTACATTCTGAAAGGGCTTTTCCCTGAAAATGTGGTTCTCAGAACTTGAGTTTAAAAACCACCTGACAGGAAAACCACTCCTAGGAGATTGCTCCGTGGAGAGTTGAGTGCAATACAGATCTGGACGAGATGGTCACGGTAGCAATGTGGACGCTAATGAAAAATTCAAAACGGCCTAAATGTGCAACAGCAGGGGAACACTGAACTGGGTCATGGTGGATCCGTGTGACGCAACGCGATGGGGCAGGGAAACATGCTGTGGAAGAATATTGGATAACGTAGAAAAATCCTCCCTAACCATGTTAACTGCAAAGTGCAGCACAGGAAGTGGTCCGTGTGGTAGGATCCCAATCGTGTGGGTGCGTGTGTGTGTACACCAAACTGTTCACACGACTCATCTCTGAGTGGTAATTTTCTCCATTGCATCTGCTCTTTACTCTCCAAATTGTTCCACAAAGACTATTTTTTCAGTAATGAGAAAGTTATTTTCTAAATGTCCACTTGGTTCAGATAGAGATAAAGTTTTGTTAAAAGTTGACAGAAACATGGCTTTCCTACCTCAGAGTCACTGGCTGGGGACGGCCCTGGGTACAAGGGAGTCTTGGTCCCCTTTGGGAGTGTCCACATTCCATATGGTTCCAACAAACATGATCAAGATCCACGAGTGGAAGGGAAATGAGGGCAGGTTTGCTCACATTTTATACCATAGTTAAGAGTTAGATCTGTCCAGGCAGGAAAGGTAGTGAGTTCTCCAAGCCTTAAGGTATGTAACCAAAGGCTGGATGTTGTCCATGGGAATCAGTCTGGGTAGGTAGGTTGACACAACAGATTATATAAGAGCTGCTCACAAGGCCACCAATCTTGTGAATCTAGTCACAAGCACCCAACTTGGCCCTGAACTCTAAGCCAGGAGCACTCAGGTCAAGGCTAGGCTCACACAGTCTGATCTAGGAGTCGGCCCACAGAGGTCTAAGGCCCTGCTGACCCCCACAACTTCAAACGGCCCTGGAAATCTCCTTCACTCCAGATCAAGGACCTTAGTCTTCGGGGAGGAGGACTCTTTGTCATTTCCCCCAAAGAAATGGCTTCTGCTCATCACTATCCTCCTCCTCGTCCTCTGGCTTGCATTGAGGGTGCACCCTCAACTGGGTCCCCACTAAGCATTTTACCTACACTCAGTATTTCACTTAATCCTCATGCAAGTTCACAAGAGAGGTACCATTATCATTCTCCACGGATAAGGAAACCAAGGCTCCGAGGGGTTCGGAAACTTGCCCAAACGTGAGCAGATAGTGGGAGGAAGAGCTGGCCCATACCTAGATCTGGACAACATCAAGGCCTAAGAAGCTGGGAGAATCCCGGGCTATAAGGACAAACCCAGTGGTCCCCTACGTGCAGCTTGCCCACGTAGGGATTTCAGATATGCACAAGGTTTGAAAAGTATGACACCATGCTACACAGTCTCCTGGCCCAAAAAAAAAAAGGTGCCTGCTGCTGGCCCTGCATGGACAAGGTGCGGGGCAGAGAGAAAGGGAACCGGGGGCTTTTGGGGAACTTCTAAATGCCTAGTGCCGGAGTAGATGACATATCACCCCTGCTCCAGTGACATTTCTGCTGCGTACTCAGAGAGGCCAGGGGTCAGGGAGGTCAGCTGTCTGTGTAACCAACAGTGACCTAAGGCCTAACCGCTCACTCGGTTGCCACAGGACCGCTTACAAATCATCCTCCCCACTCCCTTTGAGTTTCCATTTCCTCTATAGGGCAGGATGTCTCATCTGGTCCCATTGCAACAACATTCTAATATTCCATCCCTAAGACAGTGAGTGAGTGGGAGATTGATTTTTCCAACTGTCGTCGTAGAATTACTCATTGTCATCATTATTAGCAACGACAAATTAATATTTATTGTTTACTGCACACCAGGCATCATTCAAAGTGCCTTATATTTATGAGGGGGAACACATATTCCCGTCTCCATTTGTTTCCGTGATGAGGGACCGCCACCGAGGAACACCTCTGGCCTTGCCCCGCCCCTTCACGCCACCTTCACGCCAGGACCAAACACAGGGCATGCTCAGTGGGGACCCCGCCGCCCCAAGCCCTTCCGGCGGAGGCAGAATCAAACTGTCTGCAGGAAGCGTTCCATCTGGGTTGCTCTCTGCTGCTACCACCAACGGCTCCTGCAGGGTGGCTGGCCCCTATCCAGCGCAGCTTGCGACAGGACAGGTAACACTGGCAGCGCCAGGGCAGTTAGTGATCTAAAGCCACGTCCTCCGGCTGGCCTTCTCAATAAAGACGCTAACGTTTGGAGCTCCAGCTCTGTCAACTGGTTTTCTTTTCACTTAGTTCAAAATTCAGGAGGAGAAAGGGTTTCCCTGTAAAACCGCAACACGCGTTAAGCTCCTCCAACCCTCCCAGCAGTCTCCTGAGTTAGGTATTATTTTCTTTCTTTCCAGAATGAGGAAATTCAGTCCCCTGGTATCCAGGACTGTTGACAAGCTTTCTAAACACCGGCCTTGCTCAGGGTGTATCCACCACAACAGAAGCTGGGTGACACTCCCATGCATATCAGCCTCTCCTCTCGGAGGTCGGAGGCCTGTGGACACAGCCCCGCCCTCCACACACACTCGCTCGGTTTTGGGGGCTTGGCAAACTGATACTCACTTTAAACCAACACCCCACCCCCTTTTGAAAAAGACGTGTGCTTTATTAACAACAATGAAAAGCTCAATGTGATCCCAAGTTCATATAATACATTTTTGTTTAGATTCAAGAACTGTCCAGAAAGTATCCAGCCATGTAACCAGTCTCATTATATGGACAATGGCTGGATTTTTTCTGGACAGCCCGTGTATATATAAGTTTTTTGGTAGCTTTATTGTAGAAGTGTGTTCTTCCTTTCTGAAGCATAAAAATAATATGGGCTCACTATAGAATAGCGGTTCTCAACCTGTGGGTCACGACCCCTTTGGGGGTCGAACGACCCTTTCACAGGGGTCACCTAAGGCCATCGGAAAACACATACCAGATATTTACATGACGATTCATAACAGTAGCAACATGACAGTTATGAAGTAGCCACGAAGATAATGTTATGGGGTCACCACAACGTGAGGAGCTGTATTAACCCTACCAGAACTGAGGCCTTGAACCTAACTGTCCCCTATACCTGGGCTCCTGAGCATTAAATAGAGAAAACCAACATGATATAGAAAAATGTTAGTTACATGCAAACAAGTGGTTAGAATAAGTTGGAACTTGGAGAAAATAGGTCTACATTTCATTTTGAAAATTAGGTACAGCGAGCGGTCTGGTAGGGTTAAAGGGTCGCGGCATGAGCAAGGCTGAGAACCACTGCTCTAGAAGATTCAGAGAATAGGGGAAAGTAAAAAAATAATAAAAGTCTGTAATCTGATCTATATAATCCCACTGATGTGGATATTTAAATGGGTTCATCTACCTTCTGGCCTTGGTGAGTACAGTTGGGGTGGGGAGTGGGCAGCTCTGCCATTCTGTGCCCGAAGTGTCTCTGTGGCAGTGCTGGGACCTGCCCACCTGCAGTGGCTGTCTCAGTGCAGGCGAATGGCCCAGGCACCCAGAAGTCCTTTCACTGAATAAAAAACCCTGCAAACTGCCCACTGTGACATCATATGTGTCTCCCTTACAAATGCCCAGTGTAACAAGTGCAGAATAATAGTTAATAGTTTTACAGCACAAGGAGGGTTGTAACTTGCCCGAGGTCACATGGAAAGTAAAGGATGAGCTGGGATCAGAACCCAGGTCTCCTGGTCCCCAGACTCAAGCTATTCACCAAGCTTTCCCGTCCCCGAAGACTTAAATCCTGCTTCCCACTAGTAACAGCAATCCTACCAAAAACAGCTCGTACACATACGGCACCTACTCTGTGCCAGGCCCCCTTCAGAATGCTTCACGTACATTCATTCACATCATTCTCAAGCAACTCTACGAGGTAAGGACTATTATCATCTCCATTTTAGATGTTGAAACTGATGCACAGAAAGGCTGAGACACTTGCCCAAGGTCACACCCAGCATGTTAAATAGAAGAGGCGGGAATCATCCTCAGACAGTTTGGTTGCTGAGTCCATGACATCTCCTACGGTTCCTTCCCCACTGTCCTGGGCCAAGCCCAGCTGGACCCCAGGCAGGCTTCCGGAGCACTTGCTGTCTGAAGAGTAAGCACACCAGCCTCGAGGCTCACCTCCCTCTGCAACTTGACAGCAGAGCCAGGATGTGAAGCTAGGCTTCCTGGTAATACCAGCCTCCAGTACTTTAGCCATTCCTCTGCACCGGCTCTATGAGCCTACGTCCAGAATACTCAACAACTTCCATCCCAGATCACCCCTGCATACATCAGGGAAAGTTAAGGGTGGGACCCAAAACACAGGCAGAAACCCCCAGTGCAGGGAAAGCAGCCAGCTGGGGGGGGGGCAGAAGGAGCTTCCCAGAACCTCCCACCTGGCGGTCTGGGGTGATGATACCAGGAGTGGGCCTCTCAAGGGGCACCCTCCCACGCCCCCAGCCTGTGCCCTCACAGAGCAGCAGCACCTTCTGCGAATCACTGCGGACTGGAAGGTGCCTTTTCTGGCTGAGTCAGGGTTCACGAAGGGCCAGAGTGGCCCCTCACCAGGCTGGGGCTGGAGGAAGTCGGGTTGTTCCCCTCTTCATAGGGGAAAGGCCAGGCGTCATAGGGAAAGCCAAAGACCGAAACAGCCCCAGGCCAGCTGACCATGCCCACCTCCCCAGACCCAGGTCCCAGGAGCCGGCCTGAAGGGCAAGGGGGGGCACCCAGAGCCTGCTACCTGGTTCCACCTTTGCCAAGGAGTCACCGGGGATGTGGCACTAAGCTGGGTCCTGCTGGGCCTCCCCGAGAAGAACCACTGACTTAATCATTTCAACCATCGTTTCCTGAGTGCCTGCTGTGTGCCAGGCCTTGTGTGCCAAGGGCACAGGGACAGGGCAGTCCCTGCCTGGGCAGGTTCACTGACCGTAGGCCACAAAACGGCAGCAAAGAGGAAAAGTACTCAGCATAGACAAGCACGGAGGAGAGAGGGGAAGGGAAAGGAGGTGGGGGAAGAAAGACTGCCACTGACGTTCAGACCTACTTCCCCGCCTCAGGAAGCTTAGAGTCACGTCGGGGAAACCCGGCTACCCCCAGGAAGAGCCGAGGGGCACCACAGCCGGAAATGACTAGTCTCGCCGCTCGCACACACTGCGGTGGCAGCGGCACAGGAGGCCCACGCAGAAGGCCGGTGCTCTGGGAAACGTTGCCGGAGGCCCGAGAAGCAGCCTGGTGCAAGTTCTGAAAGACGGGCCGGAGGCAGAAAAGAGCAACAGCTCTCATTTATGAAGCACTCACTGCATGCTAGGTATAAGCTTCCTGAGCTCTTCTTTTTGTTTTATCTCACAACCCCCTGCGAGGTAGTTACCATGATCGTCCCCAGTTTTCAAATTCAGAAACAGGCTCGGAAGGGGTCACACGGTTAGGAGTGGGCAGGGCCAAGATTCCGGCTCCAAGCCTACCGCTCCCCACCATGCTGCACCCAGGGCCTGAATCCGCAGACAGGCAGAAGGAAGGTGGGTGAGGGTGCTTCTGGTGGGGGTAAGCAAGGGTGGGGGGGACTGATGATTATATCTTGGACAGGTGTCGCCCACTCCCACTCTGTTTTGAGAGCCTGTGTTGTGTGTGTGCGCGCGTGTATACACACACGCATGCACGTGGCTGCACTCTCACTGGCCCGACTTTACAAACGACAAATGCTGAGTTACAGAAATCCCTGAGACCCAAGGAAAGAATCGTCCATTAGCAGAGCAGGGAAGGGAGGCCCGGAGAGGGGAAGGTCACGCAGCCTGTCAACAGAGGAGCTGGAACTACCTTCAGGAACCAGAACACAGGCCTCTCCCCTCCCCTCAGCTGCTTCTCCGTGTCAGCACAGAGTGAATCAGCTGCTGACAGAAAGCCCACGGTGCAGGGGGAACCCCAGGGATGAGTCAGGAACCAGCCAGCAGCCAGACACCAACTGGGCCTGTGCTGGGCCCCTCCTCACAGGCAGCATCAGGGTGAAGGGAAGAGAAGAAACGTACCACACCATCTTTTTTGTTTTTTTACCTCTGGGCTTCCCTCCTGGCACCTCAGATCCAGGCTTAGAGCAGGGGGAGGGGGGAAGAGGGGAAGCGGGGAAGAGGGGAAGGGCAGTTTCCTGCTGCTGAGGTTAGACCTGGCACCCCAGCCCCCCACAACTCCTGATGGCTTGATTTCTTGATTGAATCATAACTGCCCCCTCTGCATTTCCTGTGGGGTACAGGAAGTGGGTATAACAGTTTGGAGCAAGGGGTCAAGGCCAAGCCAAAACCAGGGGGTGCCGGCTGGTCCCTAATGAAAGTAATGCTCAGGACCTGGGTCTGCTCAGCCCTGTGCCAGGAAAGGGTTGTGGGTCCTCAGGGGGAACGGGAGTTGGGTCTCAGGGTGGGGGGAGGGACATGGAGAACGGGGAAGAGAAGCTTCCAGGCAGTGGCTTAAAAGTGTGAGGCCTCCAGAGCCCGGGGACCGTGGCACATGGCAGAGACTGCAGAGGAGCCCTGCAGAACCAAAACCCCTGCCGTCACCCCACTGCTCAAACAGGAAGCTTGTGCCCCCACTGGCTAACCTCTCTCCCTGGTCCTCTCTGGGTGGGGCTAGGACAGGGAGAGTCCCAGGCATTTCTCCCCATCCAGCCTGCTCCCCAGCCCATCACTGAGCGGCTCAAGCTCTGCATGTGGGGCTTTCTTGGGCAGCTCCCTCCTTGTTGGTCATTAGCACTCATCACCCCTCCCAGAGCCCCCCACCCACCCAATCCAGCACCTTCCTTCTATGCACCATGGTCTAGTCTGGGTGGGGAACAGAAAGGAACACGGGGCATACTCTGGGACACTCTCTCCTCTCCCGCGTCGCCTTGGGTCCCCTCCCACTTCTCTGATGGTGCCTTTTCTATCCCCCAGCTGCAGATATCTCCAGAGCCCCCCAGGCCTCTCCTTCGCTGTCGCAACTGCCATGGGTTCATTATCCCGTGACCACTGGGTCACCCACTCCAGCACAGCGGGCAGACTGCCTTTCCTACGGGGCCACTTGACTGTTTCCCTCCCCTACTCAGAAACCTTCCGGGGCTCTCACTTTCTATGAATCAGATCCAAACACCTCACCTTGGCATTCGAGGCCCTCCAGGAGATTGATCCAACCTACCATTTCCCTTTCGCATCCCTGCACAGTCCCAACACTTCAGCCAGACTGATCAACCAGGCAGTGTCTTACAAAGTCCCTGAACACACTAACCTCCTTGCCTTTGCCTAGGTATTTCCCTCTGCCCAAATCACAGGCTTCCTTGTGGCTGCTGAAACCCTCTCAATCGTGAAGGCCCACCCCAAATTCCACCTACTCCATGAAGCACTCCTGAAGATCCCTCTCATCTCGTCTTCATTTATCTCCTATCAGAGTCTCTAGTATCCTTGTCTTAGATCCTTCCCAGACAGTAAACAACTACGAAAGGGATCCATGTGTCATTGTCTGTCATTCATCATGTGGGGTGGAGGGTGGTGGGCAGGACTTTCCAGGAGGTGCTTACTAAGCACTCTTTGAAATAAATGTCTGCCCCAACAGATGCCACCTACTGATGCTCGCGCTCCCCACCATACCTAACTCTAATGTTATGCTGTTTAAATGCGTGAGGCAAGTCTGTGGCCCCAAGTTGATCTAAGTCCAACCAGGACTTGGGAGCCCAGACAGAAAGTTCTGTTCAAGTCTCACTGATTCCAGGAAGCCCCCTCACCCTCTACCCTGCTGTCTGCTGTCTCCAGTGTCTCACGTCTTCTAAGTACCACCTCCTACAGACTCTCACTCTCACTCTCTCTCTCTCTTATCCACATAGTCAATCAGACTCTGTCCCACAGTATTATATTGTCCAGGTGGTTCCAAAGTGTAGGGCTCATCTCCCCAGGAGATGCAGAGAGCCAACATGCAGCATTCCCAGTTTCCTCCTGTGTCCAACCCTGATCAAACAGATAACAGGTGCCCGCACTGTCCCTCACCTCCACCTCAAGCCAAGTATGCAACAGAAGAGCTGGCTTGCAGCCACCAGAGCAGTACAGACCCATGAAATCTCCTCTGGCCCTGAGCCCTGGGCGTGAGTTATACCCTCCAGCATGGGAATGGTGGGGACGGGGGCCCCTCACTGTCAGCAACTCAAAATGAGAGCAGAGCTCAGGTCTGGGTGGTTCACCTCTGCAACCCTTAGCGCCATCTAATATATATGTATAGGTGCTCAGTAAACATTTTTGGGTTTATTTAATTGGACACCCCCCAACCTCCAGCAATAGTACAGAAAACTAAGCCATCTTTGGTCCAGATGACAGTGAATTCCAGCCCTGAAATGGACAAAGTGATGCTAGTAGCAAGTGGCAATTCCTGGCTCTCACAGGTCTGGAGAGGATGCATTCACGCCTCTAACCTTCCCAAAACAGGCTCATTCCCAGGCAGGAAGCCAGCCACCACCTGCCCATCCACATCAGAGCAGCTGTCTTGTACAGAGGACTCACTGCATGCCTGGCGCCTTGCTAAGTACTGTGTACCCATTATTCCATTAAGTCCTCACTGCGGCCTTTAGGTACTGTCGTTACCCCCATTTTACAGATGAGATAACTGAAGCTTGGAAGGGAGCAGACTGCAAGTCAGTTTGGGCCCAAAGCCCAAGCCCTTGACTGCTGAACTAGGCTGCCCAGCTACTATGGCGCTGGCACAGAGCAGCCGTGACCACCAAGGACAGAAGCCTCCAGACCCAGGAACTAACCCTGGGTGTGCAGCAAGAGTCCCAGGCCCAGGGGTTCACTCTGGGCCCCAAGTTCTGTGGGGTTTTCCCTTCTCTTCCCCACTCACCCAGATGAGAACTTGTTCCTTGCTTTCTGCCCCAGGCCTCCCAGGCCAACTCACCTGGAAAAGCCCTCGGAGGGGGACAAAAGCCCCGCTGAGTTTCCGACTCAAAGTCATACAGAGCTCTCACTTGGGGGGAAGGGAAGACTGAAACCTCCCTAACTTGGGCTCCACTCCCCCTGGGCTTGTGGGTTCAAGCACCATCCAGTAACTAGTGTGAAGCTTAAAGCAATCAGCTTCATGCTCACAAGGACTTTGCTCGGTGCCACTTTGCAGGCAGAGAAACTGCAGTCTGGGCAGCGCGATCTGAATACCTGTAGCTGAACTGCGGTCGGTTCGCACTTGCCAGCCCTCACCTTCCGGGGTTTTAGTGAGAAAGGGCGGCGGGGGCCGTGGAGTTCACCTGGTTCAACCTCCTCCTTTTACTGGAACCTGAGAAGTCCAAAGTCGGGTGCGGGGACGCGTCCGTGGTCACACAGCTGGTGCATGGCAGAGTCGCTCCTTCCCACCCACCCACCAGCTGCCTTCACGGCCCGACCTGGCACTTGTTCGGAGAAAGCTGCCCAAGCGCGCTCTGAAGTGGGGCGAAAATCTAACTTCTCTACTAGTTGTCCGACCGGCCTCCCCTCGCAACCCAGTCCCTTCTTACCTGCTGGCTTTGCTTTTTGCTCGGCGATGCAAGCCCGGCGTCGCCCGCTCGCGCCACAGTCTGCGTTCGACTGCGCTTCGCTGGGCTCAGTCTCTCGGCAGTCCCCCTCCCGGCAGTGCACAGGGAGAGCAACGGCCTCGGCCCGGCCCCGCCCCCGACTGAGGGCACGCCCTGGGCACGCCCACTCGCTTTCAGTCTCGGATCCGCCAGCCCCACCCCCGGGCGCCGTAGGAATGTAGTCTGGCTCTTAGCCCGACTAGGCTCCGCCCACTACGTCCCCTATTCCAACGCGGCTGACCCCGCCCCGGGCCTGCAGCGGTGGGGCCCCGCCCCCGGCCCCGCCCCACTATGGCCTCTCTCTCCCGCCAGCCCCGCCCCCAGGCAGACAGACGAAGAGGTCCGCCCCTCGGCCCGCCTCCTAGGCCCTGGGCTCTGTGCCCCTTCAGCCTCCTGGCGGTGAGCGCCTGAAGCCTGAATCCCGGCCTGGCCGGGTCCTGCGCTGGAGCTCTGCCGGGTGGGAAGCCCCACTCACCGCACTACCTAACGGTCCCGCGCCTCCTCGGCCTTCCTCGTACTTCCCAGGCCCCTCCCAGGCCGCTGGCTGTGGTACCCCCTGGGCCCTCCCCACGCCCCGGTCACAGTGTCTTCCCGGCCCCCTGTGCCCCTTCTCCACCTCAGCGCCTTCCTAATCCTGTCCTTCCCGGCCAACGCCAGCCCCCACGCTGGGATTCCAGGGCGGGTCCGGGGGCGACCGGAGAAGCGGGCACGGCGTGGGAGCGGTTTGCGGTCCGAGTCCGGCCCTCTCTCGGGAGGGGACTTGGTCCCAAGCACTTTTTGAAAATACTAACAGCTACCATTGATTGAACTCCAGCCAGGGGCCGGGCGCTACTCCAAGCGCCGTAGAAACGACTGCCTCTTGAATTTGCACCACGCTAAGCAGATGTTGCGTCCATTTTACCCAAGAGCAACCTGAGTCTGAGAGAAGGGAAGTCGTAACCTCCAAGTTCCACGAGTTTTACACTGGACGTGAGCGGGATCCAGCCCCAGGCCCTGAGTCACAGGCTTGATGCTGCCCCAGCTCGCCTGGACTGGCCCGGACCTGGAGAAGTGGCCCAGGTCAGCCAGCTGTTGGGGCAGTGCCCAGCAGGCTGCCTGCGGTGAGAGAGGAGGTGGGGGTTGAGGGGGGTGGTGGTGGCAGGAGGGGCTGCTGGCCTGGGCCCTCAGAAGCTGGCTTGCTTTCTTGAGAAGTGACCCAGAATTAAGATGGGCTACAAAAGATGGCTGTGGAGCACCCAACCTGCATCCCAGCCTGTGCATGCCTAGACCCCCAGGGATCAGCCCCAGACAGGTTACCTACCAGGGCCATTCACCTGTGCAGCTGACAAACCTTCCACTCCATGATCTCATTGGTATCTCACAAGGACGTCATTGTGGGGATGGTATGATTATTACCCGTCCTGCATGGGTGGAGGAGGGTGGGAACTGGATCCCAGCCCAGCATTCTTTCCCAAAGCGTGGTCCCCGAAGCAGCCCAGTAGCAGCAGCAGCTGGGAACTTATTAGAAATGCGTGTTTGGGGGCCTCATCCCAGACCTCCTGTAAGAGAAACTCTGGGGGAGGAGCCTAGCAGTTTGCTTTAACAACGCCTCCGGGTGATTCTGAATCACACTCGAGTTTGAGAACCACTCACTGTTTAGCAAAATGGTGAAGTAGTTGGGGTGGTCTGACAATCACACAGACGAGGAGGACTCCTGGGAGCCCTGTGGCACAAGGCAAGGTAGGGTACTGTGGATGTAAGACGGGTCCAAACCCGTACAGAATTTTTTTGAGACAAAACTGATGATGATTGCCAGGAAGCAAGATCTCAAACGTTTTGGAGGACTGTTCCAGTTTCTTTTATGCATTTGAAATAAGGAGGGACCGCAAGGAAGGTGGGAGAAAGGAAGGTGGGGATTGGATTGCAGGCCAGCTAACTAGATTATTTCCAAGGTGTGTTCATTTATATGCACAAGAACAATGGGCAGGGTTTGCATAAGGCAAAGGTAAACTTTTCATTAAAAAGGATACGAGATGCCTGGGGGGTGACCACCCATTGTGACCTGCCCAGTTAGGGATTTCATATCAGATCACCCTGTGAGGTTACTTTCCACAGAACCCTTTTCTTTGTCCACAGTACTTACTTAACCTTTTTGTGATGAGCCCTAAAAGGGGAATAGTTATGGTACCAATGTTGAAGGTGATGGTTGAGGATTAAGTGTGCTACTGTTCAGGGAGTGGTCACCCACTCCTGGACACTGTGATTGCTAATAAAGGCTTTCTTTCCAGTAAAAAGTCTTCTTCATAGAATCTCCGTACCAACATGTTCTTCCCACGGAGGGACACCAGCTGGCCTGCAAGAGACCAAGAGCCTGCAGGCTCCCGGATGACGTCAGTGCCGCTGGCCCAGGGAACCACACCTGGAGAACCACTGGGCTAGTCTGTCTTGGGCTGGGTTCCTAGCCAGCCTATGTAAAATGAATGTAAAATGCCCCTCTTCTACTCTGCTCCATGTCCCCTCCCCTCAAGCTGGGGGGTGTTTCTGATGGTGACTGACAGTTGGCAAAACAGCTGGATTCCATTGGCCCCTTCTTCCCCAGGCGGACATTCAATCACACTAGTCCCATCTGCTACCCCTTCCTGTCTCTGTCACTCTCGATTAGAGATGGGGGCAGCTGTGACAACATGGAGGACACTCGGCAGTCAGCTGCTGGAATCTCTGCCATGCTCCCCCCTTCCCCCATCCTCTGCAGCCCCATGGAAGAGGGTCTGCCCGTAGGAGCTCATAGCCCCAGGCACTGGTCCTAGTCCACAGAACTACTCTAGCACGCTGATAGTGCACAGTCAGGCCGACATACCTTATGTAGAAACATTCGATAGACTGGAAAACAAAACGTGTTTATTCTCCTGCCTTGAGAAATAGTCATTCTAATGACCAAGAAAGCTGTTCAAATTTAGAATTCTTGGAATCTGGAATGCTCTACAAGAATATGACAGTGTGGAGTGGATCAGCCCTGACCCCAGCCCTGAGCCCCCTACCCTAATTCTCTTCCTGGCTCCACGTCTGTCCTGTGTCACAAGTGGCCTAGAACCCAGATGTGTGAACACCCAGCTTGTGTGCCCATATTGTCCACACACCCTGCATATAGATACCACTTAGTCACCTCTCTAGGCATGCACGCGGGGCACGTTGTACCCTCAGAAGGATGGACATGGGGAAGGTGCTTGTGTATGCTCTAAAACTGATGTTGGGTCACTTGGCAGAGATTTCCAGGGGTTTAGATACCTAAAGCATGATCAGGGAGTGGGGTGCAGTGCAGGCTCTGAGTGGACACGGGTGACCTCTCTTCTCCAGGTCTATGGGTGGCACTGCCATTTGCCGTCTATCCCTGGCACTCAGCACAATGCCTGCACACATTGGGAGCTTCAGGGATAGTCATTGAGTAGATGTGTCTGAGTTCTTTACTGAAAGATCAGATTGGGTGGCTCTCCCAGCATTTCCTCTCTTCCAGCAGGAGTCAGACTTTGCATGGTGCACCCTGGGCATGTTGCCATAGAGAGCAGAGCCGCCTCGGGTGAGCGACTACCTCCTTCCATCTTCGGTGAAATTCTTCAGTCCATCCCGATGGGAAGTCCAGAGTTCTGGAGGTGGGAAAAGGGGCAAGAAGAACCACTGCAGAAGTCCTTGAGAGGAGATAGCAGACGGCCAACTCTGAGGCAGGGGAGATGGTGGTATGACAAGAACTCAGAAGGATGTGGCCATGGCGTTCTCAGCTTCTCAGAAGGTTCCTCACCCCAACTGCGGCACAGGAACTGCGGAGCAAAAGACCTGAAGGTCCCTGTGGGCAAGAACATGGGTGTCAGACTAAGGAAGGCCCCAAGCCTTTCACACAATTTTCGGGGGGAAAGAGGGAGGGAGAGTGGTGCATCTGTTTCCTGTTGCTTTGTAACAAACCACCCAATCACTTAGCCCATAAATCTGCAGATGAGGGTAGACTCCGTGGGACAGGCTCATCTCTGCTCTGTGCAATGTCAAGTGGTTCGGTTGCAGGTTGAGGATCCATTTTCAAGAGGGGCATTTGCATGGCTAGCAAGGGGGTGCTGAGCCAGAACTGGGAACCAGCGCCTCAGTTCCTCTCCATGAGGCCTGTCTGCAGGCTGCTGGGGCTTCCTCACTGCAAGACAGCTGGGTGCCAAGAGCAAACAGAGAACAAAGTAGGAGCCCATAGCATTTTCTGGCCTAGCCTTTAATCTTGTTGCTTCGCTTCCCTTGTACTCTGTTAGTGGAGACAACCACAAAGGCCACCCGGTTCAAGGGCAGGAGACATAGTCACCCTGTCCTGATGACGGGCTGGCCAAGTTCTAGAAGAGCTTGCAGGGTGAAAGATATCATTGCACGTATTCATGCTGGCCAGGGCCTCCATCTGGAGAGCACACCCTGCTCCACATAGGTCCCCAGAATGACCTGCGTAGAAATGCCTCTGATCGAACCAAGAGTCTGAATGAAGCCGATTGAAAGAAAGAAGTAGACAGTATTTCCTACATAACCCCGAATGAGTAAGTCTCACAGTGGACAATTAGTCTTCAGTACTTGGGTTATTGAGAATCTTCCTTCTTCAGAGTTCTCAGACTAGAGTTAGCACCTCCTTCCCTCAACCTGCACTGTTTCCTTAAAGTGTAAATCTAAAAAGCACTCATTTGAGCCTCATAACGACCCTAGGAGGGTCATACAATTATGATGCCTGTTGCCAAGATGTGGAAATGGAGGCACTGAGAAGGTAAGTCACTTGCCCAAAGTCACACAACTAGTAAGTGGTGGAGGAAAGAGAAACAAGAGATGATAGCTAACACTGTTTTCTGTTGCAGAAACTGAGCCCCAGGGGTAAGGCCCAACCAAGCTGGGCAGGACGCAAGGACCCAGATTCGGAGCACCCAACAGTGAGCCATGTGGTCTGTCCCTAAACACTCACACTTGTCCAAGAGCTCCCACCCAGGGCCTTGAAGGGCCCTTGCTTCCTGCTGGAGAAGGAGGAAGAACGCTGGCCCCTTGGCACAAGTCTGCCCCCCACTTTTTCCTTTTGCTGAGTCTCTGGCCAGGAAGAGGCTAATAGCGGTTCCTGAAGCCTGGGCCTAGAATTCCTGCACTTGAAGGGGCCCGGCAGAACCACAGCTTTTCCTTGCTTCTCTGAATGAGGATCGGAACTTAAACTAGAGCTGGGCTGTAGCTGGGGCAGGACCCAAGTTCCCACCAGACAGATCGAGCCATTGGGTCCTTTCTGTCTCAGTCACTTAATGAAGGTCGTTCAGACCCTAGCTCTGATCGCTCCTGCCCTCTGCTACATCTGGAGGTCCAGGGGTTGATCCCTCCCAGCCCTGGTCTTGTGGGGGGGCTTTCAGCACAATGGGGAAGCTGACCAAACTTGTGCAGTGGTGCCCTGCAGGGCTACAAGAACAATAGCTATGACAATACTAATAATAGCAGCCTTTGTTTTTTTTAAAAGCAAGCTGTCACCATGTGCCAGATATTTTAAAAATGAATTGGAGTATATTTAAACTAATTTGATAATGAGCACTTCTGTAGCGCTTCACACGTTATGAAGTTTTGTTGTTTTTAATGGTGGCACTTGGTTAACTATTTGAAATGATTAAATGATGTCTCCCCATCCACAATTCCCTGTGGTAGGGGCTGGGCCCCCCAAACAGTCATGAGCTCACACCCCAATAAATAAATGCAAGTCTATTTATTTATAATTGACATATGTGCACTAATTAGCCATTTTGCATATTTGGAACCATACACAAAAACAAAATTTAAAAAGATAAAATGAATAGTTATTTAAAATATCCAATCTATAAAAAAAAATAAAGACATTCTATTATTTTCTCCTTGAGCCCCTGTAGACCACCTTGGACGCACTCTGCCATGGCCTCCATCTCCCCAGGGAGGAGTTGTGGGCAGAAAAATGGGAAGGCACCTCTGGACAACACTTCCTCAGTGTCTCAAGATATTCCTGGGTCCCTGTGTGGGATGGGGAGGTGCTGCAGAAAGGGGGTCAGCAATGGGAGCTCCCACACCTGCCACTGGGTGGAGTAATGGGAAACCAGAGTGACAGCCTCTCCTGGAACGAACACTCTTGTGACCACAACGTGTGGTGGACATTTTCTCCACTGCATTGCTGAGAGCACCAAGGCTCAGAGAGTTGAGTTAAAAAGTATTGAGTTTCAAAATTGGGAAATATCACAAGCCCATTAATTAGATTCACAGCTTCTGCTGAAAAATAGACACATCCAAACACGCCAATGAGTGTTCCAACAGGGCAGCAGCTGGCTGGACCTGAATGCGGCTGCCCCCTGCAGTTGCGATCTACACCGTCCAGCCGGCCACAGTCCCCACTGCCCCCTATTGCCCACCCATCCTGCTTCTCTCATTTCGGTGGCCTGTCTAGTCCCTGCAAGCAACCGAGTTTGCAATCCTGGTCTCAGCCGATGCTGGCTGAATTCGCGTCCACACTGAGAGCTCTCTGGGTAGCAGCTCTGCCACACAGACCTTTGCAGGAAGGTAGGACACCCCCTTTTCCCCGTCTCGCCACCACTCTCCCTGTGAAAGCTGCAGTGTTAGCGCAGCCGTCCTGTGAGACACGGTCCATGGGTGTCCAACCTTTGGGCTTCCCTGGGCCACATTGGAAGAATTGTCTTGGGCCACACAAAACTACACTAATGATAGCAATGAGCTTAAAAAAAAAAAATTAAAGCTTCCTGCATAGTTTTCGTAATGCTTTAAGGAAGTGTACGAATTTGTGATGGGCCGTAGATTGGACAAGCTTGGTAGGCTCGAGCCTCCGCTCAGCCAACTTTCCGGCCATGTGACCTTCGCCACTCCTCTTCATCTCTCCCTGGGTCTGTTTCCTCACCCGTAAGCTGCCGGCAGTGCACACGCAACATTGCGATTTTAGGGTTATCAGATGGACTGTTGTCTACAAGCCATTACTTTCACCAACGGAAGTGGAGAGAGGCCAAACGAACAAACCTGGCCACGCTCTTCCTTCCAAAAGTGAGCGTTTCTCGCCCCCTGGTGGCCACAGTGCTCAGTGCAGCGAGGGGAGGGGAGAGACGAGCAGAGCGAGGGGAGGGTTCCCAAGCGCTCCTGGCCTCAGGTCAAGTCCGGCCACAGAAGCGGAGTGGAGCCCTGGCAGGAGGGTCAGGGGAGGGGAGACGTGAAATCGAGTCTCCTTAGCAGGATGCAACTGCAGATTCCCTGCCCAGGGAAACCTGGGCTCTAAAATTCACAAATCAATGCTTACTTGGCTTACAGTGCCAAGACTCGAGTAACTATTCCAAGGTCACAATTCCTAGATGGGGTAGACATTGGTTTTTGATATTTTTGATATGTCCTTATAGTGGACATATACATTTTCATAGACATTTGCATGTGTTTTAAATTTCCTCATACATGAAAGTAAAAGAAGGTAGAAGCAGAGGGAATTACTCCCAACTCATTCTATGAAGCCAGGTTCACCCTAATACCGAAACCAGACAAAAACATTGCAAAAAAAGAAAACTGCAGACTGATACCTCTCATAAACGTAGATGTAAAAATCCTCAAGAAGGGTTCCCCGGTGGTGCAGTGGCTGGGCTTCGGCGCTCTCACCGCCGCGGCCTGGGTTCGATTCCCAGCCAGGGAACCAACAACAGCAACAAAAATCCTCAATAAAATATTAGCAAACCAAATCCAACAGTGTATAAAAAGAATTACAAAACATGAATCAAGTGGGATTTATCCCAGGTCTGCAAGACTGGTTCAACTTTCAAAAATCAATTAGCGTAATCTATCACATCCACAAGCTAAGAAAGAAAATCACGTGAGAATATCAATAGATGCAGAAAAGCATTTGACAGGAAAAGCAGTCACTAACCTGGAATTCTGAGGAAGAAGAACCAACACCCATTCGTGATAAAAAAGAGAAAAACCTCTCATTTAAGTGAGAATAAAGAGGAACTTCCTCAACTTCATAAAGAATATCTACAAAAACTTTACAGCTAACATAATATGTAATACTTAATGGGGAGAAACTTGAAACTTTCTTCCTGAGATTGGGTACAAGGCAAGGATGTCTCCTCTCACTACCCCTTTCCAACATTGTATCAGAAGTCCTAGCTAATGCAATAAAATAAGAAAAAGAGATAAAATGTATACAGTTTGGGAAGGAGGAAATAACACTGTCTTTGTTCATGGATGACATGATCGTCTATGTAATTCAAAAGAATAAACAACAACAACAAGTCTTGGAATTTTTAATTGTAACAAGGTTGCAGGACAGAAGGTTAGTATACAAAAGTACATACCAGCAACGAACAAGGAGAATTTGAAATTAAAAACAATACCATTTCCATTAGCACCCCCGAAATGAAATAGGTAGGTATAAGTCTAAAAAATATGTACAAAGTCTATATGAGAAAAACTACAAAACCCTGAAGAATGAAGTCAAAGAACTAAATGATACTTTAATAGTGACATCAGTGGTGATGGTGACAGTGAAGATGATGATGGTAAATGGGGATGGTAATGGTGGTCATGAGGGTTGTAACAGAAACAGTGAGAATGGTGATGTGTTGGTGGTGACATTGATGACATCAGCGGTGACCTTGATGATGGTGGCTGGGAATGGTGACGGTGGTGATTGCTATTACTGTTGTATAGCAATATTATTCTCTCCTATTCTGGATGTTTCTTGAGGAAAAGATAAAGTTTATTTCTGTATTTCTAACATCCTGGACTGTGCCTGGCACATAGTAGGCCTTCGATAAATATGCACTGAGGGAGAAAGGACACGAGGGAGTGAATAGCTCCCCATCTTCTAGGGCAACTCCCAAATTTCACAGCATGTCATGCTCACAACTCTCCACCAGGTGTCGCCCTTGTCCCTGAAATTCGGCACTTCAGGTGCTACACATTGTGGGCTCATGGATGGGCAGAGACACCTGAGGATGACTGACCCAGCAGGTGAGGGACAAGGGTAGGCTGGGCCTGCATCCAGGGGGAGGCACTGAGAGAGCTGTGAGAAGCCTCGCCATAGTGGGCCGCATGCGCTGTGGGGTCTTAAGTTCTGGGTTCTAGTCCCCAGTGGGAACACCGCACGAGTACATTCACCCCTCTGTGCCTCAGTTTCCTCATCTGTCAAATGGGAGCAGTCTGCTATAACACGACACAGGTAGGCCGGCAGGCCTCATCGGATCATCCCTACGGGTTTGATTTGCTTGCTTCTCGTTTTTCGGCTGACCTTTCCCCTGCATTTGCCCAAGAGGCCGGTCTGCCTCACCCGGCCTCACCGATTCTGGCTCCTGAGCGGAAGTGAAATGAAAACCTCAGCAGCTTGGAATTCCGAGGAAGAAGGGACAGACACAAAGAATAAATGAGATTATCCATGTTCCCCAAAGACGTCAGAGCCGGGGGGCCCAAGGCAACCACGCTTCAGGGTGACGCTTCTGTGGCCGCATGAGCCCACCCAGGTAGCCTTTCCTGACAGGCAAGCCTGCAGGAGTAAGGGGCTAAGGGACTTGGGGTCGGTGCCCCTCTCACCTCTGTCCCCTCACCCTCCTCGGCGGTGCTCTCCCTCTCTGGGCTCTTCTCCCTGTGAAATGGACGCGCCTAGGTCAGCACTGCCCAAGCTGGGCGTTAGCCGTAGATGCCCGTTTCAAGCCAGCTCCTGTGGAAGTCGGAAGTGGAAGCAGGCAAAGCAAAGGTGTCAAGGGTCCACCCCCTTGGCCCACTCGTCCCCTGCAGTGACCCTGAGCAGCTTCAATGGCTCAAACCACAGGTCAGTTCCCCAAGGTCTCCTCCAAGTGCAAGTCTTGCTGATGCTGCAGGTCCTCTCTGGGCTCATCCCGCAGCCCAGACCCCTGCCCCCAGGCACTTCTGGCCTCCCCGGCCATGCTCACAGGCCCAGAGAACGTAAGACTTGGAAGGGAGCCCATGGGAGGGGCCCCCAGCTTTACCCATCTCCTTTCATAAATGGGGAAACTGGTCAAGAGGTGAGCAGGGACTAGTCCAAGGTCACCAGGGCCTGCGGGCAGAGCTGGGGCTAGAAGCCAGGCCCCCTGACTCCCAGGTTGGAGCTGGGTTGTCTCCACCTTCACCCCGCCCCTGCTCCAGGCCGCAGAGCCTCGCTCCAGGCCGGTCTGAGAGCGGGCTGATGTCCATGGGTGCTGGGCCTGGTCTCGGGGACAGTGGGCTGCCCGCCTTCCTCCGAAGGTCAGCACCCTTGCTTTCTCCTCCCAGTGGCTAATGAACTCCAGGCCAGGCCCGCCACAGCTGCCAGCCCCTCGCTCCCCAGGGCAGGGGTGGACCAGCCTCCGGGTGCCTGCGGGGTCACGGCCCAGCCTCACCCAGCCCTTGCTCCTCCTCCAGGCCCATCTCTCCCTGCTCTGGACGGGGGCTGTCCTTCAGCTCCCCATTTATTTCCCAGAGAAGGCAGAGGAGACACATCAGGCCTGGCTCAGTCCCCACTTACTGGTTAGCGCCACCAGGCCAGGCCATGCATTGTGCCACCCCAGGAGGCGCCATGGAATGCAGCACGAGGGGTGCCTCCTGGAGCTGTACCATCCATTGGTCCCGCCCGGAGTCCCCCTGCCCTGACCAGGTGTTGGCTGGTTTCTCTGTACCTGCTGGGATTCTGCCATCTTGTGGACACGTTAGGAATGACCTGCGCCCTGTTGGGCTTGCAGGCTGTTAATTGCCCTCTTATGCACCCACCTCCCCAGTCTCTCAAGGAGACCCAAGGCCCCACCTCCCCAGTCTCTCAAGGAGACCCAAGGCCCAGTAAGATCCAGCCCCGCCCTCAAGTTCCTCAGAGCTCCCGGGGTCAGGTCCAGGTGGGGTGAGGCCAGCTAGACACGGAAGCAAAATGTGAGAGGATGCTTCCCTTCATGTGTGTGAGTGCCCACCCCGCCAGCAGTGCCTCCTTCAAGTCTCTGCCCTGGGTGCCCGGCTTGCCTCCCCCTGGTCCCAGCCCTGGACCCCTCCTGCCTCCCCTCCCCCAGCCTGGATCCTTCTGGGAAAAGGGGTTTGGGGCTGCCTCCCTACTCTGATGACAGCCCGAGGAGGGGCTCGAGGTTTTGATTTCTTTGACTTCTCCAGCCCTGCGGGCCCCACTGAGCAGGGGTCCCCCGGGCCACTCCACACAGGGCTCCTCATGATTATTCAGACGTACGGGTGCACTCCCGCCTCTGGGCCTTTGCACTTGCTGTTTTCTCTGGTCCCAGGGCTCTTTCTTAGGCGCCTGCACCGCTCAGGCCTCGCTTCGTTCAGAACTTTGCTCAGATTCCCCGAGACCTTCCCTGACCATCCGGGGAAGGTAGCAGCCCTCCTCCAGTTGCGTAGCTCTTCCTTCCAGAGCCTGCTCTGTTTGTTTTCCTTACTTTCTGTCCCCTTCCGCCAGGGCACGAGCTCCAGCGAGCAAGCACGTTGTCTGTTTCTTGGTAATTGTTTTAGCTCTGGCTCCAGGACAGTGCCTGGCACACAGAAGGGGCCCAGGGAGCCCGATAAGGCGAATGAATGGGAGAGAGAGCAGGGCGCTGGGACCAGCCTTGGCGGGGACCGGTTCCAGGGACGTTATTGACATTCTTTTGTCCTCGTTGCATTTATTTTTCTGGTTATCTTCTATTTCTTATGGCGAATGATACTGAGTTTTTTCATTTGTGGAAGTGATTTCAGCTTTCCCTTTAACACACATTTATTTAACTGGGAAGAGTACCTCTATTTAAAGAATAATATTCCATTAATAGAGTTACAGGTGGTACGTGGACACGGCAAAAATTAGGAAGATGGGCGGCTTTTCCATTTTCCTTCTAAATTCTCTCTTCCACCCATCAGTAGACGCGTGAAGGGGGCGCCCAGGGGCAGCCCGTGCTGCAGATGACAGGCTGACACCAGAACAGTGCCTGGCAGGAGGCACTTGTTAGATGCACGAGTAGAAGAGAGAACAGAAGACCTGGGACCCCACGTCCTGCCGTGACGAGGGCCCCGTGCTGCTGGGGAGAGAGACCAGGCCTAGGCAGCAGTCAGGCCGTGCAGGGAGGCACCCGTTGGTGTATCTGTACAGCAAGGAGATGCCCCAGGACAGAGGGACCGTGGAGATGGTGGGTGCTGAAAACAGGGAGGTGGGACCATGCCCAACAGGGTCCGGGGGAGGCTGGGCCCCGTGGGACTGACAGGGTTGCAGGATCTCAAAGAGCAGAAAGTGGGGGCATGGCTTCCTTGTGAGAACGCCCATGGCTGTGGGCTCTACAGCGTCGGGGCTCGGGCTCAGGACCTCTGGCCTGGCGTCAGCCTCTGCCACTCACCGACGCCGTCTTCTGCATCTTCCTCCCTCTGCAAAGGGCTCGAGTCGAGGCTAAATGAGAAAGTGTCCACGGAGAGCCCTTCGAACCATCTGGTCCATAGATGGAGCTCGGAGAATGCTAATGGCTGGTTTTGCAGGACGGGGGTCAGGTTCAAGGATGGGTTACGGGCACCAGGACGTCTGCTGTGCACATTTCTGGGTGACAACTTTCTAAGGGTGTCCATTTTCATTTCTTTGAGGAAAATCAGTGACAGTAAAGGTCCTGGCCCCTTGGGGTTGGGGCTGGGACAGTGGGTCCCACTCTCTACGAGTATGTTCTGCCCGTAGCTTCTAGCTGCTTCCAAACTCAAGAATTAGAAACTCACTTGCATCGGCCAGGCCTTTGGGACGAGACAGTTTCTCCTGGCATTGTTGCCGAGTTGGACCTGAATGACTCGGGACTGAACCTGTGCCTCAGTTTATCCGCCTGCCCAATGGGGAGAACAGTACCGCCCACTTCATCTCATTCAAATGAAACTGTTCTTATTTTCCTTTTATTCCACTTGCAATTATTTTGATTACTGTGATTTCTCAGCTGCCTGGCTCAGGCTCTGGAAGCCAGGGGACACCTCAGGACAAAGCAGGCGCCCCTGACTGCTTGGAGACGTGGGGAGCGGGATCTCAGGAGCCAGGCCTCGGGGCTCTAGGGAAGCGTGGGGAGCCCTTTCCCAGGGCCCCCTGCCTGGGAAGGATTTATGGTTTGGCTTGCAATGTGGTGAATTGCTAAATATGCAGATTATGGGTACAAATGGGGGTGGTGGTGGCAGGAAAGGCAGCCAGGCAGGGTGGGGGCGTGCTGGAGGTCTGGCTGCAGGACCATGTGTGCGGGCGGGGCGCGGCGGCTCCAGATGGGGCCGCACATGTGCCTGTGTGGGGAGGGGCCGTGGGACTGCCTCCCCCGGGCCCCCCAGGCCCAGCCAGCTGGCGCTGACACCCTCTCCTGGGGGCTCCTTTGAGTGTTGGGGACAATGGGAGAGGTGGGTGGGATGCAGAGGAGGGACACTTTCATTGCTCAGATGGGGAAATCAAGGCATAAAATGAGAGTCATGTACCACGTAGCAACTTTGTGACCAGGTCTGCAACCAAAGGCAGGTCTCCTGGCTCTTGGTCAGCCCTGGGCATGACTGGGCATGAGGAGGGATGACTCAGATGTAGTCACTCAGGTTACATCCCAAACAGCCCCCTGAACCAGGGGCGTCATCGCTGTCACGCACGTGAGGAACATGAGGCACCCTGCCCTGAGGTGGTAGAGCCTGGTTTGTCCCCAAGGCTGGCCATTGCCAGGAGACTCCTGTGGCCTCCCCAGCGCTGGTGGCCTCGGGGAGGGAGGGAGGGGACCCGGGAAGGCAGGGGTGGCACGCCTTCCGCAGATGAGCTGGCAGTCTCAGGGCAAACGAGGCAGCAGGCCTATTTTAGGGGAAAAATTATGACATGAAACGGAAGACCCCACCGTCCCAGAGGGGCAGATGGGGAAGGGCATCATCTCTCCTGAGGCACAGAGAGGGACGCTCATTCATTCAAGAAACACAGTCGTTGGAGGGACTCACAGGAAGTGAATTTAATATTAATCTTGGGTTCTTTCCCGGGCTACCTGGGGAGAAAGGTGCCGCTGAGTGCTGAGAACTGAGCCTCCCTTGTCCTTTGCTAAGGTGCAATTTTGGCCAAAGTGTCCCCTCCCTGTCCCAGCCCAGGGCCTCTGAGCAGGACCCGACCCCATGGTCAGTCCTGAGGATGATACAGATCAGGGGTGACTGGGGCTCCCCATCCAGACAACCCCTCTGCTCCTCCCAACGCCTCGGGAGTCCCAAACCATGGAGCCCCACCTTGCGTCCCTGACTACCGGGCAGAGGAGTTAGGCCAATGAACTCAGGTCTCCCCAGATTCCTGTTTTGGGGTCCTAACAGGGACCAAGTTGGCATGGAGAACAGACCATAGAGGCTCAAAGGGGCGGGGGAGTCAGGCTGGAAGGGCAAGTCCATCAATGAGAAGTAAGAAACGGAGTCAGAAACACTGGGACCCTGGGAAGTAGCCCCTACTCAGGCGTCTGATCCAACAAGATGTTCCCAGGACACTCGGGGTGTTCCCTCAGGGAACAATGGTATTGCCAAGAACTTGACTGTGACAGGTGAAGGCAGATCTGCCATCACATACAGAGTGGCAGCCAGAGGGAGGGCCACTGCTGCGGGAGCCTCTGCTCTCCCCCTCCTTCCGTCCCCCACTTCCACCCCCCCTC
>PVJL010000659.1:0-365771 GCA_004026885.1 Lyroderma lyra
CCATGTTTTGGCCACTGTGAACAGTGCTGCAATGAACATTGGGGTACATAAGTCTTTGCGGACAAAGGTTTTCAAGTTCTTTGGGTAGATCCCCAGAAGGGGGATTGCTGGGTCAAATGGTAGCTCCATTCCCAATTTTCTGAGGAACCTCCACACTGCCTTCCATAGTGGTTGTACCAGTTTGCACTCCCACCAGCAGAATGGTACATTTTCTTTTACCTTTTCTGGCTATGAGCATTGACCCACAGAGGATGGTTTTATTATTTCATTCATTTGTTCATTTATCCGTTTACCCACCTATCCACCCATTCTTCATCTGTCTGCCCATCCCATAGCTTTTGTACACCTACACACTTGAGGCACCATTCTGCAAGATAAAACTCAATGGGTTGAGAGTCAAGAGACAGGAGTTTTAGTTCTGGCTCTGTCATGAACTCATTTTCCTCAGAGAGGAGAAATGACCTGCTCTGGATTACAGGGCAATGCAGAGCTCTCTCTCCCTCTGACATTTTAGAATACGTCCATATAGAAAATTCGACTACTGTGTGCCATGGGTGGACATTTCACACCCCTCGAGAGTCGTGAAAAATGTGCATATGGCTCTGCTGTACATTTAGATATTTTAATTTATGTCAACATTCAAGCTTTCTTCAAAAAACTCACTTTATTCTGGAGAATCTCCTGGTGGTGATAGTGTTTATGAATGACAGTATGCCCATCATATCATTTTTGGCTTGTCTGATGGTTTCCCAAATGTTACATATTCATTGTGTAAAACCATTAACAATGGTGGACAGGGACTGTCAGAAAAGTCCAACCCTGATTTTTCTTCTTTGCCTTTCCTTTGTTCTATTTTTATGGCTCTAATAACAGGAATTTTATTACAGCAGTTTGTGTCCTCAGCTCTTTTGCTGAGGCTCTGAATAATTTATGATCTAGATTCCAAAATGTTAGTGAATTGCTCTACCAGAAATAATGGAATGTGACAGCTATGGATTCCACATTCTTGGCCCAAATATTTGTGTCTGTGGTTTACAAGTCATTTCAGAGCACGATTGCTACATTGCTCAAGCTGTTACTGGGAATGAATTCTGACAAAAAAAAAAAAAAAAAAAAGAGTATCTGGGTAATTATAAAAACACAGAATGGGTCTATGCAACAGTACTCTGTTTATGGTTATCAGGAAGAAGAGCATATCCACCTCCACTATCCTCCCCCTACACACACAGACATGGTTCCTCCCTCTATTTTAGATATTAGGTTATGTAATTTATATCTCAGAGTATCTGTTATGTGAAAGGTATACATGATTGATAGGTCAACATTTACTGCCTTATTAAAGTATATGTTTGACCTAATAATATCCTATTGGAGGCACCACTTTCATTTTAAGGTTTTATCTTCCCAGGGTGAATGCCTAATGAGATAGTAAGTAAGTCTTATATAAACCCAGGTAACCCCAAAGCTCCATAATCTGTTTAATTCTTCTTTGTTGAAATGCATTTTTATTAGGTATATCTCTCAACTATTTTAGAAAGATCTAGAAGTAGAGCCCATTTTAAATGCAAAACCATTCAAATGACCAAAAATTACCATTACTTCAATGTACTAAAGAGACTATTTTGATGTAATAAATGAATTATTTGTTCCCATGTTGATGTGACTTTTGTTGGTGAGTCAGAGAGGTTTAGTGCTTGTAGAATTAACTGGGAAGTTTGCTATTCAATTGTCCTTAGAATGACAAAAATAAGATAAAAATTATCTTCACCAAACTTTCCATGAAAAGAGTATTGTTTATTAATTCTTGTAATAGAGCAGATAGAAAAGACATAAATACCGTGTGAACAAGAGCATGCTGCTACAGTTGTTAAGGGTGTCCTCCAGCTTCTGGGACACAGCTGCTCTTTTCTCTTAGTAAAAGAATTGATGAGTTGTTTCCACAACCAATTTGAACTTTTACTCTATGATCATACCACCCAGTTCATGGACAGGATTATGAAGTAGAATGTATACATCTGTGTGTATATGAGTATGTGTGTATGTATCTCCTTTCTTACTATACCCTCCAGTGAGGTGTGATGCACTTAGGATTTTTTATTCATTTGTTTATTTAATAATTAATGAGCACCATGTCTTGGGCACTGTTCTAGGCATTGTAGATAAACAGTGAATAAAAAAAAAAATCTCCACTTAGCTCACATTCTAGTACTGGAAATTTGTTTTTAAGCAAACAAACAAGTAAGTGCTATGAAGGAATATAAAGCCAGAGGAAAGGACAGAAAAGGACAGCGAGTAGAGGAAGAGGAAGGAGGTTGGGATATTTTGGGTGGTGTGGTCAAGGAAGGCCTCTGTGAAGAGATAATGTTGGATAAGAGACCTGAATAAAGCACAGAGTGAGCTTCAGCGTGAAGCAGACTTAAGTTTGAATTCCATCATTTTAACTGACTCACTGTTGTACATATCTCTCTGAATCTATCTCATCGTCTGTTAAAGTACAGTTAATAAAACCTTGCTTGCATGAATGTATTTAGTGATATTTTTCCTCCTCCTCCCTTCTTCTTTTACATTTAAAAATTAAATACAGCTTTATTTTCTCTGACCATCCTGGCTAATCCAGAATTTACAATATTCACAGTAATCATATTTTCCAAGTAAAAAGTCAGGATTCAAGAATCTGATGTGAAGGGGTTCCAGGTGGTGTAGTGGCACTCAACACCACAGCCTGGATATGATTCCCAGCCAGGAAACTATCCCCCCCACCCCCCCCCAAAAAAAAAAAGAAAAAAGAAAGAATCTGATGTGAAAAAATACTTATTTCTGATTTATGAATTTATTTATATGAATAAATATCCAAGGAAGTTATAAAAATTAATTATACTTAGTTTTGCATTTAATTAATCTTTTCCTTTATTGAGAAGATTGCATGAACTTGGTCATTTCTAGAAAGTTCAGGACTGTGAATACCTTAACTATGTTAAATGCCCGCAGTCTCATAAAACTCTTTTGGGGAGTCCTAAAGTTAATTTTGACAGATAAAAATTTTAACTTCTTGGAACTTTGAATGTGACAGTGGGTGGCATGAATGTTGACCTCAGTGAGAAATGACAGAAAAGTTCTTCAGTTAAAGTTTCTAATGTGATGTGTTCCAGACATTGTGATCTGAGTGGGATTGATGTGGACAGCATTAATGTCAGTTCACAGTAACATTAAAAACTTCTTTAGAGAAAAAGTCCACTGAGACCATATTAGTTCTAGAGCCACTAGCTGCTCTGGGGAGAGATTCAGAGGCACATCAGCCTCAAGGCTGTGTCTGTTTTATATCAAGCTTCCTTTTAGGGAGCAATACAACACAGAGCTCAGTCCTGGCAAGACTTCCGGCTGAATCTGGAGCATTCATTTGTCATGGTCATCATTGCAAAAGTCTTTTGTACAGTGTTTTATGAATCACTTCATTTTGTCCCCATTGACAACGCTGCAGAGAGTCAGGGCAGACCTCCTTGACGCGATAGGCAAGAAATTCACATGTCTAAGATCACTCAAAAAGCCAAGACTATTCCCAGATCCAAGCCAATGAGCAAGTTTCCCCTGGGCCACTGTGCTGGGGTGGACCACCCTTCTTAGCACTGGAACCACTGACCTATGACAGATCTTTCTATAGAAATCATCTAGGTGGTTATAGTTGGCACTGTGATCCTGATCATTTGTATGAGGTAAGCCAGGGGAGGAGAGAAAGTAAGCTTGGCTCCGGGCCTGAAACCAGAGAGATTCATGCCAGGAGAGATGTCCCCTAGGAAGGCTTACAGAAGATACTTTCCTGGGAACATTGAGATCACAAATTTTAGAGCTAGAGAGGAACTGTGGTTGTTGTATCACCCAATCCCCTTCATGTTTCGAAAAACAAAACAAAACAAAACAAAACAAAAGCACAACTCAGGGAAGTTAAGGGATTTAAATCACAGAGCTGGTTCATGGCCAACCATTGGGAGAGCCTAGTGTTTCTAATGCCGGGCAAACAGGTTCCTGTAGGATTTTCCTTCTTTATATCAGGCTTACTTTCCTTAATCTTCCTCCTGCAATGGAAAACTCTTTACTTTTTGACAGTTTTATATTTTAAATTGTTTATCTAGTGCTCATGGTTCCTAAAAGCAGTCCTGATTAAAATGTCTTTAATTGAAATAAAAGCAGTGACTAAGGCCTCCTGTCCTTGTTACTCTGAGTTTATCTTCTTTACCATTATCTCCTTGATTTGTAAATGTACCACAGAAATGGAGCTCACTGGGTACTGGAGGCAGTTACTCATTTCATAGAACCATTTTTAATTTTCTGTTATTTCTTGAATAACAATGTAGAGTTCTTAGTTCTTTCTGTGTCTCTCTCTTCCCATCTAGGCTACTCCACCCCATCCCCTTCCCCATTCCCCACCCCACTGCCCAAACTCAGGATGAAAGGAGTTGTTCTGTAATCCTAATAGTTAACAGGAAAAGTTGAAACCCCATGATTCATGCTTGTGTTTGTCCTTTTAAGTATCTGTGTCTTGAGAACTGGTGGTCATTGTTATTCTTGGTTCATTTGAACTGTCCTGTATTTTTGTTCGTTATCTTTGAGTTTAGTTCAACAATATTGATTTCCTTTTAATGGAACAGAAGCCACTTCAGATCTTTCCTGCATACTGAGTTATGTTTTGGTGTTTAGGAGAGGCAGCACCGCCTAGTGATTAAGGGCTCAGGCTATGGAGTCAGAAGGGCACAAAGTCTCTGGGCAAGTTGTTTGGCTTTGATAAGCCTCAGGATTTTCCTCAACTATTAAAGCCAGAGCTGCATTGACCAAATCAGTATCATTACAATTCTGAACAGCAACATGTTCCTGGATCGTTTTCTTCTTTGGTCATCCATGCAGATGGAGAGATGAGCTCCTGCCAGAGTGGGCATCTTGATGGTGATACTGGGTAGGAGGAAAGACACCGAATCTCACTTTCAACTCTCTTATTTTATTAGTTATTAAAACTTCCTTTGTGCAAATACTTATAAACATTTGCTCAGTATTTTAAAAAACTTATGGCAAAAAGAGATTCATTGGAGCATTTAAAGATTTTTGGATGTCATTTCTCAAGAGTCTAGTAGTACATTTCCTTACCCATTATTAAACACTTAGAAAAGCAAAGCTTTTGACAGTATCTTGAGATTATAATGATTCCTGTGTCAGACATTTGTTTGCTTCAGACTCTTGCTGGTTGATTACTGTAGTTTCTTTCCGCAGACTGAGTTAGAAAGTGTTTAAGGAGTGTGGTGGCTTTAAAATATGTCCAAAATTTCATTGACACTCCTCTCTTCAAAAAATGGAGCCTAGATGGTGGTTGCTGAGGGATATCAGCCTGTAGACCTCAGGAGTCTCACACCATTCTCCGGGTCCCTGGATGGATATCGCTAACCTCTTCTTCCTGTTGAGAGAGAGCAAGTGTAGGAACCCAAACCTTGACATTGCCCCCAACCAGGTTGAAACGGTTAGAGTGGCCGTCATCCATAAACCCCAGTAATTTGGGTTCCTATTACTTGAGGGGGCAATGTTAGGTAGGAAGTTAGTCATGGGCGACAGGACCAACAGAAGGTCCTCATCCATGTCCACATGCCTGGGACCACCCCAGACCCAGCCCCTGGAGAAGTTAGCCTGGTCCATTATTACCTGTCTCTAAATTAAAAAGATAAAATCATCAGAAAAAAAAAAATGCAAGAGAATGAATTTGCCTTGGCCCATTATCAGTTATCCTCAAATTGAAAAGATAAGAAAATGGGAAATAGCCTGAAACCGATGTAATCCTTGCTAACAGATGTCACCCCAATAAGTCTAACAATAAAAATGAATTTAAAAAATATAGGAAATAGCCCCACTTATTCAACCATAAGTCCAACTTCCCAAAACAATATTATTCTGCAGCTTTTGTTTTTTCAGAAGGATCACAAAAGGGAAGAGGGTGGTGGGAAGACTTCTACCCATAGATATAAAAAACACCTAACAGTGTAAGGAGAGGCTGCTTCCCTTTCTTGGGTCAGCCTGCTCCATGTCTTGGAGTATACTTTCTTAATAAACTCCAAACTATTCTATCCTTTTCTCAAAAAAGAAAAAAAAGGGAGCCTAATTCTCCTCTTGAATATGGGCCAGATTTACACTTGGTCTTAGCCAAAAGATTGAGAAGCAATAGGTCCAGATTTAGTGACACCCTTTTAACCAATAGAATATAAGAGAAGTGATGCAATGTGACTTCCGAGGCAAAGCCATTAAAAGGATACAACTGCTTGGCTCTCTTCCTCTTGAAACACTCTTTCTAGGGGACATCAGCCATCATGTTGTGAAAATGCTCAAACTTAACCTCCCAGTTGAGGACAGAATGAGTATTCCTCCTCCAAACCAAGAGGAGGCCTCCAAGAGAACTACTTAAAGCATTTGAGGTACCTGCGGAAATGAGAGTCACATTCTTCAGACAGGTGTTTAATTATGTAGTGAGCTTGCTAGCTTGCTCTAGGTACCTTCCTGAGAGGGAAATGAGAAAGTTATAGACAGGGGCCCGTAGTAGAGAACCCTTATTTGTCAAATCAAACACACACAAATTTTCCATAGACCAAAGCGGATAGAAGCTGACTTGAGACAACTTTCCAGAACCCTTCCCAAGAGGGCTGTCTCCAGATGAGGAATCCCAGCAGCATGAGGTGGTGGAGTATAACTCTAAGAATGGGATCTGAAAGAGGGTTCCCATGTCAGGGAACTATGCAATAGGTTGACCCCCACAAACGGGGCCAGCATTTAGATGCCTGTGTAAAGGCAGCATCGGTAGCAGTCTTGGGCAAAAAGCCAGCAATAACCAAGAGAATACTAGTTAAATAAGTCATCTGTCCCTTTTCATGCCCCCTGGCCCAACACAGTGGAGGAGGGGGAAGAGAGAAGTGGTTCTCTACTAGTTGTTTTCCAGTAGAATGTGGACAGACTTTCGTCTGTGTTGTTTATGGTTAAAGTGGTGTGTCTAAGTTTCCCAGCTTTCTTGGCAAGGACATATCACTACTTCTAGCCAATAAACTTTGAGTCCATAGAAAGCACATATGCAGTTCTTCAGTGTCTATTTTCCTGCCACAGCCACTGAGGTGCTAGATGTACGGAACAGAGCCTCCTGCCAACTCACCTTGGACTTGCAGAGTGAGTAAGAAACGGACATGTGGCAAACCTCTGAGACTGGTGTGTTCTTTGTGACAGTATAACCTCGCCTACCCTGATGAATACAAGCAGGGGCATGCAAATGGAATGCCCTTATGTTAGACATTTCCCTGGACATCTGGAGCCCACTTGAGAAGTCAGATTTTTGAATTTAAGGTCTATGCCGCTTGAGTCCAGCCTTAGAGAGCAGTGCTGCACTAAGTGTGGTCCAGTGCCAGTCTATGAACTATCTATTCCCTGTCCATGAAAAGATATGGAGAGAGAAAGCATTTGGAAACCTTCATAACAATTGGACATTCCTGTGATATTTTATTGCATGTCATAATAGTGTCAGTCTGCAACATATTGTAAAAAGCAAAACACTCCCAAATTGGCCCTTCACTAAGATAGTTTGAAAAGCACTATTTTATAGTACATTCAAATCAGTTTTAGATATAGTTAAAAGAGTAATCAATTTTGGAATTATTTCATCTTTGTATTTATTCCATATATATTATCTCAAAGGCTTCTTGATCTTTCTTTTGGAATGACTCTAAAATAATAACAATTACAGTAATAATATTAGAAGGCATCAGATGTAAGTGCCCATATTTCCTCCCTTTTACTTTCAAACTTGGCTTCACCTCTTCATTCCTTTTCTTCACAGGTTCTCTTTCCCCAACTCCCATTTACTTCTCAGACACTGTAAATATGGCTTCTTCTCCTACCACTCTTTTAAATGTCTTTTGCTGAAGTCTCCAGTGATCCTCTAAATGTCAGCTTATATTTCATTTGCTTGAACTCTGGGTCCTGTCTCCTACTCCAGACACCTTTCCTGGGTTTCTCCTTAGCTTGGCTTTCAGAGATCCTCCTAGAATTGGGGTTTCACTTCTTAACGACTCTGTTTAGTAAAAACTGGGTATAAATCAGGAGGATAAAGTTTTTGGAATTTAGTTCATTAATAGATTTAATAAACCATTATGTTTATTTTGTAAAGAATCCTTTTATAATGTGAATAAGCATTTCCTTAGTTGTAAAAGGTAAGTTTATTTTTTTTTATTGTAGTTGTTGTTTTTAAAGGAAGTAATACTGGAACCAAGCACACAATAACATAAGCTGAATCACTCTTAATTTATCTTCATCAAAAGCATTATGAAATTGTGTCTTCATTTTAAAATGTGTCAATTTTATTTGATTTGCTTCAGTGTTATTATTTGCATTGGTTAAGCATTGGGTACATTAATTTATTAGAGAGGAGAAATGACTTGCTCAAGATTGTATCACCAACTTCTGTTTCTAAGAAAATGAAATACAACTAAATACAACTAAATACAACTAAATGCAACTAAATACAACTAAAATCTCTAAGTATTACATATAAAACAAACACGTGAAGACTCAGAAAAGTAGTGAGAAGTCAGACGAGCTAGGGACTTCAGATCTAAGAAACATGCTGGTGAATTCCCGGGTTTTCTTTTTGCTTTGTGTATCCCAGACTGGACATTGGAGAAGCCAGCAACCTGGAAGTACCAATGGGTGCAGATTATGTATACACACACACACACACACACACACACACACACACCCCTAAATACACACATACCCGAGGAAAAGTCTTTAGTTGAAGGATCACTCTACCAAGATTAAAAACATTTAGACAATCCGCTCTTCTCCAGGCAAACACCACCAGTGATGGCTAAATAGAGAGCCTCACCTTTCATCTTCCCCAGGTCATAATGAGGCAGCCCCAGTCCACCTACTGGGGCAGTACCTGAGAAGGCCAAGTGAGGAGCCAGAACTTTCATGCTTCCCAGGTGAAATTCTCACCTTCCAGCACACCTCCCAACTCTCTAACAGAGGAAATGATGGGGGCACCTGGAGCTTCACTCCCACCTGGTGGTAACAGTGTATGCCTCCTCCTCCTGCCTGCAATGGTGTCAGACAAGGCACAGTGTAGAGTCAGACTTTCATCACCAGTCAGTGGTAGTGAGGCCACTAGCCTTCCATGCCATGTCGGTGGGGAACACACAATAAGCTTGGACTTACACTCCCACCCAACATTAATGGGTATCTCTCCAGTCTTCTCTGTGAAAGCTTATTGGAGAATTAGGGCTGTCACCATCTCTCAGTAGTAACAAGGTTGTTCCTCTGTGTGGTGTCAGTGAGGCCATGTGGGAAGCAGTAATGAGGTGATCCTACCCATCTTAGCCCGGGGGTATCAGTGGTCTAAACTTTCACCCCCACCATGCAAATAAGAAATGCCTCTTCCATAACCTTAAGTACAACTAGAAATCCTATTTTTATATTATCTATAAAAAACATAAACATAAGAATACTTGGAAAGGTAGAGATAAGAAGGTAGGCAAGATAGGGATATTTAGGACCCAAACAACGACACGCTAATGAGCTCCTTGGTAATGAGTTCCTGCCCACAGAGGCTAAGTGGAAAGACCTGGACTTTCACCCCTACTTGAGCAGTGACAAGGTGGTATCGCCCCCTTTACTCACCAGAGTGATGTCAGAGGAGACCTACTAAAACACAAGATTAAAATAAGATCCAAATCTTATTTCATAATATCCAAAAAGACTAGGTTTCAGTTTAAACTCACTCATCATACCAAAAACTAGGAAGACCTGAAACTTAATGAGAAAACCTAGTCCAAAAAGACTAGGTTTCAGTTTAAACTCACTCATCATACCAAAAACTAGAAAGACCTGAAACTTAGTGAGAAAAGACAATTACTAGACACTAATACCAAGATGACATAGATGTCAGAATTATCTAACATTTTTAAAGCAAGATCACAGAAATGCTACAGTGACTCATTATGAACACACTTCAAACAAATAGAGAAAGTGAAAAGCCTCAGCAAAGAAATAGAAAGTATAAAGAAAAACAATATGGAAATTTAAAACTAAAAAATACAATAACTGAAATAAAAAGCTTAGCAGATACGCTCAACAGCAGAATGGAGAGGACAATGGAGAGTGAACTTGAAGATAGACCAAGATAGAAATTATCCAATCTGAGCAACTGAGGGAAACAGACTGAAGAAAAAAATGCTCAAGGATATGGTAGAGACTGTAACAAAAGATCCAACATTTGTGTTATTAGTAGACCTACTCTAAAAGGATGGCTAAAGGAAGTGCTTTTAACACAAAGGAAATGCTAAATGAAGAAATTATGTCATATCAGAAAGGAAGAACATGGTAACAGCAAAAATACAGGTAAATAAAATGGACTCTCTTACCAGCAAGAATATGTAGAAGAACTTAACATGATCATCAACCAACAGGACCTAATTGACATCATAGAACACTCCATCCAACAACAGAAGAATATGGATTTTTTTCAAGCACCTAAAGAACGTATATCAAGGTCAACCATATCATGGGCCATAGAACAAACCTCAATAAATGTAAAATAATTGAAATCAGAGGGTGTTCTCTAACCATAATGGAATCAAACTAGAAATCAATAACAAAGATAGGCAGAAAATCTTCAAACACTTAGAGACTAAACACATCTTTAAATAAGTTGTTTAAAGAGGAAGTCTTAGGAAAATGAAAACATTTATTGAACTGAATGAAAATCAAAATACAACATGTCAGAATTTGTGGGAATCAACTAACGTATGCCAAGGGGAAAATTTATAACTCAATAAACTCCTGCCTAAAGATACTGGAAAAAGAAAAGCAAAATAAGCCCAAGCAAGCCAAAGAAAGGAAATAATGAAAGTAAGAGCAGGCATCAATGAAATGGAAACTAGAAAACAATAGAGAAAATCAATAAAACTAAGAACTGGTCTTTGAAAAGGTCTATCAAATTGGCAAACTGTAGCAACACTGACAAAGGAAAATATAAGACACAGATTACTAATGGTGGGAATGAAATAGGGAATATCATTATAGGCCCTGCAAACATCAAAAGGACAAGAAAATACTATGAACAACTCTACATCCATACATTTGACAACTTATTTCCCCAATATGTACTAAATAATTTGAACTGTCCTATAACTAGCAAGGAAATTGAGTTCTTCATTAAAAACCTCCCCAAAAGAAATATCCAAGCCTCAGTGTTTTCACTGGAGAACTCTACCGAACATTCAAAGAAGAATTAACACCAATTCTGCAGTCTTGTCCAGAAAACGGTAGAGAGTGGAACACTTCCTGACTCATTTCATGAAACCACTATTACCCTGATTCCAAAATCAGGCAGTTAATTTAAAATTGTATTTTTAAAATTATATACACTGGGGGTGCCAAAAATATACACATTTTAAAGAAATGTTGTTCATGTATTACATAAATACTGATGTTAACCACTGTGAGCACCTCTCGTAATTGCAGAAGTCAAATGTGACTTGTATTCATCTTTTGTTGTCGGTATATATTGAGTATTACAATTTTAATACAATTTTTTTCTTTCTTAAATTGTGTATATATTTATTGGCTATATACACAAACACAATACATACATACATACATACATACACACATGCACATATGTATATATCAAACACAGATGCAGAATTCTTAACAAAATATCAACCAGTACAATTCAGCAACATATAAAAACAATTAAACACCATGACCAGCAGAGTTTATACCAGAAATGCAAGACTGACTCAGTATTTGAAAATCAGTCAATAAGCCATCATATTAACAGGTTCAAGAAGAATAATCACATGGTCACATTAACCGATGAAGAATGGAAAAATAAAAGCAAATCTAAAAGTACCTCACAATACCAAGTGCTGACGAGAATGCAGAGTAATTGGAACTCTGATTTATTGCTGGTGGGAATGCAAAATGGCACAGCAACTCTGAAAAACAGACTTAACCATGACCCAGTGATTCCACTCCTAGGTATTTATCCTAGGGAAATGTCTCTATACTATCTTTGCAAGTAGGAATGAAAATAAAATTATTTCAAAGTAAAAGATTAAAAAGAAAATTACAGAGCCAGCTAAGGTTAGGGCCAGGATTGAGAACAAGATCTTTTTGTACACTGACCAGATGTCCTGTTTTAAACGGGACAGAAAACAATGGTACTATCCCGTTTCAAACAATACATATGGTCAGCCTACAGATACCTTGAATTTAGCCCAGTGAGACTGGGCTGACCAGACATACTGTTTGAAATGGGACAGTACCATTGTTTTCTGTCCTGTTTAAATAACAGTATGTCTGGTCAACCTATCTTTTTGCCTTATCAAAAGCTTGGTTACCATCCTGAACCCTCAAGAAACTTTACTGATTTTGCTCTTGAAATCTCAAACTACCAAATCTGGATGCCAAAACTGGTTAACTCTTCTGATTCTTTATCCTTCTTGACTTACAGAATTACGTAGAAACATTTTCAAGAATCATTGTATTCTATATAGTTCACTGCATTTGTATTGAAGAGTTTGAGATGACCTCTGCTTGTGACCTGAATCAAGCTTTCAGGGTAGTACTTCTGAACATTGTCAGAGTGATGTTAGAAAATCAAAATATTAATGTAGCCTAGATTAAAAGGATCTTAGAACTATGGAATGTTAGAATTGGAAAAGCTTTTTATAAAATATTGTTCAATCTAATTCTTTCACTTTACTGATAAGAAAACTTACGTTTCTGTAGATTTATTGAGTAACCTGAGATTACACAGCAGATTCGTGGTTAAGTCAAGAGAAAAATGTATTTCTCCTGGCTGTTAGTATATTTCTGTGCTATAAGAGTTCTATTGAAGTCATTGGGCTAAGAGTTGTGCTTCTGAAACATATTGAGACCACTGGATATAGTTATGGATGCCTCTTATCATTCAATATTTGCATCTCAAAGGGTTGCCTTATTAAAATGTGTAATTTTATGGAGCAGCAAATCTGGTAGCACATGATGGCTTCTATCATACCATCTTCAGGGATATACAAGGGCTGCCTGGAAAAAATCCTGCCATAAAGGAAAGTATCCAGCCTGGATACTTTCCTGACAGCCCTTGTACATCCTGCAGCATTCACACATTGGACTCCAAGAGCTCAACGTGTCTTGTTTTTTCATATCTTTTCATTCTCTCTTTCTCTCTCTTTTTTTTAAATTACATATAGCTGAACAGTTTTTCTTTTCCCTAGAGTGTGACCCTTGGTGACTGTGGTCACAGAATTATCACAACACTAATGATTTGCCTCTAGCTTACTTGGCAAAATGGCCACAAATTTCTGAAATCAAAATTTCTGAATCTTTTGAGTAACAAATAGTGTCTTCCAATAGTGCTGTTTTAGGGATTAGTCCAAGGACAGAAAAAAATATATAATCAGAACAATCAATTAAGAATTCAGTGCTATATAATAAAAATTGTAATAACTATTATTTATTGAGCATTTATTCCATACCAGGCACAGTGCTAAGGCCTTAATGTGCATCTCATTTAATCTTTAAAACAACCCTTTGTAGCAGGTTTTATCACCATTCTATTGATGGAAACTGAAGCTTAGTGAGGGTAAGAAATGTACTCAGGATCACAGAGTTAGTACGTGGTAGATATACCTATCTCATAAAATTGATCAGGAACTGATCTTTAGCCAAAAAATATTTACCTTAGAAAAAAAATTTTTTTTAAGTTTAGAACCAGAACCAAGCTTCTCAACATAATACCCTATTATTTGTTAGATCTTTCAAATTAAGAAGGCCTTATTGGACATTTCTATTCACAGTCCTTACCTGAGTACTCCAGCATCTAGCACTGAGTTACATGCTGGTATAGCAGGCACCGTCAGTGTTTGTTGGGCCTCCTTGCTGTTGCCGTTGTTATCCAAAAGCACCCAAACACCTGCTCCTCTCTGATGACAGATAAAATTGTGTCCCTGGAGAAAGAAAACACAATACATAGGGCTGGAGGTACCTCTGTGGAAGTGATTACTAATTGAGTGTTTCAATCCATTCGTGTAGCAACATGAAAATCCAGATTTTCCAAAAGACAAAGTAAACTTCAAAGATGCTTTTCAAAATTTTCTTATATAAGAAAACCTAACTAGCCATACATCTAAAATAGTGATTGATTCACCCAGAAGTTTTTCATGCCCAATTTTTTTTTCTGTAAATTTTTTTTATTGTTAAATATATTGGGGTGACATTGGTTAGTAAAAATTACATAGGTTCCAGGTGTACAATTCTACAGTACATCGTGTGTGTGTTGTGTTATGTTTTCATTACCTAGAGTCAATTCTCTATCACCATATATTTGAGACCCTGTCTCTTCTCTCCCACCCACTTCCCCCATACCTTCAGATAACCACTAACCACTAAACTATTGATTGGGTCCATGAGTTTTGGTTTCTTTGTTTCATGACCTTTTTTTAAGGACATATTTATATGTAAAGCTGTATGCATACACATAAAACAAAAATTCCACTATCATTCTGTTAGGGCGCACACAGGACTAAGATTATTATGCTAAAACGTAAAAGTATTGACGTTGACAAACACCATTGTTATTATGAAGGTAAAACTAGGGAAGTTTCTGAAGCCTCCAGTTTATTGTTACTTTCTTCAAATGCTGAAAGAAGCCAAAAGCTCCTTGGAAGTTGTAATGGATTTTCTGCATTTCCTCAGGATCAAACAAAGGGAGAAATATCTTTAATTCTTGGGGAAAAGGAGGACAAGTGTGATTCAGATGTGTGTTTATTTAGTTGAAAGAATTGTTAACTAATGGCAAAAAGGAAAAGACTATAAGGTGAAAAACGAGCTTAAACCTCAGGTTTTTCATGTATGATTCTCTGATGTAGATTGGTTCCTTTATGAATGTTAAACTTGGTATAAAGTCCATTAAGATAAAAACATTTCAAAGATTCAAGAGAGTATGTAATAGGATGGTATTTCCCCAAAGTATATTGAGGAAATACTAGTAGTGCTTTACTTCTATAAAGAGCTTGACAAAGCATTTACAGTCTTGGTACTCAAACTGTGGCCCATGGATAAGTAGCTTCTTATCTCCTGGGAGCTTATTAGCAATGTAGACTTTCAGCCCCACCTCAGACCTAGGAAATCAGCTTTTGTATGTTAACAAGGTCCCCTGTGATTTTTATGCACACGAAGGTTTGAGAAGCCTTGCTCTTCATGGTACTTACACGTGCATCATCTCCCCTGCCAGCTAGCAGGAACACAGGAGAAAGTGACATTGACCTTACCATATGCAGGAGTCATTCCCCCTGAGGTGAGAGAAGTAACGGTAATGATAGCAACTGCCTTTCCTTAAGCCCCCACTATGTGCCAGTTACTCATAGGTGATCATACTCCCTTTTTTATCTTCCCCACACCTTATGAGGGAGGGAATAATGGCTCGACTTCCTAATCAAGGAAAATGAAGCTCAAGTAGGTAAGTAACTCCTAAGAACACACTGCCAAGAAATGCTAGAGCCTGGATATCTCCCTGATCTAAGAGCCCCTGCTCTTTCTAAGTGTTCCAGAACATGCTAGAATGAGAAAGGGATTACTGCTGTGGACTTCTGCCTTGGCTGCATTTTAGAATTGCCTGGGGAGCATTATAAAACACTAATGTCTGATGCCCACTGTCTTAGTGTGTTCAGGTTGCTATAACAAAATGCAGCAGATTGGGTGGGATATAAACTGCAGAAATATATTGCTTGCAGTTCTGGAGTCTGGGCATCTGAGATGAGGGTGCCAGCATGGTTGGGGTGAGGTTGAGTGACCCTCTTCCAGGCCATGGCAGAAGGGAATCTCTCTAGAGACTCTTTCGTAAGAGTACTGATTCCATTCATAAGGGCTCCATCTTCATGACCTGATCACCTCCCAAAGGCCCCACCTACTAAATACTACCACCTTTGGGGGTTAGGATTTCAAGATATGAATGTTGCAGGGACACAAATATTCAGACCATAGCACCACTTTTCAGAGGTTCTGATTTAATTGGTCTGGAGTCTGGGCCTGGCAGTGGGATTTTTAAAAGCTTCCTGGATGATTCTAACATATACTCCAAGGTTGAAACCCACTGGTTTACAGACTGACTAAATGCCTCTCCATTTGACACTGTTGACAGGACCTCCAGGAATAGTTAACTTGACTTGGTTCGCTTGCTGCATGGATAGACTTTGAGATTGCAGGCACTGAGAATGCCAGAGTAGTGGCATAAATACCTAAAGCATTTGATAACATTGTTACATGCAACAATCACATTGTGTTCAGAGTGAGAGAAATTGATTATGGCCATCCAGATCTGGCTGAATGTCTAAAGGAAGATAGGCTTATTTTGCGTTCTTTATGATAAGTACAGTTCTCTTAAGTTAGTTCAACAAAGACTTTTGGAGGCTCTTGTGTAAGCCAGATACTGAGCTAAGTTCCAGGGCTCTAGGAATGACGAAGATAAGGTCATTTGCCTCATGGAGCTCATAGTCTTAAAGGGTAGACAAATGGGTTTATGCAGCACTGTCCAATAGAAAGGTAATGTCAGCCACAGATGAAAAATTTAAATTTTTCTAGTGGCCACATTTAGAAAGTAAAAAAGGTGAAATTAATTTTAATAATATATTTTACTTAATACACAAAAATATTATCATTTAACATGTAATCAATATGTAAATTATAATAATGGCATATTTTATGTGCTTGTTTTATGCCAAATTTTTGAAATTCTCTTGGTATTTTATATGACAGCACATCTCAATTTGCACTAGCCATGTTTCAAGGGCTCAGTAGTCAGATATGGTTAGTGGCTACCATATTGGACAGTATGCATTTAAAGACACATTGAAGAAAGCCTATCTTTGTTGTGGTTTGGGGAGCAGGAGTGAGGGGAGGTTGGTTGTTTGCTGGTATAATTTTCTACTTTAAAATGTACTTAAAAGCTCCACGTTGGTGTAATGCTGTGTTGCTTAGGCTGTATCTCTGTAGTCAGTGAAATAATTAAGTATACTCCTTAGAGCCCCTCAGTTGTAAATGTTCTCATATATCAAAACTTCAGCCAAATGACTGATTCCATCTCTTAACAGAGTATTTCACAGCCCAGCCTAGAGAAAAGTTACCTGTCTCCTTGGTGACCCACTAGTTCCTCTTGTCAGTAACAGATGTTTTTAATAGGGCTTGACTTTGTAATAATTATAGTTATGTCAAACCTTTTAAGACTCAATCTAAACAATAAATGTTTAACTTTATTAGAATATTTTAAAAACTGGCTAAATCACAAACTGTTCTATAGAACCCTTCTTCCAGGAGATATGGATAAGGCTATCTTTCTGTGATCAAATAATTTGAGATACTGGATCCCCTTCCAGGAAATTTATCCTGCATATTAGCATATGAAAGGCTCTGAGAAGTCCTGTGTTAATTTTAGTTAACCCAGTGTTTCACACTCACTTGACCACAGAAGACACATATATCTCAAGACACCTATTAGCATCTTACGGAACATAGTTGCTCTGTGGAGCATGAATCGGAAAACACAAAAATAGATGATTACTTTGCTATGACTCTATATTTACATGATGGCAGCCTTTCCCACTAAAAGGGTAAGGCATATAACCTTTCCTTTTTCAATCTAAATTTACATAGTATAGACTGGAGAGTGACTCTTCAGGCCAACAGACCTTGAGGACTGTCATTATTTCTTTGGAAATACTATCTTTGTACCTTCTTAGATTGGAGTCACTCTGTATTTAAGTAAACTTGTAGAGTGTAGGACTTAAAGAGGAATGTAGAGCATGAATTGACCTCAAATACCACAAGGGGCTGGAAATGCTGCCCAACATTGGGTTACAAAACCCCGGAAACCCATAGTTCTCTGTGGTCAAACCCAACTGTCGTTACATTTGTGATTTTAAGCAATCTGAATGATATGTCCAGGGTCCAGTCCAGTAATTAGATAGAACAATTTAATGATTGGAATATTTCATTATATTAAAAGGAAAGGCCACTTGTTCTTTTGGGGAACCAGGCTTGTCATTCACTGTCAACTCCTTGCACCATGTAGTTTAGGAACTGTTATCAGGTGGGATGTTCATTACTTCAGAAAGCACTCAGTACTGCTATATCATTTCACATCTGCTTGGATGGAGAGCCAAACTCATTCTTTTTCCATTCTTCTCCAGGCCTCTCTAAGACCAAAGTATTTTTCTCTCGTTTTGTATGTTGGTGTTTTTTGTTGTGGTGGTTTTTTGTTTATTTGTTGCCTCGGGGGTACAATGTCTTTCAGTAATAAAGAATAGAATAGTAACTTTGCTGCCTTCTAATTTTCATTACCACAGATCCTCTAAGGATTGTAGATGGGTATGTACAATCTCTGAGTCCCGAGTGTAGTATTTTTTTCACCTAATTTATGCAGATGCCTCATTAAAAAAAAAAACTCACCCTTTTGTCTCTTAGCCCAGTTTTTTTGTAATGAGCTATGCAACATTTTTTAAATTCAGTGGATGGGTATGTTTAAAGCACTTGTGAATTAGTTATGCATGTATTTTTATTCTGAATAAATTTCATTAATGAGTTTTTAAAAATCACTATTAAGCAAATTAACTGTCTTATTAATGATTGGTGATAATCCTTTTTTTCAAACAGACCTCTAATGAACTATTGCAGATAGAAAGCACATTATAAATTGAAATATGAATCCTCTTGTTGTAAGCCTGCATAGTATTGCTGTATATATGAGGGCTGTCCGGAAAAAATCCAGCCATAAATTCCTCTATTTTTCATATTACATGGCTAGTACTTTCTGGACAGCCATTGTATACTGTTTTGTGTTAACAAAATTCAAGATGTAAAAGCATTCCTTTTTCTTTTTCTTTTTTTTCCTCACTTAGCAGAGACTTTGGCAACATCAATGGTTGTTCCAGTGAGTACCTACCAGCTAGCGGGGGCTTTGTGTGTTGTGTGGAGCCTCCATTCCTACACCTATTACCCTATTTTGTGTTCATGCCTTCTCTACCAGGTCATGAGCAGACACCTTGTATTTACCATCTTTTCTCCCTAATGCCCACTACAGCACTACAGTAAATGTTTGCTGAAAGAATGATAAAGGCATTTTAGCAAAGTATGTCTAAGCCAACAGAGGTTAATAAATCAAGTTACTTTTCACGCTGGAGGGCCCATAGGATCCAATGTTAAGGAGGTGAGTTAGGAAACAGGTACATACTAACAGTAACCAGCTGTCTGACTTTGGATGGGTTGCTCCCCTCCTTTGTACTTCAATTTCTCCGTGTGGAAAATGAATGATTAATAACTTTGCATCCCTCCAAGTAATACTGTAAAGATAAAGGGAAGAGAGAGATGAGAGTATGATGAGCTCCTTGAAAGCAAGATCTGTGTAACACTCAGTCATTATAATTGCCATTGTTATTATTTCTCTAGGATGTACAATGTATTCAATTCACTCCTTTGAAGAACACAGAGGAGACAGCTATAATAGCTGGAGTGAAAGGTTCATCTTACTGGTAAAACATAGAAGATGAGGTTGGTTAAGCAGTTTAGAATTCATCTTTTTAATATTGGGAAATGTATGGGACTTTGTCCCAAGGAATTACCTCCCCCCCCCCGCGCCCCCATCCAAAGTTGAGAAGAGACAACTGGAGACCCATGGGTAGATCTCACGTGAGCAAATCTAGATGATTTAGGAGTCACTGGCTATAGATAGTACCTCCTCAAATTCCACCTATGTCCTTCTCTACCTATATTCTGCTCACAGAAGCTTTGGTTTATTGCCCAGATGCCATTAAATGCTATCAAATATACTGCTTAAGAGTGAAAACTTTAGAATCAGACTGCCTGGGTTCAAATACCAGCTTGCTAATTTCTAGTTGTGTGGCCTTGGATAAGTTAAGTTCCTTAACTTCTCTTGATTTATCTGGAACATAAGCATAATTATAGTACTAGCTGAGCCTTGAAAAACATGGGTTTGAATTACACAAATCCACTATTATGTGAATTTTTATCAATAAATATACAATTAGTCCTCTGTATCCCCAGGTTTTGCATCTATGGATCCAACCACCTGCAGATCCAAAAATGTTATTTTTGGTCCTTATTTAGGAATCCATGGTATAGAACAATGAATACAGTTCGCAAACTTTGCTAAGGTCGTGATACCTTATCGAATTGTTTGTACGGTGCTGCCAATGTAAGTGAATGGTGGCAAGTTCATGAACTTAATTGTCAGACTTTGGGTACAATGAAAGCTCTGATGGCCATTCCAGAAAAAGAGTTCCTAAACTGCTTTGAAGAGTGGACTAGGCGCTGGCATTGGTGCATAGCTTCCCAAGGGGAGTACTTCAAAGATGACCATAGTGATATTTAGCAATAAGGCATGTAGCACTTTTTCTAGGATGAGTTTGTGAAATTAATTGTCCAAACTTGTATACAAATTTTTTTACTTTGTGGGGTGGAGGTGGGAGAGGTTGATAGCCCTAACAACTACTGTGTTGTTCAGGGGTCAACTGTACTTAACTCTTAGCTCTTGTAAGAATCACATTAGCCCATGTAAAATGCCTAGAACAGTGCCTGGCACATAGTAAGTCCTCAATGATTTTAGCTATTAAAATGAATATTATTATATATTGGTAATTGAGCTAGGCCTATATACATTATCATTCTGTCATCTAGCTATGGATCTGAGACCAGGATTTGGCCAATCCCCAAGCATGTGGAGAATGGAGCCAAGTCCCACTGGAGCACAACCATGTACTTTATTCATGAGTGAATATTAGATACAGCTTGCTTTATTTGAAGGTCAAACAGGAAAAATAAATATAGAGATAAATGAAAAATTGCTATAGAATAAGGGAGAGGCAGCATTGATTCTCGAAGGTGAACAGACCTTTAAAAATTATTTACTGTAGGAACCAAGAAAATGTATATATAAGTTTGGCATCCTTAGAAATGCAAAAAGACATGAAACCATAAGGAGTAGAAAATCATAAGGAGAAAGCAGGTTGATGGGAGAAAAGGATCAGATAAAAAAGAAAGAAGATGGATGAATTGCAAGGAACTTAAAAATGTAGAAACTGCAATTAAGTTAGAACAGAGCAGAACTGATAAAGTGGGAAACCGAATCAGTGAAATGGAAGAATAACTTTCATTAGAATCTAAAAGAAAAGAACAAAGAAGTGAAGACAAGAATTAGGAAATGTTAGTGTAGGGCTTGAGGGTCTCCTTTTTCTTTTCTCTATCCCACTTTCAGTGGATGAGTGTGTTGTAAGGTGGTTTCTACGGACAAGAGAAGTTTGAACCGGTCATGTACCTGTGGACTGCCCTTTTTTGGCTTCTTGACCACTATGAAAGAATGTTTCTTTTGCTCCATCATTCACCACCCCCATCCTCAATTTCAAATGAAATCTCTCATCTGGTGTGATGCCTCGGTAAGCCATACAGATACAGTTCTGTCCCAACACTTCCTAAGAATGGGAATTTTACATTGTAAAAATACTACCAGAAGAACTGCTGAACTAAAAACATTTTTTTTATTCTGCAAAACAGAGCTGTAGAGAGCAACGTAATGACCATTTTCATTACCAAGAAACTATCAAGACAAAAAATGATTTGTCTGCATCCTATAAACCCATACTGAATGACCTAATTCTAAGTAAAGAGCTAATGGCAGATATCTGGTTAAAATCCTTTTTATGATCTTCCTTTAAGAGCCTGGTCTTCTTTTAATTATGTTTAAAAAATCAGTACATATACTATGATCTCAGTAATATAAACAGAACAATCCATACCAACCCAAAAACACATTATCAGTCACTATATTAAAATGTTAGCAATGATTATCTCAGAGAGTCACAAAGATAGGTAGATAGGTAGGTAGATAGAATTTTTCCATAGTTCTTATTTTCTATACTGAATATAGTAACTAATCCTTTGGCTAGGAAACAGAAAATCTGATTTACAGTGGCTTAAAAAACGGTTGCTTATTTTTCTCACAAAACAATAAGTGCGAGGCACCTGACGTTGAGGCTGGAATAGTGAATATTTAGCTTTCCAGCTCATAGCCAAAGGCAACAAGGGAGAAAGAGGAACTTGAAAATGAATGTTAGATGAGCCAAACTTTGCTGTCTGCTAGAGCATTTTTTAAACACGTATTATATTTATATTATAATTGAAAAAATATTTTTGAGATTATTATGTTCAATTTTGATCTATTATAGAATCTCAATAATGTAAAAATATGTACACCAAGAAGACAAAAAGAAAGCCACAGAAGCATTAAAGTTGTCTGCTCTGGGTCTTGACACTAATGGTATTCTGCATTAGCATTATTGTATGTGATCAGAGCAGGAGAGATTGGGTGGTTTCTTTATTTATATTTGTATAGAAGAAGTGGTTGGCTGGAGAGAGGAGAGTAGATGGACAGGAGACTGGTCTGTCAGGATAGACAGACAGGGGCCCACCCCTTCCTCAGTTAGCATGGTTGCAGTATGTCAAGAACAAACAAATGTTTTGCGAAGCCCAAGTTTAGATGATTTCTACAGGTTTCTCTGATTCTGTGAATTTAAACTTGAGTAAAGGAGGTTTTAGATTTAAAGCAATGCACAAGAGCTTTCTAGGAAGACATGTCCAGATACCATCACTGTGTTGTGCGTGAGTAGGCCAGCCTCAGGAGCTTCTGATTTCCTAAGTAAATCACTCTCAACTAAACAGAAAGGGAAGAAAAACTGAAAGCAGTAAATAGGTTCACAATTTCAACCCCATTTTGCTCTTTTCCATGTTTTTGAAATTGCCCTAACCAAAAGCCCATGTACTAATAGAAAAATGAGCAGAATATGTGAATCACTTGTTTTGATAGCATTATGTTTACTCTAGCTAGAACATTTCACATAGTCATAAAGTTTGAGTTTTCTATCCAGTATGAATTTTTAAAATGAAGCTTTTCAGACCTGATTGCCTTGGGAAAGCAGATTTTATAATTTGCTCTCCAGCCTTACTGGAAAATCCATCTGTCTTTGCAATTGAATTTGCAAAATGAAATCATTTTGAAGGGCTGTTCTTTTGGCCAGCTCTTCTGTTCCTCCTCTTTCCCTGTCTGTTTCCAGAGCTCCCTGTTGGTCTGGGCAGACCACGCCATCCTATCATCCTCTCTGGGCTGACGGGGATGGTGCGCCCCTAGGGGATGGGCTTTGTCCTCACCCCAGACTGCACAGCTGAATTCTGCAGCAGTTGATGCCTCAGACTCTCAGAGGGGCACAGTAACCCAGGAGAAAAGTGCTGGACTGGGGAGGCTGTGGGCCTGAGTTCAGGTCCTTAGTGACTGTGTGGCCTTTGTGAGTGTCTTCAGTGGCAGACTCAGCCACCCTGCCTTTGTCCTAAAGTCAAGTAAGATAGTGAGGTCCAAGCACTCTGAAAATTGACAAGTGTTACAAAATGTTAAATGTTAAATTTAATTCTACTCAACAATTCACAAACATTTTTGGAAACATTGAGTTTTAGATTATCTGGGGTATATCCGGTAGGTGGTTAGATTTATAAGACCAAGATTTAGGAGAGAATTCTGAGCTGGAATTACATATTTGGGTCACATAGTTGGGTCTTGGTGTCATGCTATTAAATGAGATCACCAAGGAGAATTTTTTATATTATTGTCATTATTTCTGCTGTGACAATTTTTATTATTTAGGAAGGGTTCTCTTCTCCCCTATTAATTATCATGGTGAAATTGGGAGGAAGCCTATATATACGGGTCTTTTAATTTATCTTCTCAATAAATTATATTTCATAACTAGAAACTGGTAAAGCCAGTAAATTCAGTCTGTAAGCCAGATTTCAAAATTAAGGTTTCCAGTTTCTCATTCTTTTGCTTAAATTATTGGATACCAGCCCAAAGACTTCACATTTAATTAGCTTTGATGATTTATTTTAACAACTTCATCTGATGACAGTACAGAAAAGAAGTTTTTTTTGTTTTCTTTTTTCAGATTAGTGACAGGGTATAAAATCACCTCAGAGCACCCAGTGTTTCTCAGTGTGGCCTCATGGCGTTTGGGGTATGATAGTTGTTCATTGTGCAGGACTATCCTACGTGGAATAGACTATTTGGTATCCCTCACCCTACCCACAACCTGCCAGTGTGGGTCCCCAGATATTTGACAACCAGTAATGCCCCACCACATTTCCAAATGCCCTCGGGGGCTTCCTGTTGCACATGCACACTCTGAGACCCTTAAGGAAATGGGCCCTATTCTCACATCACATGCAGAGCTTGGCTATAATATTCTCTGAGCCCATGATTTTTCACTCTCCGTAGATAAGACCTTTGATGTCAAGTTCCTTTGCAATACTTGCTTTAGAAATATGATGACATGTAAGACTTAGAGTGAATTATATTTTATAATAAAGTAATGCTAGAGGGAGTGGCATATTTTTATTTTGTTATTTATAATATTGAGGACTGTGGTGTTCGAAGCTTTTTGAAATAATACCAGTACTCTAGAAAATGGATTATCACACACAGATGAAAATTGAGGCCGGGAAAAATAGTAACTTCCACAAGAGCACAAGGCAGAGAAATGATGGAACCAGGAATTGGGAACTTCCAGTTCTGGTCATAGTGTCTTTCTACCATAAAACACTATCTCCAAATAACTGGTACTTCTGGGTTATTAAAGCTAATAGAACAGGGACCATGAAACAAATTGCAGCAAAGTCAAGAAGTGGAAGACTAAGGAGATAGGCAGCTTACCAAGGTAAAGTCAGTTGAGCATGCAACAGATATAGAAGGGTGTTCTGATTGCTTGCTTATTTATAACTTGTTTCATTCTATGATGGATTTTACTTAACTTACAATAACAAATGATGATATAATAGAAATAGAAAATCAAGATCAGAAAAATAAAAATAGGAAACAAAGATCAGGGAAAAGAGCCCAAACATGCAACCCATAAAGGTTAACACAGTTGCTATAGTAGAGTTTCATGTTTGAGCCAGAGCTTCTTGGTGGCCAAAGCAGAAAGAATAATACATAATTCTCACTACCTAAAAGATGGGAGCATAGAATGCCTCAGGGGAAGGAAAACTGAATTCTAAGAGAAATTTCTCAAGAGAGGTTTTATAGAAGGGATTCTGATAATAAAATTTATAGTATCAATAAAATTTTAACAGTAAAGATTATAATAGGTTTCAGTATGCTTTTTCTAATGGTAAACTTGAATAAAAAACAAATCAACTAAACCTAGGGCATTAAAATTAAACCTCAATTTATTGATGCCTATTCTGTGTGGGTCCAAGGTAATTTGGTTCAAGTTTATAGTTTAGTGGTCTCACTTGATCCAGGGCTAGAATTTAGAACATCCAGGAGTATGATGACTTAAAAGCCCCTCAGGAAACTTCTATTAATAGGTATTCCTTCTCTCATGCAGACTTTGTTAGGACAGTTTGAAAGTGTAGGTTATGACAAGGTCTTGGAGGGCTGATATTAGGATGTGCTAGGTTCTGGTGCAGTAACAAGGGCCCACAAATCTTAGTGGTCTAAAACAAGCAAGTATTATATTCATACATAGCCTACTATAGGCTCATGTAACCTTCAGGGGCAGCTTACTAATCATGACTCCATCTTCTGTAACAGCACCATCTGGAACACATAGCTTCCACAGTCAATGAGGCAATGGAAGAGAGAGCTTGGAATATTGTGCTCCAGCTCTTAAATGCGTCTGTGTCTGGAAGTAACACATCGCTTCTACTCACATTTCATTGGGCACACCTAACTTCTCCTGAGTAAGGCAATACATATCTGGATGTAGAAGAGAACCAGAGCATATAGATCACTAGTAAAGTCTGCCACAGTTGGGAGAGAGAGGCAGTCCAAGCCAAGTGAACAGGGTGAGAAAGGCATAAAAGGCAAGCTGGGATTGAGTGGAAGGGTGAGTGGGGCTGCTTTGTTGCTGGCATAGCATAGGGTGCATGGGGTAGGAACCAGGTTGATGCTGGATCTGGAAAACTTGTAAATGCATTTTACACTTTACTCTACAGGCCATAGGGACCCTTAGAAGGTACTCCAGGGAGGGGAGACTGGTCCAGTTTTTAGAGGTTCAGCTTAAGGGAGGAGCAGAAGCCACTATCTCTGCATTTCAGTAATTCTACCCCAGGCCTTAAAACAAAAGAACTGTTTGTTACATATTGAAACAACCCCCTGTAACATTCTCTGCATTGTTAACTTATGAGGGTGCCTGCCACCTCTTATTGTGATCCAGAATGAAAACCAGGCACACTTTGCCTTTTCCAAACAGTGACTAATGATGAGGCTTGGCCAGGCAGGCCCAGCATATTTTTCACTCTGCTCTGGGCTTCCCACCAAGTTCTCTCACAGTGGCCTGGCCACAGCCATTAGGGATGACTGTGCCTAGCACTTCCTACTTCATCATCCATCTCTAGAGCACCCCTCTCTGGCACCTCCTTTTTAATAGGTTTAATTATTACTTCCCCTACTTTATGGCACAATTAATCTTTCCTACTGCCTCAGGATTTACAACTATATAGGCCCAGGGAATTTCTGAGCTATTTACCTGCAGTCTTGCTTTTTAATTAGCTAAGGGAAGTAGGAGTGGGGCCATGTATGAAGGTGGTGAAATATCTGCAGGCTCCAGGCTAGCTCTTGCCACTGTCATTCAGTGCAGATTTTTAGGACAATGGCAGGAAAGGACTGCAGAAGAACTAACTGCTCTGTTCAGCCTAAGGAAAGTCTTTGAGGGCCAGGACTGAGGAGTTAGGGGCTCTCTATTTCGACTGTATTTTATTTCCTTCAAGTTTGTTTATAAGATGAATAAGGTTTGGGCACCTAAGTTATAGCGTGGTGGCTATATAATTAATAATACATATTTGAAATTTGCTGAGAGTAGATGTTAAATATTCTTACCACAAAAGATGATGGATGTGTTAATTAACTTGATTGTGGCAATCATCTCACAATGTACATGTATATCAAATTACCATGTTGTATACTTTAGGTATATACAGTCGTGTTTGTCAATTATACCTCAGTAAAGCTAGGAGCCGGGAAAGACAGGTGGTTTCCAATGGAGTGTGTTTGTGGGAGAGAGAGGTGGCATGTGCAGGGGTTTCCTCGATCTTATTATAAGCAGGCTACTCAGAATGGAAGCAGAAGGGAAGGGCAATTGGAATCTGGGACAGAAGTGCCAGTGAACTCTCAATGTCAGTGAAGACATCCTAAATTGCTGTTGAAGCAAAAAAAAAAAAAAAAAAAAAAAAAAGATAACAGGCTCTTAACTTTACTTATCCTTTGGAGGAACAGGAAGAGCCTGGTGGGTTTGGTAGAAAAAATAGACAGATGTAATTAAGATAAATGATTGTAGAAGAGACTCGTGACTGCCCAGGAGGTGGCGCCCACACAGATGATTCCATCTGCCTCCTGCTCCTACATTCCTTAAGATGTTCTGGTCTCTAATGTGTACTTCTCTATTCTAGATACAGATTTAGACAGACCATCAGTCTGTTCTTATCTTGTTGCCAAAGGTTTGCCATGACAGTATACTAATGTTAATAAAGGAGAAATGGGTATGAAATCATGGTCACCTTTCACGAGAAGACATTCCAGTGTCATTCCAGAAAGGGAGCAAGTGAAGGAGCATGTAAGTCAGAAGAACCTCGGTTCCAGTATCAGTTCTGCCACTTAGAGCTGTGTGGGCCTGAGTAAGTTCTTGAGTCTTCTGGGTCTCTGAGACCACAATATTGATTGAGCACACAGGACGGTTTTGAACTGTGAATGAGATCAAGTGGAGAGCCAGGTACAAGTTCTCAGGAAAATCTTACCTACCAGGAAGATGCTTGTAGCTGAAATCCTATATGTAATTTTGGGATTTCTGTCATTTAAAAATATCTGTTCCTTTGCTGTCCACCACTGGCAAAAATAACGGAGACTTGTCTCTGGGTACATAACTAGTGATGGGAAAATGAGAGATAAAAACATACACTGGTTGCATTTCTAATACAGGGTACTGTGATTCCAGTCATCTATTTACTAACCAGGCTGTCCCCTCCTCCGCACCGCCAGCTTTGAGATATTATTGTGCAATGTATAGGAACTCTATGTGGAAACTGAGAGGGAGGGGATCCAGGGAACCTAAAGATGTGTGGAGTTGGAATAATCAGTGCCCTGGAGAAACCGGGGCCACTCCTCCTGGTGAGGAGGAAGATTGGGAGGAGCAGTTGAGAAGGTGCTGTCCTGTTTCTATGGAGCAGGTAAAAACCAGCTGTTTTTTTACCATCCCCTTCTCCCTGCCTGTTCGATAGACAAAATATCATCCTCCTTTATGATTATTTGAAATTAAAGGTAAAACTAAATATCATGATTATAAATAAAGCAATGGGACAAAAACAAAGCACTGTAGGGTTTTTTGTTTTTTGTTTTTTTCAGTCTACACATGTCCTCCCAGTCTGGAGAAGGATATGGATGCTGGTATAGCTATAGAGTGTGGAGACCAGCTGATTTTTTTCCTCAACTGAGATCCCAAAGACAGAAAAAGTAACTTAAACATTCACATCAGGACTTAGCTATGAGGAAGAGTTTCCTGATCCAAAAGGGGCTATAGAAGAATTCACACAGTATATAGCTCTCTGCATATCCGTCTTAGTTGATTTAACTTTTTATTATGTAAGTTAATACACATGTAGAGAGAATAGTATAATGAACCCCCACATACTCATAACCCAATTATCAACATTTTACTTATCTTGTTTCATCTGTTTTCATAAGCAAACGTATACATGTGCACACATGCACGCTTGCGCACAGATGCACACGCTTCCCCCCTCCCACTAGAGTATTTTAAAGTAAATCTTAGATACCATGTCATTTCATTTGTAAATACTTCCATATGTATTTCTAACAGATGAAAACTTAAAAACACAACTACCATCCAATGTCACACCTAGTAAAGCTAGTAAGTTTCTTCATGTCTCTTGCTTATTTTGAAAGCAGATATGGTAGTAGAGCTAAGGGCTTGCCTCCTCTCAATGGACTCAGGTCAAGTCATTTATAAAGTGAGCCTATGGGAGGGCCTCTTCGAATTCCCAAATCTTATGTTTCTCCTGCAAATAGCTGGTGATTTGGCTATAAGGGAGTAGAACTCAACCTGTTTGAAAGCAGTAGGACAGAATAGATGAGCTCTTAAACGCCCATTTGGATTATGCACTATTAATAATCAGAATAATAATACTTTCAATAAATGATAAGAGTGCTTCCATTTAGGCACACTGAGGCCCTACTTTCAAAGAATCCATAAGAGAAAAGGCAGCCAGAATTCACTGCTAAAACGCAGTTGTTCTAGTTCTAGTAGAAACTCTCCTGCTTGTCTTGTCTGGCTTGTCCTGTTCATACTTCCCTTAGTCTTTGCTGGTAATGGTTAATAATAAAAGCAAAGTGTATCGAGCACTTACTATGTCCCAGGCATTGTGCTAGCTTCTAGTAAGCATGCTCTTGCTGGCCTGCACAACAGCTCTGTTATTCTCATGGCATTGACCACTCCTGACGCATAGATGGAGGCCTACTGTGCTGATATATAAATCTATAACCGCAGGCCCTTGTAAGAACTCGGCTTTGTGAGATCTTCTGCCCCACTAATCTTCATTTAATTCCCCTCCCTGCAGCTTGTTGTCACCTAGCACACCCCTGCTGACAGGCCCTCTGTAAGTCTTCATCTGAGTGACGGCCCTGGAAAATCAAGCTGTGGTCTCCAAAGCGAAGGAGGATCTGCAGATTATCTCCTCAGCGTGTGCAGTCACTCTGCTGGCAGCTCACAGGGCTGCTTTTATGTTGCCTCAACAAAGAGAAAGGCTGCCAAGAGTGTGTAATGTTCCCTTCAGAATTCTGCAGGCTGGCAGCGACTGGGACAGTAGACACACAGGCAGATGAAAAAATTCCCACTCAGCTGCGCCTGTCTCCTGTTACCTTTGCCTGTGTCCAGGAGTCTTTGTTTTGAGTATCTTCCTATGATGCTTTGTAGACCCTTGGAAGTGTCAAAGAAGAAGGAAGGGGAGGAGAGAAGGAGAGTGCACAGGCAAGCTGGCTGGGGGTCAGATCGTTTTGCCATAACCAGCAGGCAGTTTCTTTCATAAATCATTGAACCCTGGGTAGCTATTATCATCCCAAGTGCTCTCTACTAACTAGGCCAGACTTTTAACACCGTAAGAGTGAGAGACAGAGAATTCCCTTTTCCTTTCTCTCACTCTCTGAATACGGCTCATACCATGTTTAGATAGCATGCTACACTTCACAAAGCTAATTGATATACATGATTATGGTTTTCATACCATTTCTTTGAGATGATTATAAGCTGATGTTATTAATAAGAAGGCAAAAAACACCAAAACATTTTCAATTAAAAGAAGAAAGAAAGGCTCAGAAACATAAAGTAACTATCCCAAAGACATGCAGATGAATGAGGTAGGAGCCAGGCTAGTAAAACAGGACTTCTGACTTAAAGTTCTATTCCTTTTCCATTAGAGTGGGCCTTCTAGATCCTTAGCCAACTTCCTATAGGATGGGGTACAAGTAGGGAGAGTGGGAGGCTAGCAAGGAGACCTGTGTCTTTGGTGGTAGGGAGTAGGCAGAATACTTGAGCTTTCTCTGATTGCCTTTCTGATGGTCTCACACTGCTTGCTTCCTCTCAACATCGTCTTCACAACCGATTAGTGATCACACTGGCTTAAAAATCATTGCGATGAAATTCAAAAGCTGTGGGGTTAAAAATCAATGCAAAATGCTCAGGTGGAAATGTGGGTATTGCTGCTGCCTTCCCCAGCTCTGGCTATTTCTGTAACTATGGACTCATGGTTGGGCATATATTTTGACCCTCATTTCAGAAATGCAGAAGCTAAGGAGAGAGGGAGTAAATGATTCACTTTCTCTAAGGATACCTGCAAATTTGAAATCTTAAATTTTTCTCCTTAGATAAAAACAGTATAAGGGTATAAGACAAATGCATGTCTTTAGAACTGCAATGTTTCTGTCACTAATAATTTTTCACTACTAAAAGTGTTCCAGATGATACTAAGGTATTGCCTCTTGGGCAACCTAGAGTTTCTAGTCTTAAACCCAGAGGAGTGACCATGACCAAGCCCCTAGGAATATTACTCTACTTATTGGATAAAAGTTTAAAAAATACTTTCAGTACTTTTTAAACCAAGGGTTATGCATTCATCATAGAAAGAAAAAAATTAAAATGCAGTTAAGCATAGAGAAAACAAAAAACACCATTCCACCACCCAAAGATTACTGCTGTTAACAGTAATTTAAATTTATGCTGTATGTTGTATGTACAGATGTAAACATACACATGAGTATATATATATCCTATTAATGGTTTTATTAAAATGTACTGTTCTGTGACCATATATCACATTACTATATTGTAACTTTTCCCATGTCAATATATGCCCTGCTCCATTTTTAATGGCACTATGTTATTGTATTACAAACAGTCCCATGATTCCTTAGTTGTTTTGAAATTATGTAATATTTTAAACATACAAGAAAATACACAGAAGAATTGACATAGTTTATTAATCTCTACCTTATCCAGAACGCCATTTCCTGGAAGCATGTAGTAATTTCAGTAACTAATATTTGAATTTCACTTTATAGTTTATAGTGTACTTGCACATATATTATTTCATTTGATCCTCACTACCACCCTTTAAAGTTGGTATCCTGGTTTCTTTCTTATTTTATAGATGAACTAGCTCAGAGAGACTAAATGATTTATCCAGTACCCTAAGTGCAGTTAATGTCGAAGAGATGGCTGGGCCCAGAGATCGGCATGACTACTGTGGTGGGGCAGACCTCCACAACAGGCAGGGGTGGAAGTCAGGACCAGAAGAGCAGCCCTGATGTGTTCTTCTCATCCCACCTCACTTCAGCATTTATTATGTGTATTGACATTGTTTCCTGACTATCTCCCTTATGACTCTGTGTCAAGAGTCTTGTCTTTCTGAAGACAAGACTCCCATCTTCATTTCTCTCTCTACCCTTGCTGCTGCGGGGCTTAGTATATAATACTCAGTTCATGTTTGCTAGGTCAGTGTTGAGTGAGTGAATGAATGAATGAATAAATGAATGAATTAAAGGTTATCATAGAGATAAACAAATTGTTGAGACTAGATTTTGATAGCTATCTTTCTCAGTGCCTCTATTTTCATTTCAGACATTTTAACAGGAACCCATCTTGGTTTTTTTGAGTTTTTGTAGTTCTGCAGGTTTTGGTCACTACCGCAAAGCTCACAGGTTGTTGCAAGGAAAAGTGTGTTCAAAACCAAGGGCAATGAGAAACCTGTTTGTATACTAGATTCTCTCTACCTTTCCCAGCACCTCTCACCCCAGCCCCAACTGGGATGAAGCATGCTCACCTTAAAAGGCACCTCCCAAGTTAACTTTTATGATATCCCTCATTTGGAACTACTTTATATTTATGATATATTTCATTTTGGACTGCTTATGAAAATAATAGCTTAGCTATAGCATAGTTTATGAGGATTGCTTTAAATGCCATTATGTTGACAGTAAAAGCTTTATTACAGAATTACAAGAAGTTTTGGAACAAAGATAATTCAAATCCCATCCCCTAACAAGGCAACTATTTCTTTTTTTCTTTTTTGCCTAATCCCCTCAAGGTCTTGTTCATGTGAACACGTTTATTCCTAGTCATTGTCACAGGGAGCTTGCAGCATTGTTCTCTGCTTTTCCCATTTAACATTATTGTAAGAACTCCCCCCTCCATTTTTCTGCATAGACTTTATAATTATTTTTTTAATGACTGCATAATCCTCTATGGAATTGATATATGTCCCCTACTGTTTGCTATTTAAGATGCATCTGATTTTCCACTAATCTATACTGCTGCAGTGAAGGTTGTTATGCGTATAGCTTTTCCATTTGTTGAGTGTTTTCCTTAGAACACTACATTCCCATTGCAGGGTCTGAGGAGGACTGTGTTTGTGGTTCTTGCCATGCTGCTTCTCCGAAGACTGATCTAGTTTATGCCCAGCAGTTGATGCGTTTATCAATTTCAGGGCAACCTCATCAGTATAGGATATTGTTTAAATTTTTTGTTTGCTAATTTAGTAAAAGTAAAATGGTACTTCAGGGTTGCTTTGTTTTGCATTTCTTTGATTATCAAAAGAAATGAGCATTTTCCCCTCTGGTTACTCTATGGATATTCTTGGACATGAGTTGTCTGCTCACTCTTACTGTTCTTTGCCTATTTTTAAATTAAACCAAGTGAAACCTTTATAAACAATAGCTATTAAATTTTTTCATTTATGTCTCATATATTTTCCAGTATTGTGTTTGCCTTTTAATTTTAGGTATATGAGTATATGTGTAGTATAAAATGTCTTATGTTTATAATCAAATTTGTCAGTGTGTTTTTGTTGTTGCTTCAAAGCATAGAAAACTATTCCCCCTTGTAGAAGTAAATATTTAATTTGACTTCCTGTTATTTTAAAAACTTTAATTCATCTGGAGTGTATTTGAGTATAAATTGAGTTGCAAATTACGTTTTCTTCCAAATTGCTAATCAGTTATTCTAACACTTTTCTGTTCTTTTCTTTCTCAGGAATCATACACCAGATGAAAGGTGATTATGATACTGCACTGAAACTCCACAAGACCCACCTGTGCATTGCCCAGGAGCTGAGTGATTACGCTGCCCAAGGCCGTGCCTATGGGAATATGGGCAATGCCTACAATGCTCTGGGCATGTACGACCAGGCGGTTAAGTACCACCGGCAGGAGCTGCAGATCTCCATGGAAGTGAATGACCGCGCCTCGCAGGCATCAACACACGGGAACCTGGCTGTGGCCTATCAGGCCCTGGGTGCCCATGACCGGGCCCTGCAGCACTATCAGAACCACCTGAACATCGCCCGGGAGCTGCGTGATATCCAAAGTGAAGCCCGGGCCCTCAGCAACCTGGGCAACTTCCACTGCTCTCGGGGGGAATATGTCCAAGCTGCCCCCTATTATGAACAGTACCTCCGGCTCTCTCCTGACCTTCAAGACATGGAAGGAGAAGGGAAGGTCTGCCACAATCTCGGCTATGCCCATTACTGCCTTGGAAATTACCAGGAGGCAGTGAAGTACTATGAGCAGGATCTGGCACTGGCCAAAGATCTTCATGACAAATTGAGCCAAGCAAAAGCTTATTGCAACTTGGGCCTAGCATTCAAGGCTCTGCTGAACTTCAGCAAAGCTGAGGAGTGTCAAAAGTACCTGCTGTCCCTAGCTCAGTCCCTGAATAATTCCCAGGCTAAATTTCGAGCCCTAGGGAACCTGGGTGATATATTCATCTGTAAAAAAGATATAAATGGTGCAATAAAATTCTATGAGCAGCAGCTGGGCTTAGCTCACCACGTAAAGGATAGAAGACTGGAGGCCAGTGCATATGCAGCCCTGGGCACTGCATACCGAATGATCCAGAAACATGACAAGGCCTTGGGTTATCACACACAGGAACTGGAGGTATATCAGGAGCTGAGTGACTTACCAGGGGAATGCAGAGCTCATGGGCACCTGGCTGCTGTGTACATGGCCCTTGGGAAGTATACAATGGCATTCAAATGTTATGAGGAGCAGCTGGATCTAGGGCAGAAGCTGAAAGATCCAAGTCTAGAGGCCCAGGTCTATGGCAACATGGGTATCACAAAGATGAACATGAATGTGATGGAAGAAGCCATTGGCTACTTCGAGCAGCAGTTGGCCATGTTGCAGCAGTTAAGTGGAAATGAGTCTGTGCTCGACAGGGGCCGAGCCTATGGCAACCTGGGGGATTGCTATGAGGCGCTGGGTGACTACGAGGAAGCTATCAAGTACTATGAACAATATTTATCTGTTGCCCAGAGTCTGAATCGCATGCAAGATCAAGCCAAGGCTTACCGAGGCCTAGGAAATGGACACAGGTAAAATGACAGATAAAATGTGGTTGATAAACCTGCACAAAAAGCAGTTGTGACAGTAATGGCAACTTAATGTCTACATGGTGGTTTATTAACTACAAAGCATTTTCATACACATCTCATTTGTTTCTTCTAGTGATTCTGTGAATTTAGCAGAGGATAGTATTGCCCTTATGTTATGGAGGAAGAAGCTGAGGCCCAGAGAGATTAGGTTAAACTTCAAGGGTACACAGTTTAAAAGGGACAGTTGAGAGTCAAATCCAGGGCTCTCCGACTCTAACAACTCTGACTTTTTGACTAGATCATAATGAGCAGGATAAAAGAGATAAGAATGGGAAATATGAATGAACCAATTTAACCAATCTTTTCTGAATGCCTCCCACATTATATGAATGTGCTTTTTAATATATCCTCTGTACCCACCAATTACTTGGTCCCATTTTGTTGCTTTTAGGGAAACCCATCTCCTAATAGCAGGAGTGAATAAACATATCACCTTGCATGGGTGTCTTGGTTAATATTAATAGCGATTCTGTATTACTTTACATTTTTTATCATCTGCTGTGGGATGTGGGATTTATTATCATCCAGAAGCTGAGGCTCGGGGAAAAGAATTCATGTGCCCCACACAACTGGTTTAGTCTGCTGCCAAAATCCATGTCTTATCATGTCATCTCTTAGCAGCACAAAGAGACACACTGTTGGCCAAGGTGATGCTTTCCTTCCGACTGTGCAGAACCCAAGAAGGTGTCTGTGTCTGCAGAATATATGGCCTCTCCAGCTAGGCAGGGGATTAGGGCTGCTGGAGTGGAGGAAGGGCAAGGGTCAAGCTAAATCATCACCCACAGAGTGCTCTGAGGAGCTCAGGGTGAAAGATTTATAGCCGTTGTAAAGTGATTTCAAAAACATAGTCTAAGCGGTAGTGGAAATTGGGAGGCCTGAAGAACCAAACAGTTCACTTGCTATCATTGTGCCTATTAATATATTTTATGTTTGCTCTGGGGTGTATATCCCATTGAATCTCAAGCTCTTGGGAAGGTCATTAAGGGATGACTTTTGAATTGCTTTCCAGATTATGAAATTCCCCTGCATCTCACTCTAAGGGCACATGATAGATTTTAGCTAGAAGAGGAGTTAAGAGCTTCTATAGTAAATGACAGTGACAAATGCTTTTCATTTTCTCAGGGGCTTTAGCATGTCTGCACCTGCACAAAATAATATCATTGCTTTTCTGTCTACATCCCCACAGGGCAATGGGGAGCTTGCAGCAAGCCCTTGTGTGCTTTGAGAAGAGGCTCGTAGTTGCCCATGAGCTCGGGGAGGCCTTTAATAAAGCCCAGGCCTATGGAGAGCTGGGAAGTCTGCATAGCCAATTAGGGAATTACGAACAAGCCATTTCCTGCCTTGAGCGCCAGCTGAACATTGCTAGAGAGATGAAAGACCGAGCTCTGGAAAGCGACGCGGCCTGCGGCCTGGGGGGCGTTTACCAGCAGATGGGGGAATATGATACAGCCCTGCAGTACCACCAGCTTGATCTGCAGATTGCAGAGGAAACCAACAACCCCACATGCCAGGGGCGAGCCTATGGGAACCTGGGTCTGACGTATGAATCTCTGGGTACCTTTGAGAGGGCCGTGGTCTATCAAGAACAGCACCTGAGCATCGCTGCACAGATGAACGACTTGGTGGCCAAGACAGTGTCATATAGTAGCCTTGGAAGGACCCATCATGCCTTGCAGAACTATTCCCAGGCAGTCATGTACTTACAGGAAGGTAAGTGTAAGGACCCATTGTGGTCTCTGGGTCTCCTCTGTGATGGAGCTCAAAGTCTACTCAGAAGGAAGTATGCACAATCAGAGTGGCCACCTCTGTTTGGAGTGAGGATCTCAGAAGCCACTTCGTAAGTTCCACTCCCAAACCATGGTGTCCTCTACTGGGTGTTCCTTAATAGTACAGAGGTGTTCTAGTGTCCAGAATGCATTACCCAACTTGTCTTGCTTTGCTATCCAGCTGCCCAGAGAGTGGATACCCTCCTTGCTTTTCAGAGGCTTCTACTGAGTGAACAACACATTCTCACTCAAGGTGAATCAAGTAAGATCTAATTCTGTAAAATTTAAGGCTCAGAGTCAGAGGAAAATGTCCATTTGCTGTAAGCCCTGTTGTCCCTCTAAAAAATTCCCACATTGTATCAGAACTATTTAAAGGTGTATTTTAATGTGGCAGCTGAGGTTGAATCCTGAAACATCAGTCCCAGAGCCACTGGAGCCGTTAACTAGGCTTCCTTCTGAGTGCTTATTACCTTCAGTGCTTGGGCTGGTGCCTAAGGTAGTCTTGTTCCAGGTAGGCCCAGGAAGTGGCAGAGGCCCCTCCCTCCCCCTGCCCTTCCCAACCCCTCCCCCTTCCCTTCCCCCACCTGTCCTATTCCATGCAGTTACCTAAGCACAGTCATTCCATGGAGGTTTCCCGCCTGGCAAAGCAGAAGTTCCACAGTGATGTGTTTACCCCACACCTCTTTTCACTTCTGCTTTGGAAATCACTTCCCCTCACACAGACACATCACTTTCTCACATCCTAGAAGGGAAAAATGGCAAGCATGATGTTCTTGGCTCACTAGTAATAGGAAATGGTTGCTGATGTCAAGTAAAAACTCTCATTTGTAGTTTCCAAGAGTTTTTGCCTATATAATTTATTTAATTGGATTTAATCCTCACAGTAACCTTGAGAGGTTTTAATTCCCATGTGCAGCTAAGTGACCCGAGGCTCAGATAGTACAATGATCCTGACCATGCCGTCAGTCAGTGGTGGAGTTTTTTGACCCCAGGAACTACGCAAGACCCTGTGTGGAATTGCTCCTAACCTCCCAAGATCAGAGCAGCGTTGGGGCAATCCGATCCCCTATTCCTCCTGAGTCCCACTGGGAAGCCTGGAGAGAGGGAATCAGGAAGCAAAGTGGAGAATGGGTCTGGGGCTGACGATTCGCTGTGTTCCTTTGCACAGACCAGGCACTGCTCTGGCCTGCAGGCTGAGAGGTTACTGAGAGGGTGGGAGTCACTTCCCAGACCTTATTTGGCTTCCATTCTGTGGGAGCTTGCCTCAATTCATTAAATATGAGAGTTGGCTTTTGGTTTCCTGAGACTTGACTGTGGTAAAATTGCAACAGACTGGGGGCAATTTTCAGTTGAATTTGTGAAAACTATTAAATTCAGACCTAGCATATGACAACCTTTCAGCTGTGTTCTTTTGTATTTCCTGAAATATTGTTTCCATAAAGCAGCTGTTTTGCCTGAGACATTGTAACATAATTCTATATTTATGGGAAACTCAATTTAATTTTTATTGTTTCTTGCAGTTTTAAGTCTTGCAGAGATCTAAATTCTTACTGTGGCATCTCCACGGTGTCTGTTTTTTGGATGAGCTCCACTAGAGAGCCTGCTGTGCCTCTTCTTCTGAGCTGTTACAGGAGCAGGACGCCTGGAAGGCCCTTCTGAGTGCTCTGAGTTGGGTCTGTACTTTCTTGCAATGAGGGAACAGTTCAGTCGGAACCACCTCAGTGGGCTCTCTCTCTCCTGGCTTTCAGAGGGAGTTACAGATCAACCTCACCCCGCCCCTCCTCAGTGCAGTAGAATCTCATTGAGGGGGCAGAGGTGGGGCTAGTCTGAGTCTTTTGAACAAGCTGCCTGGGTGATTTGTTTAGATGCCTCTGGTTAAAACCACTGGTCTTATCCAGCTTTTTCTTCTTTTGCAAATAAAGAATGGGAGGCTGGAGCAATTTAGTGACTTACATGAAATTATGCAAATAACTCCTAGCAAACTAGGCTCCTGGAGACTTGGATGGGTGGGTCAGATTCCTAAGAGGCAGAAGCAGATAGAAACTGGGGCAGGACAGATACCATATCTGTCCAGCAGGGCTTTTAGCTTTTCAGTGTTGAACTTCTGACTATGGGTCGGGGAGTGTCTTACATGCTGGAGATCCAACTGGGAACAAAGTAAAGTCTCTGCTCACACAGAATATACCTTCTAGAGGGGCTAACTTAATGGATTTTCCTTCCAACTCATAGACCCAGACTTGGCAGGAATAGCTAGCTATATTGAAGAATGATAATGGTTAGCTTGTTGAAGGTTAAAATAACCAGTATCCTTGTTTTCACCCAAGAACAATCTTCTTTCATTTGTGTTCCTATTCTGTGACGTATTTTAAAATGTGAATAACTTGCAAGTATTCTTGTTACCCAGTGACATGATTTAAACCTAAAATGCTGTTTTTAGGTTTCTGAGTTACGTGTATTTTGAAATGTGTAATATTTTATGAGCTTGAACCTGAGTATCACTTCTATTAGCCTCTCAACTGACTCAGTTCCTTTTCAAAAGCCTGAAATTGCATGGGCCCAGCCTGCTCAAAAGCAGGCTCCCATCCACCCATAATTAGTTTAGAAATGAGAAGTCCTTCCTTTGTGTGCATACTTGTAGTATGGGGGCTTTCATGCTGTCTTCTGCCCAAGCTAACTCCTGTGTACAGAGAGCAAGATAATGAAGGCAAAGTGATGCTGAGAACTGCTTAGTTGCCAGTACAATAAATGGTCGCCCTCCTAGTTGGCTCCCACAAAACCTTGGAGGTTGCTAGTGTCCTGAAATCCAGAAGCTTCTGTAGGTAAGTGACCCAAACTGCAGGTGTCTATCTGAAAGCCATTAGAATGAGGACAGTCTCATTTAAGGCTTTCAACTCATAAAAGCACTTGTTCTGCAACCCTGCAGAGACACATCGCAGTCTCAGCCTTAAAGGAAAAACAAATTGGACGTGAAATGTGTCGGTAGCTTCGGTAACAGAAGGCAGGGTCAGGCGGTGTGAGTCTTCTGCTTTCAGAAGGACATCAGATATGTGTCCTGCCACCATTGATTGGATGTTGTGCATGTGAGACAGGAAAAAATATCAGCTTGGCTTCTGTGCTTGACTACAGAACTGTCAAGAAAAGCTTTTGCCAGCCAAAGAATTGAGTTCGATCAATTTATAGGGCTGGAGTTTTCATTTGCAAAGCTAGGGATTTCACATCTGGGAGGGTAGCAGGTTAGGTGCCAGCATTTCTGCTTGCCCTCAATCCTGTCTCCTCATGATAGCCATCACCTGAGTTCTTGCTGGGGCATCTTGGGGTGTGCTGGAAAGATTGTTACCAACACAGAATTTGAAGAGAATGCTTATTCTGCCTTGGCTGATTCTATTATTGTCTTAACATCTTTTATATACACCTGAGGCAGAATTACCTTCAGGACTCCTTGGCAAGTAGAATTGTCTACCTTCTATGTGTCCTTAAAATTTGTCTCTGATTTCAGGTTTAAGGTTAGCTGAGCAACTGGGCCGAAGAGAAGATGAAGCCAAAATTCGCCATGGTCTTGGCCTCTCCCTTTGGGCTAGCGGAAACCTGGAGGAGGCTCAGCACCAGGTGAGCAGGAGAACCCCCTGTCCTGAGTAGGTTTTTTCCCCCAGAAGCATAGGAGACCTTGGGATTACTATCCTAGTAGTTATGACATTGGCCAAAAGGGACTGACCTCTACACTTGGGTTGACAGTACAGGATTTCTAGCCTGTAGCAGCCCAAAAGTGCTGAACCACAGTTAAGATTCTTGCTCAGTTGTGTGATTGATTTCTTAATAATTTCTTTGGCATTCTTATATTATGGGCTGCTGTTCCTCATTAAACCTTAATATGAAATTGCATACATATATTTTATGACAGAAGTAAATAATCCAAGAATTCATAATTATTAGATTTAATGTCTTTGTAGGTTTCTAGTTATATCAATAGACCTCTCTCTCTCTCTCTCTCTCTCTCTCTCTCTCTCTCTCACACACACACACACACACACACACACATACACAGTTCATGTTTCTGCATATGTGCAAATAGTTGAAGAGAAGCTCGCTTTCATTCTGGCTCTGGAGATTGGAAAGTTTCCTAGAATTATGGGTTCCTATGGCAGGTTGGAAAAGTTGTGAGATGGCATCATCTAAAATCATACACTTAACTGCTTAGGCAGCGTGTGAGTAATCACTGTAGAGGGCATTGTGGTAAGCAGAGGAGGCAAAGGGTAAGGGAATTGAAGCTCCTATCAGAGATGGTCATAAGAATTAAAGACATGATATGACTGAATTTGTGCCATAGCATCTTGGGATGTTATAGTATTTTACTGTACTTTTTAAAACTATTAAAGGCAATTTAAATAATGAATTCTCTAATCTCCTGGTTTTAAAAATTAAAACATATTGATAAGTACTTTCATTCACTGAATTTAATTCTCAAATAATCCTGAGGTAGAATGACCATTGTCCCCCATGTAGAGAAGAGGCTGAGGCACTGACTCTTACCAAAAGTCACACAGAAAAGTAGTGGCAGAGTTGGGACTACATTCCTCTTTCCTGGTCTGTCCTTTAATCTTAGAATTCTACTTTTTAAATTTGCATGAACTTAAAATTGATAGTGTGTTTTCACATGAATATCAGAGGACAGTCTCATGGTCTCACTGATTGAGAAGGCGCTAGAACAGTGGGACATTGTCTTCTTAGGTGTGATCATCTGGTTCTGCAGGTGTTCCTGTGAGTGGGCATGGCTCCAGGGGAACTTGCCCAGCAAAGACCTGACCCTGGGGTACTGTTGTGGAGGGCAGTGTTGGATTTGGCTAAACTTCCCATGAAAGTCTATTGCCCTCCTAAGAGTGCGGCTGCCTTCATCTCATTTCCCCTTAGCCTTGTCCATGTCCAGCCTGCCTGAGCCACACCTGTTCTCACTCCAGTCCTTTGGCTCCATGAAGTGTAGGAGTGCTGAACTATGGTTTCTTGATGACAAGAGGAGAGGCTTTTTGTTTTCTATTCAAAATCAGCGCTCGGTTGGATTAATAGCTGATTTTTTTTGTTGTTTTACAACTTTCAGACTAAAAGTCTATAACCCTTGTCTTTTATATCCCGTTATCTGTCAAAAATTGATTATATAAACTGTGGTATGTTTACTGTGTATGATCCAATGCCTTTCCCCTAGGACCTACCTGGAAAGAAAGATTCATCTTTTCAAACCTTCAAAAAAAGTTTTTTAGGTTGTGTACCAAGATGTGAGCAAGAGTTGTCTGTAGTCAGTAAATAAACAGCTCTACAGTGATTTCTGGGGAATGAATAACATTCTTTGTCCCCTACTTGCAGCTCTATAGGGCATCAGCCTTATTTGAAACAATCCGACACGAGGCACAGCTAAGCACAGACTACAAACTCTCCCTCTTTGACCTGCAGACATCATCGTACCAGGCTTTGCAGAGGGTGCTCGTCAGCCTAGGTGAGAGCAGCTGCGGTTCCACTGTGTGTGTGCGCTCGTGTGTCTAAGTTGTTTAGTGATTGCTGTGATGAAATATGATTTGTTGTTACAACAGACTGTGAAGCCACAACCACAATCCAGCCGTTGAACATTTGTTCATTTATTCCATAAATATGTGTAGAGACCTACTATGTTCTGTATGCCAGCCCTGGGGGTTAAAGTCTAGAAGGCCTGGTTCCTGACCTCAAGAAGCTCTTAGCCTATAGAGAGACAGAATTCAGTGAGTCCAGTATGGTGTGACTGGCACTAGAGTAAAAGCAACTCAGGTGCTGTGGAAACGAAGTGGCTTGGCAGACAGCCCTAGGAGCCAGAGAAGGTGTCCTAGAGACACGGACCCTTGAATGGGGTGCACACCCTGGGTTCCTTCTCACTGTTGAATAATTCTTTGAGGGAAACCTGAGAAGACATCTGGCCTCTTTCCTATTTCCTCTGCCACACATCTTTTACTTGCTATCTCATAAATGTTTTTAATATCTCGGTCTACCTCCTAGACTATGACATAGTCAGTGATAGTTCTCCCAGGTCTGTGTGCTGCATTACACTGGGGCAGCATGCATCTTCCCTCCTCTGGGCCTTAGCTATTGCAGTCACTCTCTTCCCTGTCTTTTGCCTCTTCTCAGACCTGTCCATCTCTGCAGATCATTTTCCCCAATCCAGAACTTGGATTGAGGAAATGTTTATTGGAACTAACAATGTTTTTGAAGTGGGATGTTGAGGCTTTTTCAATAACCTGTCCTTTGTTGTATGTGTATGAATACTCAAACTTCCCCTGAAAAAAAAATGTGTCTATTAAATGTGCTCACTGCCTGGAATTACAATTTATTATCTATTATAATCCAGTGTTAAGTCTGTGTAACACTTTGGGGCTGATGTTCTAATGTTCACAGAAATCATCCCTGCTGTTCCAGTTAATAACTTAATAGAGTAAGAGAAGATATTTGCATATACACACATAAATCCCCACTTTCTACTGATACTTGGACTGCAGGAAGTGAGGCATCCTTAAAGTGCTGTGGAGCTACAGCACCTGTCTCCTGCCTCTGCCTGATCTCTCTTTGAACCCTGGTTCCAGCAGCTCTTCCATATTTATGTTTAGGACACAAGAAAATCCTCTTTCACAATTTGTACACCATCTTCATTTGAAAGTATGTTGTTTTATATTTTTTGTGCTCTCATATTTGTGCGTTGGCTTTTAAACTAGATTACAGACTAGTTTCTTAGAAGAAGTGGAATTGGAAGTTGGATTGAAAGACTGAGGAAAAGCTTGAAAGACAGAAGCAATTTCAAAGAACTAGAGGCCTCAGAGGGACCAACTTGTATAAAGGTAGAGAGGTATAATTTGGGGCAGGGATGAGGAGTGTGTGAGGAAGTGTGGGACTGGACAATGTGATGTGTAGAGGAGCTGCATTGAGTAGGGACAGAATGATAGTCAGGAGCCAAATCCTGTGGGCTTCATCTGCCAATGTCAAATCAAAATCGAAGTCAGGGTACAAAGTATTATGTCTAAAGAGCCAAGTAAATGGGGTCAGAAGCTAGGAGGGCAGGGAGCAACTCAGGATGTAGAGCAGAGGCTGAGGATGAATCCTCTGAATAAAGTTGGCTTTCTTGTGGTGTGGCTGCAAGACTTAGGGTGGCATGGAATCTGAAAATATGGGCTTTTGTAAGAGTGGACGCGGCACCCATTATCTGAGGCAGGGAGTTGAATTTGAAACAGTGTGACTGAGACTCCACACATTGGAGTGTAGGGGCAATAAGATTTCTGCCCAGGACTTACTCTCTGAGTAAGCACACTCCCCATGGGTTCCTGAGCCTATCCCTTTGTTTCCTAGGCCATCACGATGAAGCCCTGGCTGTGGCAGAAAGAGGACGGACAAGGGCATTTGCAGATCTTCTGGTAGAACGACAGACAGGACAGCAGGACTCAGACCCCTACTCTCCAGTAACTATCGATCAGATCTTAGAAATGGTTAATGGCCAGCGGGGACTAGTGCTTTACTATTCCCTGGCAGCAGGCTACCTGTATAGCTGGCTGCTTGCTCCTGGAGCAGGTAAGATCTCTTTACTGTGAATGTCTGGTTAATAGAGGTGAAAGAGGTGCATTACCACACATCAGACTAAGGAACTGAGGTCTGCGCTCAGCAAAATCTCAGCCACTTCGGATATTCCACGGTGGGGCATTCAGTTAATAAGATGGCCCAGCTTTCTCATTACCCCAAGAAATCCCTGCTCCTCACCAGCGAATGTGAAAGCATTTACCAAGGAGGACTGAGAGCAGGAGGATGAATTTCACCAGCAGCCCTCTTTTTAGGCAGCTGTTATTCATTAGCTAATGAAGTGATGACTGTAAGTCCTAATAAGTTTTCTCTAGATACAATTTAATAATTATGACCTTGTGTCATGGTAAAGTAACAGAGGCTAAAATGATAATGGCAACGCCTCTCACAGTATATAAATGAAGTCTTATGCTTGAAATTTCTGAGTTTAGCAGAACCATTTTAACCAGTTTTGTTGTAAATCTATTTCAGAAGTAAAAATCTCCTTTGATTAAATCAGCATTAAATGTTTAGCCTGTAACAGTTTCACTAAATCCAGACCCACTAATTAGCTGTTAGGGCCATATTTTTGCATAATAAAATGCTGATGGCTTTACCATGTTGGAGACATACCAGATCCAATTAGAATTTATTGACTGGGGAAGTGGATCTTATAATTGGGAATCTTGAAAAATGGGCTTCTTGAATATCTGTAAACCAATTTCAAAAAGTTCAACTGCCAGAAGAATTGACAAGATTTTCTTGATTACATTTCCATCCCTTTGATTAAAAAAACAAAACAAAACAAAACAAATGATGGCTGGATGACAACTCTCAGATAATTCTTGGGTACAGACATTTGTGCCTGTACATTCTGTGCCTCAGTGTTATTTTTTATAATCTTTCCCCCTTAATTACATGTTTTTTATGGGGTTTCCATAAAGAACATTTTTACCTTTGACCTTTTTATGCTAAAGGTTTTAAGCTGAGATGTTTATGATGACTTGGCGAGTTTTAGCTATAGTGAAATGATTCCCTGTGTATCCCAGTCCCCAGAGGAGCACTAATACCCAGGAGGACACAGTTGATGATGGAAGCTCTTTCTCTCTGTAGTTGTTACGTCTTGGGGACATGATTTGACAGGTGGTATATCCAAATCCCTGTAATAATGAGCCATGTATAATGAGGCTCTTATTGTTTCTCTTTCTGTTCCTCTTTGCTCTTAATGAGACTCTGAAGCTTTCACTGGGGCTCTGATTCAGTCAGAGAGGACCAGCATTTTTCAAGGCTGACACACCTCATTACCATTTGAGAATATGTCCTATATTTATTACTAGAAACCCAGTATGGATTCCCTCAGTTCCATGTAGCCATCATTTTTTGCTTCTTTAATCTATTAATGACCGTTGACCAGTTAGTCTTATTTAAAAATGGTTTAAAATGTTTTTATCTGGCCTTTGTTCTATGTATTTATTTTGATTGCTTTTGTGAAATGAAAGGTCTTTGAGTAACACAGTTTCTACTGTTCAGGCTGTCTGTTTCGGGAAGACAATACCCAGCATGCTCGTGCACTATTCCTAAAAGAAAACTTACCCATTTGATGGTTCTGAGAAGCATCTGTTTTGAAATACCTGTGAAGAAGTCATCATTCCAGGAGTTCTGAATATAGTAGACTCCATTAACTGCAACTGAAGCAACTAGCAAAAAAAATAAATAAATAAAAATGATATAATATTACATTTATCTGGCATGGGCATGGTTAACTGAGAGTCTACTATATATTGTCAGAAGCAAAAGCCCTATCTTGAATTCACTGCTTTTAAGCACCAAACCTAATTGTGAAAGATCTCAAACGGGTACTGACCAAACTTCTGAAAACCTTTTGGTAGCTTTGGATTTCAGAATTTCCTCATATAGTTTGGAGGATGGCATGCTTGTCAAAGAGGTCACATAGCATCAGTATTGCTGTTACCTGACCTCCACCTTTCCTTCCCGCAACCCTATTCATGTATAATGTTGGCTTTGCCTGTCTTGTTTCAGGAATTCTGAAGTTTCATGAACACTACCTGGGTGATAACACAGTGGAAAACTCCAGTGATTTCCAGGCTGGTAGCAGTGCAATTCTTCCAATAGCCACCAGCTCAGCCCTAGAGCAATACATCTCCAGTGTGCGGGAGGCCCTGGGGGTGGAGTCTTACTACTCAAGGCAAGTAGTACAATATGGCCAATCCCATCTATAGACAATCTCAGGGGGTTTTGCTTGTTTGTTTTTGTTTTGTTCTTTTGTAAATATCCTATTTGAGATCTTATGGAGTTCACACTTTTATGCTTAGTCTATTCACAATTGCTGTTGCAGAAAGAAATACATGTCTCTGGAATGCAAACCCCTTAGTGAACTATGCTGATTCTTTTTGGTAGTTTCCTTTCAGACAGGGAAGGCCTCATCAGAGATGCCCATTTTCTAAGGAGAGTTTGTAGAATGTTGAAACATAAATATGACTTTGAGTTTAACAGACCAGCTAATTAAAACTGAGATGAGTTTTTGGTTATAAACAGACTCATAATGAGTTTGTACTATAGCTGGACGCCTGTTTGAGAGAGTAATTTAACACCCATGACAGAGTCTGTGCACAGATCTGTGAACTATGGAGCTAGGGTGAAGGAAGTTGAGCTCCCAACATCAAGGATAAAGAAGAGGAATGAATGCTTTTTGCAAGGAGTATAAAAGTCATATGCTTATGGGAACATCTGGTCATGCTAGACTACTTTACACAGGGAAAATACCTTCCACAAGCACCCTGCTTCTGGGGAAAATCAAGAGAAGAGGGTGCCTTAAAGGTGGTTGGAGTCAGATTTTCCAGGTATCTCAGTCCTTTATCCTGTGATTAACAAGTGTTGAGAAGGTCTGTGTGTCAGAGAGTCTGTTGTGTTAGCTGGTGTCAGGTCCCAAGGATATCGGCTTATCTCTTGAATGATTTCATTTGTAATCATGAAAATCCTAAGACCACTGTAATTTCTTTAGAGATGCTTATCCCAGATGCCTGGGTGCATGGTAGTCATTGCCAGGAGCTTAATTTGTCTTTGAGGTGTTTATGAAGTCAGGGACAAGTTATGAGATGAAAAATAATCTTTGGATAATGTAATGCCATGACTGGAAGGGGCTAGAGTGGTCATCTAGTTCAATTCCTTCATTTAACAGAAGCCAGCATTGAATCGAACTTGCTGACAGCCGAATTAGTGTCAGAGCCAGAATCAGAATAATCTAGTTCTCATCCAGACGCTCAAGCTGGTGCTTGTTTTGTTTTTAATTATCAAAATTAATATCATATTTGGAGAAAATAGCTGAGGCATGTAAGAATGTCATCTCTAGCTTCTGCTTTATAAAATCTGAACAGACATCATCCACATGCACACATTATTGTTTTATTTCTTCCATGACTGCTGCACATCCTGGAGTAACTGCATCCTTAACCCTAGGTAGTGGTGTGGTGATTACAGGGGCTTGACAGTGTAGAAATCCCAAGGACTTGGAAATAGGAGGCTACTCCTTGAGATTTAATTGACCATAAAATAGGTTAGGCTAGATGTATACAAGTTGCTTTCGCAAACAGAAAGGCACTAAGGCCAGTCTGATTAAACTGTAAGCTGACCAAAGGTATTACATATCCAAAGCAAACAGTCGACCAGTAATAGAAGCACACAAAAAAAGAGAGTAAGCAAGGCAGACTTTGACAGTACCCATTTCAGACACTGTCAGAGGGAGAGAGAATCTTGACCAAGGGACTTGAAATCCCATTGGAAGACTGTTCCCATGGTGGGCTTGCAGTCATTGTGCTCTCTCATCCTTCCTGCTTTTCCCCCCCTCTTCCATAAATGTTTGAGTACCTACTATGTACTATGTATACTTGATATTGGAAATAGAGTGGGTGAGTAAGACAGGCATGGCTCCGGCTCTCAGAGAACTGAAAGATAATAAACAACAGAGCATATAAAATATTTTAATTAAAATTGTTGTAAATACTTAAATGAAAATGCAGGGTGTAAGAAAAATGTATATGGTGGGGGGCAGTTGGGAAACCTATGCCAGGGGTTATGGAAGCTTCCTTGAGGAAGGGATATTTGAGCTGAGCTCAGAAGGAGAACGAGAAATAAACTAGATGGAAGCCATCCCAGGCAGTGTGCACCATGGCCTTCAGTAACCCTCAGTGGAGAAGACCTCACCTTCCTCTCTGTCCCCTAAGTATACCCTGTGACCTCTCCCCTCTACTCTGTCTCAGGCATCTCTAACCTCTGGGTCTGTAGGTACAGCTGCCCACTGAACATCTCTGCCTGAGTATTTTTAGGCATCTCTAGTCTAAAATATCTGAAGCCCAACTCTTAAAGTTTCCCCATTTTCCCTTCAAATCAGCCAATGTAATATACCACATTAATAGAATGAAGGACAAAAACTGCATGATCATCTCAATAGATGCAGAAAAAGTATTTGACGAAATATAACACCCTTTCATGATAGAAAACATTCAACAAAGTAAGAAAAGAAGGAAATTACCTCAATGTAATAAAGGCAATGTGGGAAAAACACACCGCTAACATACTCAATGGTGAAAATGGAAAGCTTTCACTCTAGGATCAGGACCAAGGCAAGGGTGCCCTCTCTTGCCTTTTCACCATAGCACTGGAAGTTCTAGACAGAGCAGCTAGGCAAGAAAAAAGAAATACAAGGCATCCAAATTGCAAAGAAAAAAGTATTAATTATATCTGTTTACAGATGACATATTTTATATAGAAAATCCTAAAGATTACACACACACCCTTTTAGAACTAATAAACAAATTCAACAAAGTTCCAGGATACCAAATCAACACACAAAAATGAATGCCATTTACAATAGCATCAAAAGGAATAAAATACTTAAGAATAAATTTAAGCAAGGAGACCAAAGACTTGTACACTTAAAGCTACAAAGCTTTGCTGAAAGAAATTTAAAAAGGCAAAAATAAATGGAAAGATGGCCCATGGTCATGGATTAGCAGATCTAATATTGTTAAAATATCTATACTACCCAAAGCAATCTACAGATTTGATGCAATCCCTTTCAAAATTCTGATGGCATATTTTGCAAAAATAGGAAACAGTCCTAAAATTCATATGGAAACCCAAAGGACCCCAAATAGCCAAAACATTCTTTTTTTTTTTTTCTTTAAAAATAATTTATTCATTTCTAATTCACAAGGTACAGGGAAGGGCAATCAATGCCTGACACCTTGGTTGTGTGTAAATGCTCTTGTACAACACCAGGCTCATCCTGCCCTCAAGTGTTCTCTCACAATCCTAACAGCTGCAGAGTATAGTTTATTATCTATCTCAAAGTTTAAACTTTTCCCAGCTCATTTACAAATATTGGAAATGAACTGTCTGTTCCAACTATTGATTTCCTAAAACTCTCAGGTAGCACGTAAATTATTCCTGCACAGCTCTTAAAGCCAGAGTCATTAAAACTTCTGAAAAGGCCTTTCATAAACAGTGGTAACGAAGGCCCTTTTCTGTGTTCTTAATCTTCTAAGGCCCAGGCTGCCTGGGCCCCTAGAAGGCTGCCCCTGTGATTCCCCCACATCCAAGAGCGGCGATGGAGGAAGGGCAGGCCAGGCCAAGCATGAGAAATTAACAGTCAATTTTATTGGGCTCAGACCAGGAGTCCATGGCGCTTGAGGACCTCTGTGTATCTGTCAATTTTCTTCTCCACGTTCTTTTCGGCCTGTTTTCGTAGCCTCATGAGCTGTTTTTTTCTTCCGGTAATGGATCTTGGCCTTCTCCTTCCTCTTCTCTAGAGTGGCTGTAACTGCCTGGTACTTCCATCCAACCTCATGAGCCAGACGCCCTAGATAGGCAAATTTCCGTGTAGGCTTCAGACGCACAACCTTGAGGGCAGCAGGGACAACCATTCGCTTTTTCTTGTCATAGGGTGGTGGGATCCCATCAAACACCTTGAGGCGGTCCAGTGCGGCCTGGCCCCGCTTGGTCTTATGGGGCAGCATGCCTCGCACGGTCTGCCAAAAGATGCGGCTGGGGGCTTGGAAGTGGTAGGGGCCACGGGATGGGTTGGTGTTCATCCGTTTGCGGAGGAAGGCCAGGTATTTCAACTTATTTCTGTAGAAATTTCCAGAAATGTTGATGCCCTCACAGCGCACAACCACCACCTTTCGGCCCAGCAGTACCTGCTTGGCCACGATGGCTGCCAGGCGGCCCAGGAGATGGCCTCGGCCATCGAGCACCAAGACCTGCCCTTCCGCCATCTTCGGCAGCCGCCTGGAAAAGCCCAAAACATTCTTGAGAAAAACATAGCTAGAGGCTGCATACTTCCTGATTTCAAAACATACCACAAAGCTACAGTCATCAAAACAGTGAGGTACTGGCATAAACACAGACACATAGACTAATCAAAATAGAGTAGAGACCCCATAAATAAACCCTTACATATAGGGTCAGATGATCTTTGATATGAGTGGCAAGGTTACATATTAGGGAAAGGATAGTCTCTTCAACAACTGGTATTGGGGAAAACTGGATATTCACATGCAAAAGAATGAAGCTGGACCCTTGCCTTATGGTATATGTAAAAGTTAACTCAAAATGAATTAAAAATCTAAACATAAGGCCTGAAACTATAAACTCCTAGGAAAAACTTTATTCTGTTGGATTTGGTAATGTGTTCTTGGATATGACACCAGAAGCATAGGTAACAAAAGCAAAATTAGACAAGTGGGGCTACATAAAATTTACATTTTGCACAACAAAGGAAACAGAGTGAAAAGGCAACCTATGAAATGGGGGAAATATTTTCAAATCATATATTTGATAAGGGGTTAATATTTACTATATATAAAGAACTATAGTCTAACAACAACAAAAATAATCTGATTAAAAAATGATCAAAGGACTTAATAGACATTTTTCCAAAGAAAATATACAAATGGCCAAGCACATAAGAATATGCTCAACATCACTAATCATCAGAGAAATGTAAATCAAAACCACAATGAAATATTACTTCACACCCATTAGGATGGCCACTGTCCAAAACCCAGAAAATAACAAGTGTTGGTAAGGATGTGGAGAGCACTGTTGCTGGAAATATAAAGTATTGCAGCCACTATGGAAAACAGTATTGGAAGTGTGTTTTTTACCACATTTTGAATCCATCTATTTCTGTCTCCACTGCCACAAGCACATTGGTCGTTAGACTCCAGCTCACATTCCTTACATTGGCCTGTAAGTACATGTGGTCTAGCCTGTGTCCAAGCTTTGAATGACACCTCTAATCCTTCTTCAGCTTGGCAGCTCCCTATGCCTACGCCCCACCCCTTGCCCCTTTTTTCACCACCTAGGATATACCAGGGCTTTCCCACCTTCAAGTTTTGCACATGTCCTTCGTCCTCTCTGCCAAATTCTGCCCACTGCTCTTGGTATGGCTGGTTCATTCTCATCCTTCAGATTTCTGCTTAAGTAACTCCTCTGAAAGGCCTTTCAGAAGCTTCCCTGTTGGTTTTGTTCATCTCTGCTCACCCAGTCCCTAGGGCAGTCCCGTGACATATCAGATCCTTAACAGATTTTGAATGAACAACTGACTGACTGAAAGAATAAAGTGCCCCTCCCTTCTGGCCGGAATTGTGCTTCTCTTTTCCTGTGGATAGTCTAGTTACCTGCTAGGGCTCAGGTCAGACCTCACACTGTTTCCATCAGCACCACCCAGAGCCCTCTATGTCCAAATCAGATGTTTGCTCTCTTCTGTGGCACCTAACAGTACCACTTACTTCATTCTTCCTTTACAAGTAATCGCCTGGGTTATGTGGCTTCCCAAGCAGATGGTGGTGCCATGCAGTGCAGGTGCTATGTCCTTCTCCTCTCTGAATTCTCACTCTCTGTATCACAGTGCCTAGCCCAAAGTGAGATGTCAGTAAATTTGAAATTTAGTCACCAAAAGATGTGCTGTGAGAAGACTCTGTTCACGCTGGGCTGGTTTACTGATTCTCTTTTTCTAGTGGATGTAAAATACACTGTGCCTCCAGAAATTGAGTCTCTGTGCCTTAGGGAACACTGTCATTCAATTACCCACAGCCTGACCATGGTGTCCTTGTTATTCTGCAGACTGTTTTTTCTCTCCTTAATGGCATTTTACTGCTGAAAGGAAGTACAGTGCTACAAAGGAGTTTCTGAAAATGGATTTAAAATAAAAGGACTGCTTTTATTAAGTGTTTAATAAGAACTTCCCGTCCCTTCCTCCCACATCAAACGAGGTGTAGATTAAAACCACTGTATAGAACATGAACCTCCCATAAGGGAGATGTTACGAATTTCAAAACACATCTTCAGGTTTAAATTCTGATATTTAGCCATAGTCTTGCTGCTTCTTGGGGACCTGGCACTTTGGGGGTGCTAAGCTCAGTGGTTAGAACCTTAGCAGGGCTAAGGTTCAGTAGTAAGTCAGGCCTGGAAGGAGTGATCCCAAGGAGTTTTAAATAAATTGCAGTTATAGACTGCCTTTGTAATGGGGGTAAACATTCCTTCATTGTAAATGAATATTAAACCTTGATGAACTATAGCTGTTACGTTTCTTTCCTTTTGGTGCTTTCCTATATTTCTAAATTTTCTACAGTGCAAGTTATTTTTATGATCAAATGTGTTTTCTTATTTCAAAACATCGATTAGATTGTACCAATTCATAAATGACTCTAATTGGTTCTAGACTGATGACAAGCCACTGTCATTAACAAGTCTAACAATACCAACTGTTAAAGGAGCTATGGGTCCACAAGATATCTCAGTTGTAGCCTGTGAGAGAGTAATTGACATAAACACATCTGAAGACAGTTTGGCATCACCTTCTAAAGTTAAATATTCACATACCCTTTGATCCAGATATATACCTTAGGTATAATATACACAAAAGGCTGTTGTACATGAGTAAGATTGTTCAGAACCACACTGTAAACCAAAGCAAAATCCTAGAGACCCCTGCATGCCATCAGTGAGAAAGGAGATGAATATATGGTGGTATAATCCCCAAATGCAATATTAGGCAGTGGTCAAAAAGAGATGAGCCATAAAAAAACCCAAAGATGTAGCTAAATCTTAGAAATATAATATTAAGTTTAAAAAAGTAGGTTCCAAAATACTGTCTACAGCATGTTATCTTTTAACAGAGTTAAAACAACTAAAATAAAGATATGTTTTTAGGAATACAGCTAAGTGTAATAAAATTTAGATAGAAAGGACAGGCAGGGAGTGATGGCCACACGATTGGTGATGGGACTTTGCCTCAGGCTGGGGAAGCAGGGATGCAAGTTAACGAATAATTTTGTATGTTATTCTCTAGCTTTTGTTTTGGGTGGTGGTGTGTGAGCACTTATTACATTATTAAAAATTAATAAATAAATGAAAGCGAGCCATGCATGGATGAATGATGAAAGGGTATCATGAACCAAAGATTATGATTAATTTAATCCCCCTAAAATTCCACCATCCCCCCAAAAAGAGGGGAAAAAAGCAGGGTTGTTTTTTTTTTTAAACAACTAAATTGCAAAAGCAAGATTGCAACAAGAACATATTTAATTGATGTATATGCACAGTTGACAGACTGATTTAAATTATTTGTATCTGTTCTTCTAAGTAAGTACCTAAGTACTGGTCATTGTTATGTCATTGGCTTATTTTAAGTGACAGTGGGTCTTTGAAAGTTTAAAGCTATCTTTCTGATATTTTCTAATTCTGGCTTTTTGCTAATCAGGGCTGACCTCCCAATTTATCCAAATTCGTAAGGTTTTATTTTACAAATCTTTTTTTTTTTTTTTTTTAACTCCAAATCCTTTCCAGAACTCTGTGTAGTAAAAGTAAATACAATAATTTTGGACATTTATTTTGTCCCTTAAAACAAAGAGTTTCCAATTTCATTCTAAATTAGGATAGTACCAGTTGGAAAATATTTTACAAGCATGTAGTCAAGTCTGTGCTGGTGTTGAGCCTGGAGATACATGCATGAATAATAGCTGAAATTCTTGGCCTTACAGTAGCTCACAGTATGGAACAATCAGCAAATATATAAATTATCAATCCACCACATGTGAAATGTTGTTATAAATGTCTAAACGAAGAAGGTGGTGCCTCATTTTGCCTACTTGGGGGGGCAGTCAGTGGTTCAAGAGGCTTCCAGAGGAGTGAGATTTGAGCTGGGCCCTAAAGAGTGAGGGGAAAAGTCATTCTAGACAGAGGAGTTCCTCACTGGGCAACAGTATAAAGGAAGGAAAGGGCCCAAGGCCTTCAGATAATGAATGATGGTTTCAGCATGAGGATGGTCTGCCCTTTGCCGCAGGATTGTCTGCCGTCTTCTACATCACAGCCGTTTAGCTGCTGACACCTGAGACTCACCTCTTTCTTGCAAGACCTGAAGTCTGGGGTGGGTTTGTCTGGCCAGGTCTCTTAGGTACTGTCCTTTTGTGCAATGGCTGGGTTCCAAAAGGCAGGCCTTATCTATGTGGTGACTTACTCAGGCTCAACTATGTCTGTTTGAGGAAAAAAAAAAAGGAAAAGAAAAAAGATGATACCAGGTTAGGGATTAGGGCACTGAAGAGACACAGCTGCAGAAATGAGTAGAACACACTATAGAGCACACTCTCATGCCCCCTGATCCAGATTATGGATTCCTTCCAAAAGGCTGAGTACAAAATGAGCTCAGAAGGCTTCCATAAGCTTCTTAGTGCAAGTCAGCAGCTTAGCAAGAGGATAACTGTAGTTGGTCTTGTCGTATGACCTCTGAAATAGCCTCAATTGAATCCCCTTATATGTTTCTCGTGAACGGTTTTAAAAGCGGAATTTATAAAATTGCTGAATACAAGTCTTCCCATTTATATATGGGAGGGATAACCAGGTGAATGGTAGAATCATTCTTAAGACAAAAAAGCAGACAACAATGATATTGGGGAAAACTGTTAGTGCTTGTCATTCTGCAAGTGTGGGGTCTAGAACTGTGCATGGCCTGGGCTTCCCTGAGCCAGGATATGACACCTCTGCACCTAGGTTACAGGGTAGCGGCCAGTTAAATAGATGCCATGAAGACCTGGAAGGGTCATTATTGGACACCGGATATTTCTTCTTTTATCTTTTGTTCATGGTCCCAAAACTTCTAATGGCATTTCTATTAGAACAAGAGTTGAAGGGAGAGGGGTGGGGCAAATCCATTGACCAATCTAGACATTCAGCACTTTCCTCTCAGTTTTGTATCAACTGTTAACTGGCTGTTGCCATACCAATTTTGTAAAAATTCTTTGAATTATCAAATTTCAATATCCCTGACTTTGTATATGCCGCCCTGTGCTCCAGTGAAATTCCCTGGCCTTTTAATTTTATTGATTCTGTGCAGCTTTCTCTAACAATCAATATTTAAGACATTTAATATAAACTCTAGTCTTACTTTGCTTTGGGAAAATAAACACAGTATAGCTACCAAGTTCCTCTTTGAACTAGCTAAGACAGGCATTGTTTTTCATCTCATTTGTACTTTTATGATTTGAGCACATTGATAAGGAGGCTCAGAAGGGGTACCATCCTTAAAGGATCCCATTTTACTGTGTGAGACCCACAGCTCACACTGTTCTGTTAGTTGGGTTTTCCTCCAATAATGCTATGTAGTACCTCAACATTTCAGAGACTTGTAACCACAAATGCTTTTCTTTCTCTGGGCCTGCTGGTCAACTGGGGTTCTTCCTTAGGCTGCCTGTGGGGCTCAAGTCTTTGTGTCTCATCTTTCTGTAACTGGTGGTGACCAGTCAAGACTGTTTTCACAGCAGAACTCAGGATCTCAGGAGACCAAGTAGAACCATCACTTAAAGCCTTGCTTGCCTCTCATCCTCTCATGTTCCATTGGCCAAAACAAGTCACATTTCAAGATGATCATCAGTGGGGTGGAGAGTGTATCTCTCCCACGAGGGAGCATTTGCTAAACAGTTAGGCAGACGACAGGTAAGGGTGATCTTTGCTCTGGTTTCTGTAGTTCCCTTCAGTCTCTGGTGATTGACCATTTTTCTGCTCATATTTCTCTCTCCTCAACACACTCACAAGTGGGTGAGCTCAGCAAGTACTCCTCTGTCTGCTTTGATGGTTCGTATCTTCTTTTTGCCCCGAAACCATGCCATTTCCCCTCACTCACGCTTGTTATTGGACTTTCGCTTGGAAACGTAATCTTTCTCAAGGACACGGATCTACACTCCTGGCCGGTGCTCACTTGGTTTCTCGGCTTGGCCTTCCCCCCCGTATATGCTTCCCTGAAATTCACTTCAAGCTCAGCCAATCCCAAATCATCCCTTTCCTCAGGCAACTACTCAATCTGGCACACGTTTATTATTCTCAATCTTCCCCGCTTATTTTAAAGCCTTCATCTTTTCTACCAAGGTTCCTTAGTTTTGAGGGCTTTGAGTCATTTGCCCTTAAATTTCTCTTTCTTTTATTGCTATTTATTTAATCAGTCACTAAACTCTCTTCATTCTTATCCATTTGCTTCCTACTACTTCTTCTCTCCTACTGTCACCTTTGTTTCCCACTCCTACTTTGGGTCAGCCTCTTACAAGGACATCCTCACATGACCAGCCTGGCCTTCCTGCCGCCGCCGCCTCCTTCAGTGCTTCTGGCTATCTGCTGCCTGAGGAGTTTGCTGAAAGTTTGCTGTTATCTGAGCGCTCTTGCACATAGAGAATGATGGTGGCTGAAGAGCGTCTGGAGATGGTCATCAGGCCCTATTATTTTTACAGTCTGTCCCACTCTTATCTCCTGGTGTCAACCCTCTGTTGCAATGGGGGCCAGGGTTTTTTCCATGCCACCTCTATAGCATTGCAGATTCCTATGAATTTATATTTGCTTTCCTCAGCCAGTGTAGGATCCCCTGGAGTTCTGTCCTCCTACCCCGAAGGGGGAGGGTATTGCTTTTCCTCAGAGTCTTAAGCATACATCGAAGGCAGGAGTTGCTAATACAGGTTGGGTAGAAGCCAAGATGAGAAGGTATTAAGGAGACTGAATGAAGTAGAGTGTATGTGCTGTGGAGCTAACTCACCCATGCTCCCCCCTTTTCTACCTCCCAACCAAGATTTAGAAAAGTACACAGCACATACAACTCTGATATACCTATTGTTTAACAAGAATTCATACACATTAGCTCAGTCTCAGTGATGTCCCTGAATGCCATGTAGTCATGTCTTATATCTATATTATTAGCTCTTAACCGTGCCTAGTACCTGAGAGTCCCTCAATGAACATTCACTGAATGAGTGGTTAATTGAAAGTATAAAAGAACAAACTGCTGGGGGCTGTGAGGACAACTTCTGAACACATGGTCAATATAGTGTCATTAGTGTATGGTCAGTGCGTTATCATCAGTGTAGCAAAGCATGACACAGTGATAACATGTGTTTCATAGTTATTGCTCTAGCCCATGGGCATCCAAACTTTTGCCTTCTCTAGGCCACATTGGAAGAAGAATTATCTTGGGCCACACATAAAATACACTAATACTAACAAGAGCTAATGAGTTAAAAAAAAAAAAAAAAAAAAAAAGATCTCAACAAATCTCATAATGTTTTAAGAAAGTTTACGAATTTGTGTTGGGCCTCATTCAAAGCCTTCCTGGGCTGCATGCAGTCCCGTGGGCCACAGGTTGGACAAATCTGCTCTAGCCTTTTTCTCCCTACTTCCACCCTTGTGAAGTATCATGAAAGCATAATATTATCCTGGAAGCTCAAAGAGGTAGCCTTATCCAGATGAGGTAGTTAACATAGACCTTGAACTAGCATCCACATTACAAAATGTGACCCCTAGGCCAGCACATGATACTCTTCGGATTTCCAGTAACATATTAAACTTGTTAAGACTTCAAAAGTAATAAGATTGTTCTTTCCTGGCTTTTGATAGACTTGTGCTAATGCAGTGAGGAGTCACTGCTAATAGGCAAGGAGAGGCAGAATTGATTTAAGGATCTGTCACTTCCAAAACATACTGTCTAATGGAGACAAAGGTATCATCGTAAACTTACCTATTTCTTTATTGTTGTGTGTGCTGTTCTTCTCCTCCTAATTAGAGATGTCAGGAGATAACACTTCATTTTCTGGCAGCCCTCTTAAAAGCTTCCCACTATTAGGAAGGACTGAGTACCTTCCCATCTCAGGAGTTGGCCCATAGTTATCCTGTGCTCATTCCTCTTCCCTTACTCCTCACCAGGGCCTCTCTCAAGCATGTTGCTGAACGAGGCTTCAATTCTCTTTCTGTGTGCTCAACTCCAGGGAGAGCAAGCAGCAGTTGCTTCTTCCTGAAACCAGAAGCTGGATTGACATACCCTTTCCATGAAAGGATATAGCCATAGGATAACTTTCAGCTCTTACTGTAAGTTCATGTATACATTTATTAATTTAAACTGATAAGGTTGAAACTGTATGTGTCACATATTGATGATCATCTCAAAGTTGGAGACAGCTTTCCTTGTGAAGATTAAATGAAAAGTCTGAGTGATACACAGCATTAATTTCCTTTCCTTTGGCAAAGCATGTCTTCTTTGATTGTGACTTGTTTCTTATTGATACTTTGGGTGCCATAGCCCTATAGAGAACTTAGGGCATTTCTTTGGGGCTGTTTAAAAAAAAATAGCTGTCTGATAAGTCTGCGTAGTTCTCCTACTGTGGGTTTTTACCATTTTCTTTCATCTCTGCACCTGGTATGTTTCCTGCTTACCCATCCCTAATCACTGTGTTATTTACTGTGTAGGGTTTGTTTTGTAATGTTTGTCTCTCCCACTGGACCAGAGTTCTATTTAAGGCTGAGGACTGGGTCTGTCTGACTTCCCATCAGTACAGTACCTGGGAATAGTCCTAGAATGACTTAATGAAATGGGACTACCTATTTTTTCCCCCTATATAAACACTGCCTATTCATAATTAAAGCTGAAGCTAGGAAAGTTTCTGATCAATGCTAGAATTAGTCTGGCTATGTACAAGAAAACAAATTTCTAAAAATGGGCACAGAATGAGGAAAACTGGACTAATACCAGACTGAAATGAAAAAAACAAGGAGACAGAAAGAGAGAGAGAGATAGAGGGAGGGAGGGAGAGAACATGAGGGAGAACAAACTTTCAGTCAAGCATAAGCTAATGCTTTACTGTACTCTTTTTTCCTTGCCTGTTTCCTCTTACTTTGGTTTAATGTTGAGTTTTAAGCCCCTAGAGGTAAAAACTCAGCATAGTTTATAGTGAGTAAGAACTTTGGATTATGGTGTTTTTGAATGTTGGAAATAGCTAAGTTTAAAAGAGAGAATTATAGTTGAAAGAAAGTAAGTTACAAGGAGAAAGATATTTGTCTGACTTATCTTTGAAAATGAGTCAAACAGGCAAGAGAATCCAGATTCTGTAAAAATATGGTAGGTTTCTTAGTAGAGGGGTACGATTTTGATTGCATTTTACACTATTAAATAATATTAATAAACCAAGATGCATAAGGTGTCTTGCTGGGTGCTCTGTTAAGCCAAGTTAATGCTCTTGTTTTAACTTTGATTCTCTATTAAAATCTCCCAGAATGCTTCTTTTTGGACAAGGAAGACAAAAAATGGCCTCTGTTAGCCATTTTCCATGTGTCAGATAGACACAGGTGTACACACTCATTAGACATGTTTACTGTCCTCTGAGGTGGTGATTGTGGTTCCCATTTTACATAGGCAGAAAACTAAAACACGGAGCCATTTAATGAATTGTCAAGGGTTCACAGCTAGTTAAGTGGTGGAACTGGAATTCAGAGGTGGGCTTTAGAAAGAGCTTCTAAAAAAACAAGCAGTGCCACATGTCTCCCGGGGCTCTAGGATTGCCTTTTCAAATGATTTTGTTTGTGGATGAGAAAAAGACCAGACTGACAGAAAATGACTCATTCATTGCCTTTCCAGACTTTTGCTGTCCCTTTGGAGACTTTTCTCCTCCCCTTCTGGAAACTTCTGCTGAATCTCCACATACTGGGTATTCTTTACTGGCTTCGGCAGTGAAATGAAGGAAAGAAAACTGCAGAAAAATATACAAGATGATTAAGTAGAGAAACATTCTGTCACGGTGTAGCCTAACATATCATTTAAACAATCTGACTATAGTGAATGTGAGAGCAAGGAGAATGGTTTCTCATTGAGAAATAAAAATCCTTTGGCTTGAGTAAGTTTCAAAAAATAAATTCTTCATTACCCTAGATAGTTCTTGAAATGAAAATAGTTCAGATCAAGCCATATCATGAAAGACATAATTCAGCAGTCTTTGAGAATTTACCTATTTTCCATTCAAACATCAAAGTGATCATTTAATCTTACATACAATTCCCTGAACTCTCCCTAAATAATTACTTTGGTGATTTTAACTGAACCTTGAAACAGACTTGGATCTGTTATATGTTTGACTTCATTTGAAAAGGGAGGAGCAATTTTAAAGAAATAAAGACTTCAGAGATTTAAACCCTTTGTTCATGGAGAGGAGAAGAGAAGTAAGTGTGTGGGAGCCTAGGATGGAATTCGGTATCAGTTCTAACAATAATAATACCACCTGTTATGTTTGTGGTACTTCATATAACATCTACCAGGCATCATAATATACAGTGCCTCAGTTAATCTTTACAGTAGCCCTTTGAGATATGCAGGACAGCTATTAGGATCTCTCCTTTTGAGACAAGGAAATTGAGCCCTAAAGACTTACTTATCCAAAATCATACAGCCAAAGAATAAAGTCAGGTCTTGAACCCAGGCTTCCAGGTTTTAATCTACTGCTCTTTCCAGCAAGCTAGATTTGGCAAGGCTCAAACTCTGATTATAATGGAGCTTTTTCTATGTTTGAGATGTGGGCATTGCCTGGGGTTTGTAACAGTATTTATAGAATGGAATTTGAGCTGTAAATAATGAAGTTCTGAATTATTTTCTGTGTAACACTAAGTTTTCAGGTAAGCTGAATATAAGTCAATAGTATATGAATAAACTGGTCTACTTCTACATAGGTTGATCATATGGGTTCTAGGATAAATCTGAAGTTGTTTAAATCAAAGTGGGATAAGGAAAAGGTAGACAAGAAGAAATAAATAAGACACCATTTAGTGCCATACAACTGTAGGTAAAAGAACAGCTGTGAAATATTTTGAATGAGTATTGTTTAGACAGTTTTAGAAGCATTTTTCCAAGTAAGTTTACCTTGTATCCAAATAGAGTTTGAAATCTTTTATCCACTCATTCTTTTTTATTCATTTACTCATTTAGTAGCTATTTACTGAGTGTATCCCCATAATGCCAGTCACTGTGCTGGACCCCAAGAATTCAGAAAAAAGACACATTTCCTGTCCTTGAGGAGCTCACAGACCAGTAGGTTTCTGGGGGTCATGAATAGAGACACTCTGAAGCACAGGTATAAGTTTCACAAAGGTCTAGCATTCATCTTATGATGTGTACCAAGTTTACCTGCCCCCAAAATATCTAAATCTTTTATTTTCTTACAGTTGAAATTTGTATTATTTCATATTACAAGAGATATTACAGTCTAATTTGTGAGAAACCTAATTATTAAGACAAAGATACATTCATTTATTCACTCATTCATTCAGCAAACATTTGTCAAATGTATACTATGTGCCTGGCCCTCTGCTGGGTATTGGGATTGCAGAGATGAAACCAATAAATTTCCTGCCAAAGGAGCTCTTAGTCTAGGAGAGAAATGATAAATAAATACACCCAGTCTTGACTCTGCCATTTACCTTTGGCAGGCAATTTAATCTCATGGAGTTTTTGTAACAATATAATAATGCTTGAAAAGCAGTAGGATAGGGCTGGGCACATAAGAAACCTTCATGTAGTTGCCATTGTCAGTTATTATGAGAGAAGTGGGAGAGGCACACAGAAGTCAGAGGGGCCACTTTTGCCTTGGTGAGGGCTCAGTCAGGAGAGGTTTCCTGGAGGTTTCCTATATCGGAGGCACAGTGGGTTTTTGCCATCCCCGCAAGGCAACATGAAACCCAGGTGGAGGTCACAGCAAAGCTGAGATATGGGATGGACAGCTGTCATACTTAGGAAGACACAGGGAGGGCTGCACAGTTGGAATGTAAATTACAGGGAGAACTTTGGTTCAAACACTCCTAGAAGCAAGGTGGATAGGTATGAAGGGGCCAGAGGCTGTCTGTGGCCATGGATAGGGGCATTGCCCTGCAGCCAGGGGCAGGAAGTATATATCTGAGAAAGACACATGGTCCAAATTGTCCAATGGGAACTCAAGATCATTTTGCCCTATTTCCTAAGAGGTTCTTGGGTTAAATATTCTACATAGTCTGTTATTTTAGGTGGGAAAAGAAAGCCATTTAAAAAAACCCACTGCACAGTTAAAAGTTGTGTTGAGCATCTGCCTTCAAGCAAGAAATATTCTGCATACAAGAGGGAAGGCTCACTTTCTAGTTCTAGAGAAAACTAAGAAATTAATATTCTGATTTGGTCCAGCAAATGCTATAAAAGTAAGCCAAGTATAAAATATGTACATTTCCTAGTAATATATTTGATTGTGTTGGCAGAAAATAAACTAGTTCAGGATAAATGTTCAGGAGGACAGGAAAGGTTTTGGCTGTGTATAGTCCAAAACAAAATTCTTTCTCTTTAAATATATCTGACATGGCCAGGACCTGACTTAGTGATAGGCTAAATCTGAAATAGTATCGAACTCTCATTTTACCCTATTTTCTTTAATTTCCTTTAGAATAAAAATAGAATACTTTTGCCATGGTGTCAATAAAAATAAATGAAAAAGAAAACAATAGAAGGAAATGGTCTCCTTTTTTTGAAGGGCAGACAATACTGTGCTGTGACTCTTCAGCTGTTTTTAAATACTGCAGCAGCAGAACTGTCAAAGGAGCTCTCTGGCCTCAGTTTAACCGTGGAAAACGTTTTCTTAAATGATTTTGGCCTTATAGGGTATCTATTTAAATGAAAAATAATCACAGTTAGCATGCCTGACCCTGTTGGCCCAATCATTTTATGAAGAATAATAATGTTATTATGGCAGAATAGTCTGGAAGGAATGTTAGCTTGCTTAAGTTAAAAATTCTCAGTGGCTTCAGAACATACACTAAGTTGGTGGAGAAAGAATTGAGGGCTTAAGTACACAGATTGTGAACTGTGGCAGAGTAACCAGTACCCTCTTTGGCATCCACAGGTTTTCATTTCCTTGTTTGGAAGAATCTCATCTTGGTGGGAAGTATAATTACTTCCCACATGCCACTTTGGGAAGAGAGCGTGTGTCCGTAATCACTGAAAGGAAATACCCTAGCGTGGTTAGAGTCTGTGCTGGCTGGCCTAACGGGGGTTAGCAGCTGATGCCAAGACAGTGTACAAGGAGGTGGCCTGCCTGTAATACCAGAGGCATTGTTGGTTTTTGGATGTGATAGAGGGAAACCACACATTTCTATGCATAATGAATCAAAATGATGCATCGATGTACTGATTATTCTCTAATATGTATCCCCTATTTGTTCACTATTTACATTTTTATTTTAGATTTCCAGAGAAAATCTCAGCCATTTGCTCTTGATGTGTCTGTTGCTTTGCTCCTTGAATATAGTGATAGTATTGTACAATAGGTATGGTAAAGCTACTTTGCAACCTTAGTTCTAAACATAGAGCTGGTGTTAAAGTTATGAAGTAATTTGGATGAGGGTTATAATTAAGCCTATTTAACAATAAAATGTTAACTTAATTACATGATATTTTATAGTAGTAAAATATTTTTATTCCATGTCTCATTTTACCCTTATTACAATCTAGAAAATAGATAAAAGAAGGTGGTATTATCTCCATTTTACAGTTCATAAAACTGAGCTGAAGAGAAAGTAAGTGCTTTTCGTTATGTCATACAGCTAATTAGTGGCAGAATTAGACTAGAGATGTTCTACTGATTCCTTTTGTGTTACACTTCTGTCCAGAGATGCAGCCTGATTTTAAGGGGATTTTCTATCACTGTATATTCTGAGTTGTAATGGAATCTGTTCTAATTTTAGAAATACTTTTGTCTCTTGCCTTCAATAAAACATTAGTAGAAGAACTACTGTAAAGGGTTGTTAAAGGCCTATACTAAGAAAAATATGTCATTATAAATAATCTGTGAGCCCTTCTCTGTTCCAGGCATCATGCTAGATGCTTTATGTATGCCATTTAATGCCATACAACTTAGTGAGGTGGAGTATTAACCACTTTTATAGCTGAGGAAACTGAGGGACACAGAGGTGAAGTAAACTACCAGTGGTTATACAACTTGAAAGTGAGGGAACTTTAATTTAGATCCAGCTCTGGGTCTGTTTCTGCCAAGCAGTGCTGCATCCCCACGTGAGATAACTGGAGCAAAACTGGTTATTATATCCATAATACAGATATTTTATTTATTTAAAGGTCCAGCAAATACATCTAGGTCTTGATTGTTAGCAGTTATTAAAAGATGAAAATTTCAAGTGCTGAATTCTATTAAAAATACCATAGAATATTAAAGAAGCAAAAGCTTGATTCCTGCTTTCAGGCTGTTACCATCAAGTTGAAGGCACAAATTGAGCTTTAGAACATAAATAACATGATCATAAAACCACACTCGGAAACATAGAATCAGAGAGGTTTGAAGTCAGAGAGGCCCAGGAGGTTATTTAGAGACTCTATCCAAGCCTGAAGTCATCCTTTTCCCTCTGATTTGTGTGTCAGTGATACCACTAGCCTCCCAAGATACCAAACCCACAGACATGGAGTTCTAGTACATTCCTTCCACTCTTTCATCTTCAGTCTTCTGGGGAGCAGCCTTACACACTAAATTTAAAGTGACCATCAATATTGCATACCCTGCCTTCCATCCACATAGTAAATAATAAGGCCATGTCAGTTCTTGCACATCCATCCCCAATGCTGCCAATCATGCAACTCCTGGTTCATATCTTGTAAAATCTGGACTAAAAAAGGGACACCAAACCCAAATCCTGGACCCCAGTCTCTGCAATCCAGGGCAACAAACTCTGTGTACGCACAGGAGCCCTCTTAAACCACAGTTCTCCTGCTACTCCCTGATGAAGAAGTCTGTAGTGACTTTTTTTGTTGGTTCAACTCATTTCTGCATGGGTCCCCACTTCAATTCTTCTTCCACCTCCCCACAGCCATGCTAGTCTTCTTTTCATCTCCTCGTATACTAGGTTCACATGCCCACCTCTTTGCTTTTACTTGGGATAATATCTTTATCCAGATGCTATCCCACCACGGAGACATATGATAGAAAGGACACTAGACTATGTTGTTGTATTAGTGGGGAGTTGGAATCAACCTGAGCATCCATCACTGGTAGAAGGGATAGGTAATGTGGTTGAGGCAGACCCTGGCATATTATGCAGCAGCAATAGATATTGCAGTGGTTCTGCTACCCATAGGGTGACATAAATTCCTTCCAGGACATTCTTCCCACAAATAACTGAAATTTTGGTGGCAAAAAATACCGGTTTCATGAAGGTACTAGAGAGTGAACAGAAGCAAACAGATTCCGGAGGGGTGTCAAAACATGGAAGAAAGTAAGGGCATAGAGTATGTTTCCCATTTTTAGGGCTTTTAGCCTCAGGTCAGGCCACAGTCTGTAGCAACATTTGGCATTTAAAACTCCATAAGAAAACTATAGCCTTTCTGTTCCAAAGAACCAGATGACAGTGTTAAGGGCTACCATAGCCTCTGGGAAGTGGAGGGAGTGAGAGCATGTAAATGCTGGGATGATAAGATCCAGAGAGTGGAAGACTAAAGTTTGTGTATAAACTCTGCCCAAATCTCTGGCTGACCCCTAAACTGCAAATGCACAGGACAGATTTTAGCTAAAGACAGGAGAACTGAACTGAGATTTGAATTGCCACTGAAGAGAGAGAATTTTTCTTTTGAATCCAATCAAGTTAATTGCCTCCTTTAGAAAAAAACATAGTCAGTTCTCTTTAGAGGGATATAACAATTCACATCATAACTTTCACAATATCCCAGATGCATTGAAAAATTATTTGACATACAAAGAACCAGGAAAATGTGACTCAATTTTAAGAGAAAAGTAAACTGACACTAACTCTGAGATGACTCAGATGTTGAAATTAGGAGACAAGGATTTCAAAGCATTTATAACTTTGTTCAATGAACTATGCTCACAAAGAGTGAAAATATAACACAAAATAATATATAAATACATAAAATCCATAAAATATATTATGAAGTGTATTTTAAATATATAATAAAACAGTATATAAAATATAATTCAGCAGAGAGCTAGAAACTTTAAACAAAAAACACAATGAAAATTCTAAAACTAAAAATTTAGTTCTCTTTCTATCAGCATATGTTTCACCCCCTTAACCCTCTTCAACCTCTGGATGGTGAACACACAATGCAATATATAGATGTTGTATTATAGAAATGTACACTTGAAAGCTATATACAGTAGATGCTCAGTTAACCGGCACCCATGGAGAATGGTAGGTGCCAGATAAGTGTAGCTTCTGGTTGCTTGAGAGTCACTATTAAAAATAGGCCTATTTAATACTATACCCCATACTATACCATACCATACCATACCATACCATAAACTCCTTATTGCCTTGATATTAATGTTGCAATATAGTAATTAAAAGCAAATTAAGATAAATAAAGATAAACTTAATATAACAGATTTATTATAAAGAACAGCTTTGTGAATGCAATGTGCAATTTTAGTTAAATGACAGTCAGTAAACTTTTCAGGTTAGAGAAGTTGGCTAACATAATTTTTTTAACTTCAACTAACTTAGAAAAAAACACATATACACACTTAAAACTGTTACAGTAGGGGTAGAGAGTTTGCTGGATAGCCATTGCATCAGGACCGTCAGGATCTGATGATGTAGCTAGGACAGGACCAGGAAAGTGGATGTGGGTGGTTTTGGATCTACATCAGTAGGTGATGCGGTACGGGCAAACTTGCATTCAGATTTCTTGAAAAGTGAATGCATATCAGCTTGCTGTTGAGACCCTTCACCTCTCACACAAAGTCAGGTTTTGCGTGATATGCAGTTGAGTAATATGCTGAGATTTTATTTTCATTTTTATTTAAAGTATTATTTCTTTTTCTTTTTCTTTTTTTGCCAGTTGCTTGAGAGTGCAGGTTGCTTGAGTTCTGATTAATAGAGAGTCTACTGTAATTTTACTAACCAATGTCACTCCAATAAATTTAATAAAGATAAAAGTAGAATAATAAAAAAGCTAAAAATTCACTAGATGGGCTTAACCATAGAATCATATTGCCAAAGGAAAGAGTGAACTTGAAGATAGATCAAATATCTAATCTTAAGAAAAGAGAGATAAAAAAAGAATAGAGTTTCACCTGTCTGTGGGACAATATCAATTGCATGCAATTAGAGCTCAACAAAAAGAGAAGAGAGAAAATGAGTTAGGAAAATATTTAAAGGAAAAATAGCCAAAATATCTCCAAAATGTAATGAAAGATATACATTAAAAAATGTAAGCATGTCAGTGAACTCCAAGCAAAATAAATAAGAAAAAGCCATGCCTTGGCACATCATAGCCAAACTTTTATAAATAAAATAGAGAAAATTCTGAAAGCAGTTAGAGCAAATCAACACATTTACAGGATAGAGGTGATGTTGATTTCTCATTAGAAAAGTTGAGGACAGAAGATATTGGAATGATGACTTTTAAATGTTGAAAGTAAAAACTGTCAATCCAAAATTCTATGAACAGCAAAAGGATCATCCAAGAGTGAAGGCAAAATAAAGATTGTTTCAGATTAAAAAAAAAATTGAGAGCATTGATCATCAGTAGACCTATACTATAAGAAGTGCCAAAAGTATCAATAGTTCTTCAGGTTGAAGGGAAATAATTGGGTGGAAACTTGGATCTTCAGGGAGAAAGAAAGGAATACCAGAATTGGAAAACAAATGGGTCAAAGCAAAAGACTAGTTTCCCCTTATTTTTTAAGGTACATAAGACTATAAAACAAAAATATCAGAACATTCTATGGTGTTCATAATGAATATAGCTGCAACACTTATCACAACTATAATAAAAGTTGAAAGGTGGTGTTAAATGGACCAATTTATTGCAAGATTTCTACATTTTTACTTGAAATGATTCTTTGAAAATTTAAGAATATATGTTGTAATCTCTAGAACAAACCACTTTAAAAAACAGAATGATATGTAGCTAAAAGCCAGTATAGTTTTAAAATGGAATTCTAGAAGACATTCAGATAATTCAAAAAGAGGTAGGAAAGGGTGAAGAGGGGGGAAGAACCTACAGGGAACAAACAAAGTAATAAAATGGTAGACTTAAATCTAACATATTAGTACTTTTATTAAATATTAAGGATTTAAATACTTAAAGTACATTGTCGAAATGGTTTGTTTTTTTTTAAAGCAGAACCAAAATATCTGCTATTTACAAGTAGATTGAAGGTAAATGCAAGGAAAATGATATTCCATGCAAACAGTAAGCTTAAAGAAGCCAGAATGCCTTCAGTCAGATAAAACAAACTTCAGGACAACGTATTACCAAAGATAAAGAGGGATGTTTCTTAATGATAAATGGATCAATTCACCCAAAATGCATAAAAACTATAAATGTATTTTGACCTAATGACAAAGTTTTTAATTACATGAAACAAAATTTGATAGACTTAGAGATATAGAAATTTTGGCAATTGTATTTGGTGATTTTTAACACATCGTTATTGATAGTACAATTAGAAAAAAAAAAAAAACAGTGAAGCATAGATGATATGAAAACACCATTAACCACCTTGACCTCATTATATTTAGAGAACACTACATTTCCAAACTGAAAAATACATATTCTTTTTAAGTGCCCATGGTACATTCAACAAGATAGACCATAAAATAAATCTCAATAAATTACAAAAGATGGAACTCTTTCAGAGTATATGTTCTGACCTCAGATATTTGGGAATTAAGCACTTCTAAATAAACTGTAGATCAAAGAAGAAAACAAAAGGAAATTTAAAACAATTTCCAATAAATGATAAGAAAATCAACATATCAAAATTTATGATATGTAGCTAAAAAGACATGGAGGGAAATTTATAGCTTTAAATGTTTATGTTAGAAAAAGACAAAGATATAAAATCAGTGGCCTAAGTTTACACCTAAAGAAGCTAGAAAATGAAGAGCACAATTAGCTCAAAGTTAAGTAGAAAGAAGGAAATGAGGATTAAAAAGCAGAATCAAAAAAAGAGAAAACAGAAACAATATAGAAAAATTCACAAAGCTAAAAATTGCTTCTTTGAAAAGAGAAAACAATTGGTAAACCCCTAGTGAGACTAAGAAAAGGAGAGAACATGAATTATGAATGTAAGAGCTGAAAGAAGCATTAGAGATCTTATGGATATCAAAAGGATAACAGAATATTATGAATGACTTTATACCAACAAAGATGAAATGAAAAATTCCTTGAAAAATGTGTTTTACCAAAACAACACCAAATGAAATAATATATGAATAGCCCTATATCTATTAGAGAAATTTAAATCATTAAAAAACCTTCAACATTTGTCAACCACAAACTCAAAGCCTGAATGGTTCCACTGATTGATTCTATCAAATAGTTAAGAAAAAAAACCCTACACCTTTACACAGACTCTTTCAGAAAATAGAAAAGGAGACGCTGTCCTATTTGTGCTGTGAGGCCAAAATAATCCTCATACCAAAATCTGACAGTGATATTAGAAAAAAGTGAAGATTACAGATAAATATTTCTCATGAACATAGGTCCAAAAATATTTAGCAAAATATTAGCAATCGAATATAGCATGACCAAGTAGGGTTTATCCCAGGAATGTGAGGCTGTTTTAACATTCAAAAATTAGTCAATCTGGAAGTTCCCTGGTGGTGTAGTGGCTAGGCTTCGGCTCTGTCAATGCTGCGGCTTGGGTTTGATTCCCAGCCAGGGAACTACCCACATAAAAATATAAATAAATAAAATAAAATAAATTAGTCAATCTACTTTACTATATAGATATATTGAAAGACTCCATGTTATTAAGATGTCAACTGGAATCCCCTAATTATTTATTAGTTCAACACTATATCAGTCATAATCCCAAATTGATAAGCTGTTCTAAAAATTATATGGAAATGCAAGGAACCTAGAACAGAGATTCTGAAACCCAGGACTGTGGACCAGCTGCAGTTTTGTAAATAAACTTTTACTGGCATACAGCCAGACCCATTTGTTTACATATTGTCTATGGCTACTTTCATGCTACAATAGTGGTGTTGAGTAGTTATGACAGACACCATATGGCCATCTGGCCCTAAAGAAAAGATGTTTGCTGATCCTTGACCTACAATATCCAAAGCAATATTTAAAAAACAAAACAAACCCACAGTTGGAGAACTTTACACTACCTGATTCCAAGACTTATTCTAAAGCTATGGTAATCAAGATAGTGTGGTCCCTAAGAACTGACAAGAAGATCAATGGAACACAATAGAAGGCCCAGAAATAGACGCACACTTATATGGTCATTTGATTTTTCCACAAAGAAACCAAAGCAATCCAAAGCGGGAAAGGAAAGTCTTTTCAACAAATGTTGCTGAAATAACTAAGTATCTCTACGGGAAAAAATGAACCTCAACCCTTACCTCATACCAAACACAAAAATCAATTCAAGATGTATTATAGACTTAAACATAATAGCTAAAATTATAAACCTTTTAGAGCAAACCATAGGAGAGTATCTGCTTGATGTGGGGGTAGATAGGTCATAGAAAACAATAGCCATAAAAGAAAACTATTGTAAGTTAGACTTCATCACAATTTAAAACTGAAGCTCCTCAAAAGACATCATGAAGAAAATGAATAATCAAGCCACAAATCATATACCTGACAAAAGACTGGTACCCAGAATATGTGAGGAACTCCTACAACTCAGTGTAAAATAGCAATCTATTTTAGAAATGGAGAAGATTTGAACATACAGTATACATCCGAAATACAAAATGAATTTATGAATGAAAACAGAAAAATAGTTGGATATGGGATAGAGGAATTTTACTGAAGTATTAATGATAGAATCTAGGCAGTATTGGAGTATTCACTATAAAATTCTTTCAACTTTTCTATGTGTTTTAAGTTTTGGGGAAATGTTGAATTGCAGCATGGACATATGAATATTAAAAATACCATGGAAAATAAGAAATAGGATGACGTGCATAATACAATATCATTCACATGAATAAAATATATCTAGATTTGGGGGAGAAATTCAGGCAAATGATATACAGTAAACACATTAGAACAGATACCAACGAGGAAAGGAATGTGAGTGGGATCTAGAAATGATGGGATGAGTAACAGGTGGGTATTGATAGATAGACCTTGTGTGAACAAATGATGGTCGTGGGGAAAGAAGGAGGGGAGAGTAGATGGGTTGAAGGAAACACATTGAACTTAGTCAAATCTTGGCCTCACCACTTACTAACTATGCCATTTTAGGTGAGTTTAATATTCTTTAGACTCCCTTTTCACATCTATAAAGTGAGCATTATGGTCTCTATTCATAGAGTTGTGAGCCTTAAAACTAGAGAATGCCCAAGAAGTTCTTAGCACAGCCCTTGTATGGTAACATTCAGCAGAGGTCTGTTCTTCTTTCCTTTTCTTTCAACTCATCTAAATCCTTGGTGTCCTTCAAGGGTGCTTACCTTTCACTCTACAGTGCCATGCCTCTTTTTCCTGTTTTTCAAAGATTGTTTAGCAGCCCATTTCATTCTATCCCATTTTTTCTCACACACATATAGACTTGCTTTGTGTGTATCTCTATCTTCTCTCTTCTGCTAACAATTCCATAGCTTCTTGAAGGGCTCAGAGTGTAGCTTTGTGTGTCCTATATCTAGTTTTTTTATTGTGTGTAGTTACTTATGTGTCTTTTCTCTGATTAGCAGCTCCAGTAGGGCAGAGACTGTTTTCATATTATGCTCTATTTTGTCTCTACATGAAAGGGGCTCAGCAAATGTTTGATGAATGAATGAAAGAATAGACATTACCTGTTTTTCGCTCAGCACTGTCTAATAAACACATTGATTGATCATTGCTTTTACCCACTGCCAGACTTGCTGAACTTGTTCAAACACATAGATGCAATGATATGAGCCCAGCTCAGATCTGCTGTGGTATATTGCTCCAGAAAAACATTGGACTTAAAGTCAGGGACCCTCTCTTTACTGTGCTTTTGCAGCTATGTTTTTAAACTATGAATAATGTTTTAGAACTAGAAGTGATCCTTGATTTTATGTAATCAAACCCTGAAATGCTGAAAGTTAGATGAAAGGATCTGGATATTCAAAGCCAGTTGGGATTAGTCAGAGAGACTGCCTTCATGGAGGAGGTAAATATTAAGCAGAGTTTATTGGTGGGGAGAGATGTGGGTTGCCTAAAGAGAGGGTGTAACATTCCAAGAGTATAAAGTGACATGAGCTGGGGATTGGTGATGGCAGCAGATATGTGCTGGAGGGGAGCCCACAGTGGGGTGTTGGCAGCTCATCAGGATTATCACATGACGTAAAGGGGACAAAATGGTGAGTGGATGAGTTGGAAGCCATCACTGTTCCCTCTCTTTTGTGTCCTTTGCAACACTCTTATCTCATCCTTGATTTGGTCCTGACCTCCTCTTTCTTTTGTCTGGACCAAAGGCAGGCTCACATCCTGATTTTAAAATGAAATCCAAATGACACATTTGGAACCCTATATTTCAGCCTGGAAATATTGGTTTTGTGATGTGTTTGGTGCAGAGAGCAGCCAGCTGAGGTGGCCCAAAACTCTGGCAGAATCTTTGGCACAGTTTAGCCTGATATTTTCATGTTTTCAGATAAATCTAAGCTTCTCACTAGGAGGCCCCATTTCAGCAAGGAGTCTGCTGCATGTGGGACTGACCGGGGATCACCAGAGTTGTCCCTTTGGTCCATCTCATCATTGCCCCTCCATTCCTGCCTTCACTACATTTCAGGATCTTGGAAGACAGTTGAGGAAACTGGCCTTTTTACTTACTCTCAGAGAGGGCCACATACCCAGCACATGTGCTCCTTCTGTCCCCAAAGGGGTCCCCATGCTATTTTCGTAGCCCAGATCATCCCCTTTGACTTGGTAAATATACTAAAGGGTTTGTTTTAAGCCTTTGTTTGCTAACGGGCATCAGAATGTGTGTTTCTATTCAAATAAATAATTGTTTAATGTATCCTAACAACCTTGAAAGCAAAATGTCCATCAGAAGGCATTACTTTTTGCTCCAAATGATACCAGTGAGCACTTTTTTTGGAAACTCTGTCTCTCCAGAGAGCTTGCTTCATTCTTCCCTAGGGATTCTTAATCTGTCCTTCCTTTTCTTTTCTCTAATCATTACAAAGATAAACAGACATGTAGCTGCCCCAGTAACTACTTTCCTGGATTTCAGGGCCCCAGGAATACGTGCAGTCGACGGCAGGCAATCTGTGGAACACTTCAGAGTTAAGCAGGAGACACCATAGATCAGGGTGTTAGGGATTTCATTTACTGGCCAATAGTATTTCTCTGTTTTAACTTTGCTTGACAGTATATGCAATAGAAATAGTTCTGGAGAAATCTAAGTTGTTATTACCTTTACTCTTTGAATTTGGACTTTCCAGTATTCTTTCCTGAGTCTTAGTGATGCAAATTACTGCAATTTGTCACTTCACATGATGTGCATAGTAAATCATGGTACATGGATTCTGAGGTAGCAGTTCCTAACCCTATCCTCTTTGAAATGGAAAGTACTTTTCTTACTTGGTTTCTCAGCAGCCATCATCGAGTTATGCTTCTTTGTTTTAAAAAAAAAAAAAAGGCAGACCACCAGCAGAATAATTGGGTCAATGTAGATTCCGTGCAGATGCCTAGTGGGAGATGACAGGCCATTTTGATCCACAGGGAAAAATGGATAAAACCCCCGCCTCACGTGGCTCACTAAGGCCTGGTTCTCAAGCCTTAAACAGCAGAAGGCATTTCATTCTTTGCTTTTCTTTGAGACCAACATGTCAGTACATTCACTGAGCTGTGTAGACAGTCTCTCTAGCACCAACAGCTATTCCAGCTCCTACCCAGTTGTAAACCTAGAAACAAATATTTAGCTGGTGTGGAGTGCCATCTTACATGAGTGCTCTCCCTCCGGGGGTCTGCTGCACACACAGCGCCTGGCTGGTCCTTTCACATAGCACAGGACATATATTTACATCTTGCGTAACCATAGAAACCTGTTGTGTGGGAGAAGACTTTATGGTTTTGCTGCTCTCCAGAAAGAGATGAATAAAGCCACAGGGCAACCTGCCACCTCTTGTTTAGTTAGTTTGTAATCATTTAGCAATTAAGACTGCAGAACATATTTACTATAATTTTCACTTCTGTAGACATTTATGGTATATTGAATATACATAAGGAAATAAAAACACTTGAGACATTATTTTAGAAGCCCCATAGCCATCTAAAATTTTTTTTTGATATTACTTACATAATTTGTACTTCATTAAATATTCTTGAAAATGGCTGGTCTGTTTTTCTATGGTAGGGTTTGCTTTAGGGAATCCTTGGCATAAGGAACTCATACATTTTGTTTTGCTGGCTATAATACAATAGGGCTGTAGAAAGAGCAGTTTGGGAGTTGGGAAAAATTGAATTTAAAGCCCAGTTTAAATCTGGGCTCTTGTGCTTACTGGCTAAGCTTTCTGGGGCAAGTGATTGAATCTCGCAGAGCTCTTAGGAGTTTTTAACAAAAACCTATAAAATGGGAATAACAATAATAATAATAATATGTTGATGGATCATTGTGACAAAAGGAAAAACACTGGCACATAAAGAGTCACCAAATGGCACTATTATAATTTCTCTTAATTTTCATGTCTTTTGATCTAATATGAACTATACCACAGGTACACATGGCTGATGCCTGCAAAAGCTTGTTTTGTTTAGCACATATATGGTACTTCTTACTTATCAAAGGCTTTACAAATATTTATTAATTATAAAACCCCCAAGGGAGCTGAGGAATACACATTTCATCTCTTTTTCAATTAATTCTGTACCTTTCTATTTGGCAAATACATGTGTTTCAGGGCTTTTAATAGAGTAAGGAACCCCCTTGGCTCTTTTGTCTACGACTTGGATTGTTTAAAGGAATTACCAAGGATGTCATGGAAGTTTAGATTTAGCTGCTAGATGACTTGGGCGACCCCTGCTGGCTGGCGATAAAATCAGCAGTGCCCACCGAGCTAAAGGCTGCACCCTCAGCCACCAGGCCCCGTGTAAACTAGCTGTGGACTGTGTGGACTATGTGTGGCAGGGTATAATCAAGTCTGCGAAGGCATGACCTTTACTCTTATTGTTATTATTTTCTTTATTATTGTTATTTAAATGGAAGTGTTAGAATTCAGGGGACGTTTCCTACTAGCTAATAACCATTTAAGTTGCATTTGGGGGCTTTCATGACTTGACAACAGCTTTTCAAAATCTCGAGCTGTTAAACCCCCTACTGGGTTAATATGGCAGAAAAAGACAAGAGCGACATCAGCCAGTGGCTTTTGTACGGTGCTGTATCGCAAGCATCTGGAATAGAAAAGGGGAAATGGATCCTTTTAGAAAATCCAATTAGAGACAGAAAGAAATATGCTTTGCTGAGAGAGTGGCGGGTGGGGAGAGGGAGGAAGGGTAAGAGGTTTCCCCCAGAGGTAAAAGACTTCAATATTCACAAAGGAAAATCCTATATTACTTTTCCTTGTTTAGAAAACCAATGGATTTGGATATTTTCTCTGGAAACAAAGACTGCAAGTGAACAGGGAACTGTTTTCACCAAAGTTCAATTTAAATAGTAACAAATAGGATTATTCAAAAAACAGCACAGAGATAGGGGAAATCAAGGACTTTCCATTCCTCTTAGATGCATAGGAGTCACATTCTCCCTCTACTCATGTTTCTCTGTTTTAATTAAACCATCTTATAAAAGATGCAGAGAATATGGAGCAGTTTTAGAAGTCACCTCAAGCTTTTAGAGACCACACCTATATGAAAAATAACTCCCCTCCCCACAGTCTTTGCCTAGCATTTAGTCACACCTTGATTTTCTCTGTTTGTAAGTAGTCTCATTATCCAGACCAAATAGACTCAGTTTGGTAGCTCTTGGTGACAATATTTGCATTGAAACTTCAAATGTGTGCATTTTACCTAGATTTAGAGGATTATAAATAAAACTACCACACAACCCCTCCAGTTTTCTCATAAAGGGGGTCACATAGTATTAGCATAGGCATTTTCATTCTGACATATTAGGGCTGGTTGCATTTATAACAGCTCTAAGGGGCATTCTCACAGTGTTCCATGGAGGTTTAACTGCAGGACTCCCATTACAAGCAGACACAGTGGGAGCTTTGCTATAATATTCTCATTATCCTAAACCCTCATTTCTTTTTCATTTGTTAAAGGAGTCATTTGGCTTTTTAATATAACTGTATTAGTGTAGTTGTAGGAAATAAAAATCTAAACACCGACTCAGACAGATCTCCCTTTAGTAAAAGGTATACCCATCCTCCACACTGCCTGCATGCTGCTCAAACCCCACCCTACATAAATGCTCTTAAGTGATGTGTAATGTATACACCATGTATGCAAATGTTCCTCCCAGAAACCTCCTTGGCTCTTAGTGGATGAGGGAAATGGAATTCATGGTGATCTGTGAAGACCATTTTCAGTTATAATAGCCTGTGTTTTACACAAGAACATAGAATCAAATGAAATTAAAAGCATGCATAGCATATGAGAGCTGCTGCTGCTAAGAGGGCTGAGATAATGGAACCACTTCTGTGAACTTTGGACTTTTCAGCCCCTGATTGCCTTTAGAAAATGTGTCCATGGATCAGTCAGCTTCTGAGACCTTAGAGACTAGAATGGTGGCATGGGAAGGCACAGGTCTAAATTCAAGCCCACCTGGCTCCCAGGCCCCGTTTTGCTGCTTATTACCAGTGGTGCCTTGGACAAGTACCTGAACTCCTCTGAGCTCCCTCTAAACATCTTTAACAAAGATGGTACAATCTACCTCCTAGCTGTGCTACATGGATTAATGTCAGATGGGCCCTTGGCACTCAGTTATTGGCTTCTGCTGTTATTACTAACATGTTTCAATTCTATTGCCCTTTGGATTTGGGATTGGGGGGTGGGGTGGGCAACAGATGAGAATGGGTACCTTATTTCAGATGCCCAGGGGAAGGACTCAGAACTACTCACCTGATAGAATGCTTTGTCTGCGCACATCCTCACTTACCCTCACACAACATATACCTCACAAGACACACCCCTCACACATACAGCTGTCATGTGGCATGCTCATTTTGCACAATAATACACTCACACTTACCCCTCACATGATATGCACACTACACACACACTCATCTCATGCTCTGACTACCGTACACTGCAGACAATGCTATACTCACAAATGCCCAATCTCACTACTTTGCCCTATGCATGTATGTATGCATACGCACTCACATGCCCCATGATGAAGTGAACCAGGGCCACTGTGAGCCCTTTGGTAGTCCCCAGCGAGGGTGGGGAAAGGAATAGCCAAGGCCTGTCCTAGAAAGTGCCATAGATTTGAAACCAGCCTCCAGGGGGCATAGCATCTTCCAGTGCTCCAGAAACCTGGCCCTAAAACCTAGCCCTGCTTACAACAACAGAACAAAACAAAACATCACATTCTTCTTATAACAGTTCCTTCTTTCTCTGGGCACCTTACAGGAAAAAAGTTCAAGATTCCAGGAAGGAAATGGAAGTAAGGCATTTTCCAATTGCTGTGAAGGCACTGTTTACTTAGAAGTGCAAGTCTGTTTTCCCAGTGACTGATGTGGTTCTCCTGGGAAGGGACTGAAGCTAACCTGTGTGCTAAGGTTTTGTACAGTAAAACCGTTTCACAGCTGTCTTAGTGTTACAGTGCTCTTGCAGAGGCACATCTCCCAGGCACTGTGATGAGCCCCCAGAGGCCCTTAGTGCAACCACCCAGGCGGTGCTGAACTCTGCCCTGTGCTAGGCCTTGTGAGGACCAGAGATATATGACAAAGAGCCCTTAGTTCCACAGCTATCTATCCAATGAGGATTTCAGATGAGCTGGCTGCAAGGCCTCTTATGTCTGGAACTTAGGAGTTGTCCACCTGGAGGGGTACAGAGGAGGGACAGCTCAGTTTTCTAGAGGGTAAGATATCTGAGCTGGTTTTGAGGGAGAAGCATAATTTCCACATGTGTAGGCAGGTTAGGTTGATGGAGAGGAGGAATCTAGGTTGAGGGCACGGCCAAAGCAAAACTGGCAGGTTAGCATATTGCAGGTGTGTTTGTGAAATGGAGAGCACCCAGGTTTGGATGGAGCAGGCTTGTCTCGGGCAGTGGTGGGACATAAGACTTGAATGGTGGACTGATGTAGATGACAGTGGTCTTGAACACCATGCTTTTGCACTCTGTCTTCTAGACAGCATCTGTGGCATTCATGCATTTAATGCCTAATCACGGAGCTGGTTTTAGGAAAATTAGTCTGACAATATTTATATATTTTATTCTACTGCCACCTCTGTCCTTTTGCATTATTTGTTTCCTCTGCCAAAATACCCTACTCTGTCACCCCCACCTACCTCAAGTTTAGATCATTGCTTAACTCATCTCAAGTGCTACTGCCTTGGAGCAGACATAAAAGGTCTTCCTTGACTATGAGTTGCTTCTCCTGCTTCACAGCACCTGTGTCCTGCATTGGATATTTGCAGTTCCTGGCTTGTGGTAGTCTCTTGTCTCTGCATTTAGCTCCCCTCCTAGACTAGAAGCTCCTGAGGCCACAGACTCTTATACTTGGTGGGATCTTTCCTAGCATCTTGCACTTTGCAGGCCCTTTAGAATGTCTGGGTAAATGAGTACACTCTATTTGGGACTGTGTTTTTAACCCTTCATCTCCTTCACTGTCTATTCTGTGAGTCCAAGGAGACTGGTCATTTGTGGATTTACCCAAGCAGAAAAATATTGCCCACATAGGCAAGTATGGCTGCCTGCCCTACAGTCCTGTTGCAGAGAATGGTGGCACTGAGTGCAGGCCTCCATTTGGGGGAGTGAGGAGGAGCAAGGTAGTTCTCCCCTCAATTTTGAGCAAAAGCCTAACTCTAGGAAAGAATCCAGGAGGTAAATAAGGATGCCTTCCTTCCTCCCTGCCTAAAGGCAATATGGTTCCCTGAAACAGAAGAGAAGACAGCCCAGAATATACTCTTGTTATCAAATAAGTTATGAGGCCACTTAAATTCCTCTTCCCACTAACCTGAATGTAGTTATGTGCAGCAGCCAGGGCTTGTCCCATTATGGCCAGGGAGAAGAGACCATTACACTCACCAGGGCCTGCTTTGGGCTGGGAGCTTGCTGAGGGCGAGGGGCAGGCCTACCTCTTCCCTCATGCACTGCTCACTCACTGCTATCACAAGGGGTAAAGGGAAGGCAGATAATGTGACTTTGGGGACTTTGGGTCTGGCAGATGGTTAAAGTGGAATCTTGCCTTTTGTGGGCCCTTCATAGGCACTTTGGAGCTTACAAGGTCTGGGTCTTCTGCAGGTGCCCTTGAGACAACTTCTCAGCCCTTGACATGGTGGTGCATCTCCTTTGGCCTCTATAGGTGGCTTTATTGGAAAGAATCTGAGATGAGTCATGTCATGTCTCCCTTCTTTGTGGACCACATGTAATCTTAGGAAAAGCTCTTGCGTCTCTGACCCTGGTGAACTCTAGCATTGCAGGCTGGTCCCTCTGCAGCCAAGCTGGGGCAAGGATGGGATGGTGAGACTCCACTTAGCAAGGGTCAGCCTCCCGTCTTCCCAGCCTCTTTCCCAAGTTCAGGACACACATTTCTGTGAGTGGGAAAAGTCCCACCAGGCTTGAGGCAGGGGAGGTGTCCTTTACTCCTTGCCTAAAAGGGCATGATGGGGACACACCATATGGGGGTAGTTTTCTCCAAAGAGCTCTCTTCACCAGTGTTCTTACTCCCTTCTCTCTGGGATCTCTCTGACCCCTGATCTGGCTGGGGATACAGACTTTCAGAATCATTTCCTATGTTCATCTGCACGTGGGGAGCAGAAGCAGAGTACCTGCCCTTTAGCAGCTGATGTTTATTATACTGGCACCTCCATTAAGAAGGTCTCATTCTGACATTCTGTTTCCATACACACATACACGAATACACACACACACACACATCCACGCACATTTATACATACAGCTATCACATAGGCTTCTGTGTTCACACAGTGGGAACAGTGTTCACTTGGTGGAAGGACAGAGGGATTTTATATTCACTTGGTTAGCTTTTGAACCAGTTTAAATGTTTGCAGGTATATTTACTTCTAGAGTTAAAAGAAAGTAAACTTATTATACATCAAGTTGACAATGCACTGTAGGATTGTATGCCTGAAACCTATGTAATCCTTGCTAACAGATGTCACCCCAATAAGTCTAACAATAAAAATGAATTAAAAAAAAAAAAGTAAACAAGATTGTCACCAAACTATTTTTTCCCTAGCTTTCGGCGTTTTACCAAGGAGAGCACACATTGCTGCTAAGTATTGGAATGGCTAATACTTCCCATAAGTGTTCATTAAAAACAACACAACAATAACTTTCATCCGTACAATCTGCCTTTTGTAAGCGCTTCACTTACGTTCTTGTTTGGTGCTCAAAGCAATCCTGTGTAGCTGAGCTGACTTTCTTTTCTGGATGGATCTGGGTGTGTGAGTGTATACGCCTCATTCTCATACAGCACACAGGTGCATTCGCAGAGTTGGAAAAGGGAAGTGCACCGAGTGCCAACCAGGTTCCACTAGGTGCTATTCTGCCATCATTTCACCAATCCCATAATTTCCCTACTTTACCTACAAAGAAGAGAGGCTTGCCCTAGGTGACAAGGGTAGTGATCCCTCCAGGAGGGGTGGGATTCAAACCTAGGTCTCCCAGACTGTAGAGCTTTGGCTCTTTTCACCACAATATGCACTGTCCATATGGGTTGAATTGGCTTTACTGACATGATGAAGCCAAAATGATGATAGAGAAGTGTTTCAGAGTCATATCATTAGGGAAGCAATCAATTGCTATCACTTTCTTAGCAAAGATTTCAAAAATAAGAGACCAAATAAGGGGGCCTTCCAATAGATTACAGTCTTTCTATTTTCATGTACACAGGCTTTTGAACTAGTGGAAGTGAAACAGTCTCATTTGTTTGATCACTGTGTTTACTGAAGAAAGAAACTCTAGGAAAAAAAAAAACCCTCATTTTTCCTCTTAACACTTAAGTACAGACTAGATAATTTCAGGCCATAAGGTAAGCAGGGCATTCACAAAATGCTTCTGAGTTAAAATTGCGTGATTGTAATGGATTCCAATGCTGGAGGCATTTTTTTTTTTTAATTCAAATAATCATCTTAAGAAGGCATTTCAGAAGAAGACTTTTTATTATCAGTTTAACTACCATAGCACACATCAGAGCTTACAGAATGTGTGTGTGTGTGTGTGTGTGTGTGTGTGTATTCCTGGCAGGTAAATATAATCATTTGTCTTAAGACCAATAGAAGATTTGCTCTATAAATAATGTGTTAGGTAATGCAATCTTGAGGTGATACAGAGAAAAGCAATTACTCGAGTGATACACAAGAGCAGGGAATTAAATCTAGTTTCATCTAAATATGAACATTTCCAGAGAGACAAGTGAATGAGGATGACTTTGACTTTCTTAAGAAACTGTAATACCCTCTGGGCAGTGTGGACAGTGGATGCGAGAGGGACCTCACCACTAGTACAGATTTGAACCAGTGGATTTGACTTCAGAATCTGTGCTTGCTGTAGCACATTCCCTCCTGTTGTGAAGTCTGAAATATAATATGCATGGACTCACTGCAAAGGCTTTTCTGAGGGTAGCCTTCGCATTGTCCTCATGGGCGGTTCCAGCACATTTTTCTCTAATGCATATCTCACACTCTTTCCACCCACTGACTCTTGCTGGCCTACTCTCCTATATGCCTACACAAGTTTGAATGATGCCAAAGCAACTTGGGCAGCTGAGGCAATATGGCCACACAGATCTCTGAGGACACCTCTCAACCCTCCTCTTCCTCTCTCTCTTCAATATTCCTCTCAAAAGTTTGCTTACATGAAAGAGAGGGGTTTATAATAAGGTTATGGGGATGAGGAGTTCCATGAAATCCAAGGACAAGCTTAGAATAGAACAGGAAAGCTGTGGGGAGCCTCTGGGCTACATGGAGCAATCTGGTTCTCATCACTGCTCAGCCACTTTATTTTGCAACTCCTACTGCAAATACCCAGTTTGCAATTGGAAATACAAAATGCTCCTTGCTCTAGTCCCAGAGTGGGAAAATGGCCACCCTAAACAGTTCCCGTGCTTACAAAAGCCTACAGATTAGCCACAGGAAATCACACTCAGCTCTCCCTGAATTCCAGTGCACAAATTTGGGGGAAAGGATTCTAGTTGGCCCCACTTAGGGCAGATGTCCAACTCTGGTCCAATCAGCAGTTGGGGTCCTGAGTATAAGCATGGCACTGAGAACTCACCCCTGTGGCCATGTGGATCAGGGAGGCAATTTCTGGAAGTAGAATCTTTATGGTCAGGGTAGATGCCTCAAATGTGTCTACTATACCACTGCCTTCTCCCATCCTGAAGACAGTTTTCCTGCTTTAAAGCCTCACACTGGTACCTCTGTTTCTTGAGTTCTCCTTTGTAAGATCACCCGTGGTCAAGGATCCTTTTCCTCCAGCCTCCCCTTTCCTTGCTATTCCTCATAGTGGGTCCTGGGCTCTTTTCGTCTGAAAGGTTTCCTTATAATCACTATGAAAAGAACGGACAAGGCCTCACAAGTAATTCACCTGGGAAGATTTCACAGGTCTCAGAAATCTTGAGTTCCCAAAGTTCCACGTCTTTAGTTTCTGGAACGCTTGCTAAGTGGCTTCTAGCATAAGTGGTTCTTTTCAGCTGTCAGCCATGCAAAGCCCAGTAAATACCCATGGTATTTGTCATCTGTACATCTTTTCCTGTCTCCAAAACATTCTCTGCTGTCTAGCTATGGAATCCTGTAACATAGGGTGCTGGCACCGTCAGACCTGACCTGTCATCGTCAGGAATCCCGAAATGGTTATATGCAGTGGGAGCAAATGAACTAATGCTTGCTTCCTCAGGCTTTGTCATTGTAAAAAGGCCTTTGCTTTGAAAGGAGTATTTTCCTGCCCTTGATCTGACTCCATCAGGCATGTGGTGTAAGAGCTACCCTCCTGCCCTGTGCACTGGAACTGAAGATGGGGCTTCTCACCTATTGTTTCTAACTTCGGGGTTGCAAGCAGTTAGCCTCTGGCAAGTAACTGGTCATCAGTGCCAAAGAAGCCTAGAGATGACCACAGGGGAATATACTAGAAGAAAGAATGAGTGAGCAAGAGGGTGTCGGACGTAGTTAAAGTGTGCCTATGTGGAGCTGCGGTTGCAGTTGTCAGAGAAGGACAGAGCATGTGTACTTGGAGAGATCAGGAGGCCACGCTTGCAGATGAAACTCCTTTCTGGAGCCTCTTGCCCAGCCCTGTCCCTGAGAATGGAATGAGCTCTGGCACAGGTCCATGGTGCTTGATTCATGGGCCGTTTCCATGTCTCTGGGGAAAGCAGCATGTGCGCAGCATTTTGGAGCCTGCCTCTGGTGATGGCATGATTTATACTCCCCAGAGTAGGCAGGGGCTGGACTTCTCCTGCCTACTGGAAGGGCAGGAGGGTGCCATGGAGCTGTACTCTCCAGCTCGCCTGTCCGCCCCTCAGCAGGACCTGTGCCTTCCTCCTGCACTTCGGCCAGCTTGTCCTAGTTTTAAACTTTGCCCTCACTGTTCATCATGACCGAAATAATCTAAGCCTTAACCTTCCATTCAGCCCCATGCGGAGGGCTGGGGCGAGGCCCAGTCAGGACTTGTGCCGGTGGGCAAATGCCAAGTGAGGGGCCTGGAGCAAGAACAGTGACCTCTGCTCCCTTGGAGGATCCAGGAATAGAAAGGGACAGGGAACAAGTCTGAGCCAGAATCCTTAGGCCTCCAGAACCACAGGGAAAGGGAAATGGAGTGTGGTCATCATGCCCAGAGGGCAGGAGAGATAGGCAGGCCAAGGGTCCAAAACTGGGCCCTCAGGACTGGAATGTGAGCAGAATGGGGAGAAAGAGAGGCATTTTGGCAACTGCGTGCATCACGAGTGCCCTCTATCCCTCTTGCCTTGCCACTCTGCTCACCTCCCTTTCTTCCCTCAAGGCCTTCTGGTCTCCCCTTGGCTGAACTGTAACCACTTAACTACAACTACTTGTTTTGTCTGCAAAGCCAACACTTCTCTGCTCTTCCTTCTGTTTCAGATCGTGGCCATCTGAAGGGTGGCCAAAATCAAACCATGAGTCCCAAGTTTTCTCCAGAGGCCCTTTCTGTACAACCACTGGCTGTTTATTCATTCATCTTCTCCACAATCGATCTTAGCCAAAAGGCCAAGAAGATCATTCATGTTCTCATATTCAGTCTTTTTCTTGCTTTCTTCTCTCTCCCATTCCTACTGTTGTTCATTCATTCTCTCTCTCTCTCTCTCTGTATGTATGTATGTATGTATGTATGTATGTATGTATGTGTACACACACACTCTCACCACTGTGTAATAGTTTGTTTTGTTTTGTATGTGTGTTGCAGTTATTAGCATGCCCATCTAGCATCTTCTCTGAGCTTCTCAAAGGCAGAGGCTGTCTTCATTTGAAGTAATTCCAGCCCTGGCTGAGGGCCTGGCATACACTGGTGACACAATGAGTGTTTTTTGGGGGTTGGTCAGCCTGATGTCCAGATGAATGAAGAGGCACCAAAGTTTATCTTACTTTTCTGAATCCCTCTGAGGATTTGTAAATAGCAGGATTTATTTTATTTTATTTTTTTATCTAACATACTCATATAGTATATATCAGGCAGGAGGAAAGCAGGAACAAGAAACCACACAGCAGATTGAACAGCCATAGTTTAATATAAATAATTCTTAATTATAACAGATTAGAGTAAAGTATTCTAAAGCATACAGGAATAGCAGGGGTAAGGAGCAGTCACCACCCCTGAGGACCGAGATAGAGTGCCCAAGGAAAGGGGTCCCCACCCCGACTGAGGGCTGAGATCCTGACCTTGTTGGAGAAGGCACTATCATGGCTCATACAGTGACAGAGAAGTTGCTGTGGTGCCTCACTGGTGGAACATTCTGGAAATCCACTCTCGGAATTTGCTGGAAACATGCATGAATTTGGAGCACAGAGGCAATAAATGGATAACTGACACACAGTAAAACTTATTCTTCTGGTGTGTAGTTCTATGAAGTGCAATACATGTGTGGATTGGTGTGGTCACTACCATGAGCAAGATACAGGGCAGTCCCATTACCCCAAATAATTCCGCCTTTTCATAGTTGTACTCTATGCCTCCCTCTGCCTCTAACCCTTGGCAACCACTGATCAGTTTTCTGTCACTATAGTCTTGTCTTTTTGAGAATGTCATGTAAAACATTGACTTCTTTCACTCAATTTAAAGTTTTTGAGTCTTCTAAGTTGTTGAATGTATCAGTAGTTCACACCTCTTTATTACTGAGTATTCCATTGTATGAATGTACCACAGTTGGCTTATCCATTCACTCACTGAAGGACCTTTGGGGATTTCAGTTTGGGGCATTCAGTCCTGAACCTGCTGCCCCTGTTCAGAGGCCTGGACTAACAGCTCTGAACTGCCTTTCAAGTTCAAGGCCCTTCCCCCTTATCTCCTCATTCTCTTCTACCCATTCCCTCTGCTCCAGCTCAACTGGGCTATTCTCTTGGCCCCCAAATAGCCCCCACACTATCTTTTCTCCACACCTTTGCTCATAGCATTCTATCTGCCTGGAAGCACCCACCACCACCACCACCTGTGAAAGTTGTAGCCTTCAAAATACCTTTCAGATGCAATTAATTCCAGAAAAGATTTTATGTCCTCCCTATCTCGATTAGAGGTTGATGCCCTCCCTGTGCTCCTCCTTAATCGACCTTGGCCAGTGGCCCCTAGTCATGCTAGATTCCAAGTGCCTTGGAGGCAGATGTAATTTGACTCTCTTCTGCTTAGCCTCCGCAGATCTTGCACGTAGGTCCCACTCGGTAATCATTGTTGGATGAGAGTGGAGGGAATCAGGGCCTGTGATGATCAGACTAGGTGATGTGCCATCTCTAGAAAGTCTCTCAGAGAAATGGGGTGGGGGGAGGAGTGATATAAGGACCACAGGTGGCAGGGCACACTTGGGACCCCTGCTATATGTTACATAGATGAGGTTTGTTTTGCAAATGGGAGATTCCCTTATCTGTGACATCGCCTGTTTGTTTTCCCCTTCAGTATTAATATTTTGAAGGGTCAACAACCCCATTAAGCATGAGATTCTGAAGGCTCTGTCTGCAGCTGACAGCAAGAGTGGAACTGCAAGATAATGGAGGCCGATACCAATTCCAGCCAATTCTTCTCTCCTTTGCAAAGCGCTGAATGACAAGCAGATTTCTCAGCTCCATGCAGGCATTCACATTCAGATGATAAATGTGTCCCTGGACAGAGGAGCTTGTTGAGTGATATTTACCAGGGTCTCTGTGAAGGGCCCTCAGCTCCCGAGAGAGCATTTCAAGCCTTGAGCTGCTCAGCTGTTCAGTTGACAGCTATGGAGTGGTGAGAGGAATAAAACTTCATTCCCTGTTCTCCAGCAGGATGGAAGCCACGGTGATTTGTTCTCCAGAAAAACAGAACCTATAGGATATGTATACACACACGCACGCACGCACACACATGGATTTATTATAGAGACTTGGCTCACCTCATTACAGAGGTTGAGAAGCCCCAAGACATGCAGCCAAGCAAGCTGGAGACCCAGGAGAGCCAATGGTGTAAGTTCCAGTCCAAGTCCAAGTTAAGGCAGGAGAAGACCAATGTCCTGGCTCCCAGGCAGACAGACAGGGACTTCTCTCCTACTCCGCCTTTCTGTTCCATTCAGACCTTCAGTGAATTGCATGAGGCCCACCCACAGTGGGGAGGGCAGTTCGCTTTCCTCATTTTACTGATTCAAAGGTTAATCTTATCCAGAAACACCCTCACAGACACACCCAGAATGTTTGACCAAATATCCAGCGGGATATCCTGGGGCCCAGTCAAGCTGACCAAAAAAAAAAAAAAGTACCATCACACCAGGTTTGATGTTCACATAGAACTTTCAAGTTTCAAGTTTACTAGGCAGCTTTACTGGTATGTCTCATTGGCTCCCTTACCAGCCCAGTAAGACCTTATGGCCCTGCCCCGTCGTGTAATCCCCATGTCTTAGGCTTACCAGCCTGGCTGTTTGAAGCACGTCGTGTTCACCTTAAACCCAGACCTCAGCGTGGGAGCCTCTTCCCTCTGGGACAGAGAAAGTCTGTCCCTCTCCAGATTCCACTTCTCCACATGTGAGAAGCTTGCATGTGTGAGTCTGTCCTTTGCCTCCAGTGCCCTGGTACTCTACTCTTCCACACTGGTCCTTAGTCAGCAGGAAACTTTAAACAGAGTTGTCATGTAAGCTGAGAGCTATCTGTGGACTAGATGTGGTCAGCATCTCCACGAAGTCTGAATGGAATCATCATGCCAAGGGAAGGCTGGGGCTCAACGCATATCTGCGTTTGCTGACCTCAGTGCACTGTGATGGCTGGTGAGGACTGGGCGGGGGGCGGCCACAGGTGGCAGCGCTCCCTCAGACACGTTTGCTCCTGTGGCATCTCTCAGTCTCAGTCTTGGTCTTACAGGGCCACAGTGCGTGGCTTTTACATTTAATAAGCCTTTTGTCATTTTAATAATACTAATGAATCAGGGAACTCCTGGGTGTTTCTGTTTATTTAAAACCCACTGTGAGATGTTCTATTGCAGTCTGTCATAGGGGAAATATGAATTTATTAATTCAAATATTATAACGTCCTCATGCTGAACTTGGAAAATGGGTTTCTCCAGTCCACGTTTCAGATAGTGCTTGCTGTGCCTGGCATCACTGCGGCCGGGGTACATGTTCGTCTCCTCCTCTGGAAAATGCCTTTTTAGGCTGTGTGTCCCCCAGGCCTAGCGTGGTGCCCAGCACATAGTAGGTGGTTAGTTATTGTTTCTGGAGTGAAATGGACTGGAACTCATGCTATACTCCCCTCAGCTCTGCTCTGGGAAGATTGCCTAACCAGCCCAGCACAGACACAGCAAATGGTGCCACTCCTTCAGTAAACAGTGGTGAGCACCTGGTATGTGTCAGGCACGTGCTAGATGCAGGGAGTACAGTACTGACTGTGGCTCAGCTCCTTGCTGTAGAGAGTTCCCATCCCAGTGGGCACGATAGCTGGAAACAACCATCCAGAGTGCATCTTGAGAAGCACTGGACGAAAGAGGGAAGAAGGCCGTGGGGGCACTGAGGAGGACATGGGTGACCTGGCCTCGGGGCGGCACTCAGTACCAGGGGTTTGTTGGGCAGGCCGTAGTGCAGCGCTTCCTCTCTCTGATGGGCTTTCTCTGCACTTCTTCCCGCAGGGCCTGTGCCAGCAGTGAGACAGAGAGTGAAGCTGGGGACATCATGGACCAGCAGTTTGAAGAGATGAACAACAAGCTTAACTCGGTGACTGACCCCACTGGCTTCCTTCGGATGGTTCGCCGTAATAACCTCTTTAACAGGTGCGTGTAGGCTCTGTCTCCCAGGCCCAGGGCAGGGCAGGGCAGGGCAGGGTGCCCTGGGCACAGATAATGTGCTTTTGGCCGATGCTCCTTCCAGTTGGTTGGTCTTCTGGTCTCTGTCATGCATTTGCAGAAGTGAGCGTGAAACTACCACGGCTCCTTAGGGCCTTGGTGTCACAGCAGAGCCTCCAGGTCAAGTGAGAGAACAGTGCAGACTTGATGTGACAATCTGCATTTGGCTGGGATGAGAGGTCCAGGGGACAGTTGGCTACTTCTTCACATAGTCTTGGAGCTGACTTTTCAAACACCAGGTAGAAGCCAGAGAGAGTAGCTTCACGTCTTCGCCAGGTTCTGCCTGTAACTCTTGGGCTGGGTATCTGTGTTGGCCTTCCTGGCTTGAGGTTGAGGGAGGCCACAGAGAGTGGGGTGCCAGCATTTCTGGAGGGAGCACTCATCCAGACACAGGCCCACTTGTTTCCCCAGAGGCCCCATTTCCCTATTACCTGATCCAATAGACCCTAGTGGCTTTGTGATGAGTTGAGATTGAAATTGAGAACCAGCACACCCCTTCATCTTTTAATTAGGGGTGATAACTCAGCTGCATCTAGAAAAACAGGGGCAGGTGGTTGAGGGGCAGGAGTACCTGTCCCACTGTCATTCGGCTGCCTGGCAACAATAAAGGTCAATGTTTCGGTAGACCTTTCCAGAAAGACATCTTGGACTCTCTCAGGTCCTTGCCACTGCCCGAGGCCCCAACTTTAAAGGGCAGCAGGTTGACCCTGAAACACAGGGAGGAAGTGGTGGTGCTCTGTGTGGAGGCAGCCTCTGCCTGGTGGCCCTGCTGTGTGGGACATTGTGTGCCCTGTCTGTTCCTACTCCAGGCCCTGGTTTCCTCTCATTATTGTGCTGTCAGGGTAACAAACGTGTGTTTACTTTCCCAAGAGTGAGCTGAATGGGACAGGATCCAAGGGCCAGGATGTAGGAACTGGCAGCTTGGTTGAAAGGAGGCCAGAACTTTAAGCTGGTTCACCCCCCTCCGTTCCTCCTCCGTCCCTAACCCCTTTAAAGGTGCCTGTCATAGCATTTAGTTTTATGTAGAGACATGACCCAGTGTGAGAAGGTATGGGAGTGGACTGGGCTCACATCCTTCTCTGCCAGCTTCTTGGCCCATGAGACAGATGATTTTCAACTGTGCCAGGTGATGGAATTTGTGGTTGTAAACTAGAGTACAGAGAGCTTAAGACGTAGGTTCTGGCCTTGCCACATGCCAGCTGTGGGATGCTGGGCAGGCAGTTTCACCACTGTCAGCCTCAATTTCTACATTGCTGAAATAGGGACAAAGCTTTCTACTTTGCAGGGTTCCCTTATTGTGGGAAATTAAAGGAACTAATATTTAAATAACACACTGACAGGCTTCCTAATGCATAGAAGTCACTGTACCCAGGATGGCTTTATACCGTTTTGCATTAAATAGGAAGGACAGTGCTACACTTGAATTATTAAGATAATATGGGTAGATAAACTTGGGAAGGGATGAAATTTATATGTACTTGTACAGCAGGTGTTGGACACTTTCCTATCCCACCTCATGTCCCTTACACGAGAGAGTGCCGAAGGCAAGCCGTCAGGTGTCCATGCGGACCTGATCACAGGTGTGCCAGCAGTCAAGAGCCCCTCCCCTGGGCCTCGGGCACCATGCCAAGAAAGGATCAAACCAGGTGCACCTGGAATTCTAGCTTTCATCCCTGGATGGGAGAGAGGTGGCGTGAGTTTTGGATCACAGAATCGTTCTTTTTGGGAAAACATTTGTCCTTCCAAGTAGCTCTGAGGTAGGTCCTATAGCACAATACCTTGGATTAATTTATTGGTTCATTTAAACAATATCAGCTCTGCTTGCAGCCAGGCTGACGACTGGGCCAGCCCCAAGGCTGGGTGGGGAGCCCCCAGGCTGCAGTACTGGAGCCCAGGCCTCACTGCCTGGCTGCTCTGCATCCAGCTCCCTCAACAGGGCCTCACCCCGCTCAGGGCCTCAGGAAAGTGAAAGGTGTTGGAAGTGGTCTCTGCAGACCCTTCCAATCCTGACCTTCCAGAGGCTTCCAGGGGCAGATTCAATGAAGGGAAAGAGCCTGCATTCTTTCAGCTTCAGTGCAGCAAGCAGTAAGGCCCAGGACAGGTCGCCATGCCATCTGCTACTTCCTGTCAAGCCCAGAAATAGGGGGATCTGGCCTCCATCCAGAGGGATGGGGGAACCACAAAGGCAGAGGCATCCTTGTCAGTCAGATTGGTGCGGGCGCTTGTGAACTTCCAGTTCAACCTCACATCTTATGGCTGAGGGGCACGCACAGGCTGGGGAGGGAGGAGAGCTGCTCAGGAGTGGGTGCCAAAGCTCGGCTGTAGGTTGTGCCTTTCAGTTGCCCTGCCTGCCTGTGCCTTCCTACCTCAAGGCCTGCCAAGTGTGCTTCTCTGCCCTAGGTGGGGTCCCAGGCCTCCTTCTCTGCCCCTTCCATGTCCAGGGATCTTCGTTCCAAAGTACTGCTTTGTCACAGAATGGAACAGCTAAGTAGTGGCTTTTCTGCAGACCCCTGATACTGACTGGGACTGCCAAAGCATTTGTTTCCTGGAGGTGAAGTGGAAACAGCCATGTGCATAGGCCTTTTGTGCACTGAAGCAGCACCAGCTCCCCTCTGTGGGGCTCTCCACTGCGGTGATTCATGGGTTCCTCGGCCCTTTTGTTCTAGGCGGTTTGCTGGACTGTTTTGGCGATGAGGCTGCTGCAGCTGATGTGAGTCAGGCAAGCCTTGGCTTCAGAGATTTCTCTCTTGCCATTGCAGGGCTTGGTCTTTGTTCTGCCTTTGTTTTTGAGTTTCTGCAACCACTGTTTTTCTTTATGCCTGTGCACTTGGGCAGAAAATACATTTGCATGTCAAGCCTAGGGCAGGTCCCATTTGTAAGGAAGAACAAGGATTTTTCTCCTGTTTGGTGCCCTGACCCTGGGTGGGCCCCGTGGGGCAGAGCAGCAGCTCCAAGAAGGCCTCTGCCTCTGTCCTGCAGAATGCTTTAGAAGTTATGCTGAGGGCTGGAAGGTGCATGAGTGTGTGTGTGTGTGTGTGTGTGTGTGTGTGTGTGTCTGTCTGTCTGTCTGAATTGGGGGCAGTTAGTAGATCACATTTACTGCAGAAAAGAGGAAGAAGAATTGGACAGGCTTTTTTAATGCACCAGGATTCTAGGTCCCAGGACCTACCTTAGCATTGAAGGTGCACCCATCCAGGATCAATGGGGTCCAGTGTCCCAGAGCAGTGTTCTGACTTCTGTCACCACCACTGGTGCAACATGCATCCTAGGTCTTTACTCTTTCACGTTCTGGCTGTATGTGTGATACAGTGTGGTAACGGGCTTTCCTGTTGCCCAGAGATTAGTGGCTAAAACTGAAACAGAGGACAAAGAAGTGTGAAGTCTCCCTATTCTAAAGAGCGGTGGCACAACAGGACCAGAGGTCTCCCTTGAATCTCTGTGACCTGCAATGAGCACTAGCACCTCAACCACATAACCCCACCTCTAAAAGAAGACTGAGTTGGGGAATCAGTAAGTGAGACTCCTCACCCTGGTTGAAGGTCCTCCAGGAGAATCAGTCACAAAGATTGGGCCGGGGGGGGGGGTCCTTCAAGGAGAGGAAAGAAGCATCACCATCCCATGGAACCAGCTTCCTGTGACTGGTACAGGGAGAAAAGAGAGGCGCCAGGCAAGAGTGAGCCCGCCATGGTGTGGGCTGCATGCCCCCCATCTAATGTGGTACAGACATGTACCTTTCCCAATGGTTAGGTCACATGGGCTCAGCCACTTGCTGGTTCTCCACCCAGAAGGCTACCTGCTGGGAAGAGCACCTCAGCAGCAAGAGTTTTGGGGTGTGTAGCCAGTAAAAGGACTAGGGGGACAGGGGAGCCAGAGCTGGCTGCCTGTGTCAGGGGGTGTACAGGGAAACCCCTGCAGGGCCCTCAGAAGCCGGAGGACACATAGAGGGGTAAGAGCAGTGCTTGCCCTTTCCGCCACCCACCCTTTCTGTCCTCAGCACCAGAGCCAAGCCTTGACAGTGGGCAGGGAGGCGTGCTCCCACAGACCACTCTACCCTCCAAACCCATGTGAGTGTGTGTGTCTGCGTGGATGCATGGTTACTGGTCTTCATAAGCATCCGTATCACGCCTGCCTCCAGAGCTGCCCTGATGTGGCCACAGCAATGCTCCCGAAGTCCACTGTAGGACGAGAGGCCCTGTGTGAGCTCTGTGCTGTGCACCCTGCATCCCTAAGTCCAGGCACTTTTCTGTGCTGAGGCGCAGTGTGGAGGGGAGAAACCTTGGGCTCTGGGGCCAGACAGACCTGGAATTAAACCTGGCTCTGGCTTTTATTAGTGAGTGAGTGACCTTGAGTCCTTTATAGTTTCATCTGGAAAATGGGAGTAATGAAGCGTGCTGGTAGGGTTGTTATGAGAATACAGTAAAAGGGATGATGAGTAGACAGACCCTGCTAAGTAGTAAGTAGTTTCTGTCTCTCCCTGCTTGGGTCTGAGCTTTCTCTGGCACCAAAGGCCCCTTTTGAGGGTGGGGGTGGGGGGGTGAATCAAACACTTTTTGAATCAAATCTTTACCCCACAACCTAATTGAATAGCTTGATTCTTCCTTCTCACGTAACTTCTCTCTGGCCTCCAGATACCAGAAAGCCTTTGAATAAATGCAGACTAATGATCCAGTTGGGTATCAGTTACAGCCACAGCCCTGGCCTTGAGTTTTGAGGTTCCACACTCAGTTCTGGCTGGTGTCCTGCCAGCCCTGTCCTCTGCTCTTTGTAGGTGGCTCTGTGGTACAGGCCAGGGTTCTGTCTGCTCTTCTGCTGGCCCCAGCAGGGGAGCAGTGTTCTCCCCAACCCTGACTGGGGCCAGCCCTCTCAGTGGTGATTCTGGGCAGAGGCCTTCCCTGCCAACAGTTGCTCCATAGGTGGGTCCAGTCACCGGACCTCAGGCAGGAGCCCCAGTCCTCCTCAGATCCCCTGCCTGTCTCCATGTGCTGCCTCATGGCACCCACCAGGTCAACACACCCCTCAGCGTGCCATGCCGGCACATGCGCTCTCCCCCATCTGTGCTTCTCTCCAGGCAGCGCAAATGCAAATGACATGAGGTGTGAAATTAAGAACTGTATCAGAAGTCTCTTTAAAATCAGGCCCATCGGGTAGTGACAAGTTTGTTCAGAATGTAATAGGATTCCCTACAGGTTGCCTCTAAGTATTAAGCTTGCCGATATATCTTTAGGCAAATTTAATTTATAAATAATGTTTTCTTTACTACTTGTTTTTTTTTTTTTTTTTTGCTCACTTCATTGTTCCAGAACTTAAGACAGTTTACCAAAACATAAATGCCACCAAATCGTATTAAAAAAATAAGTTGATGAGAAATTTAAGATGGAAAATAAAGGTAGAAGAGAGAGAATGAAGTTTATATACAAAACCCGTGCTGTTAGCACTGCTGAAAACGGGCACGGACTGAACTCTGAGTTTTCCCAGCAGCCAAAGTGGAGAGGTCAGCCCAGCCATTGCCTGCCCAGGCCCTGGCCCTAACCTCCTGACTCAGTCTACGTTTCAACGAAGTCCCCAGGTACCTCACGTGGAGAGCACAGTTGAAGAAGTGCTGCTCCTCCTGCGTTCCCCACAGCCATCATGCCGCCTCCACCCCCAGTGATCCACACCCCAAATACAATTCACTGCTGAGACCTGCCCATCACCCCTGTAACAGTCCTAGTTTCCATCCTCCGGTCTGTCCCTGTTGCCAGAACCGTTCCTTCATACTCACTCTTCTCCAGAAATTGCCACTCACTGTGACCCTAGGAGCACGCTCCCAAGGTGCTAATGCTCCTGAGGTTACTGCCCCAGGTGCAGGCCTAGGCTCCCCACCCGTCTTGAGGCTTCATCACCCACACTGCTGTCTTACCACCCCCCTGGGTCCCCAGGGGGATTGAGTTTAAGTGGCAGAGCTTGGCATTTGAGTCCTCACAGTCTGGCCCTGCCTCCTTCCCTGATGTTGTTTCATTCCCCACTTAGCCTCTGTCCTAGCCCCAGGAGACCCTGGCTCTGCCTTCTCTCACCTCAGGGCCTTGGCTTGGGCAGAATGTAGCCAAAGAAGGCTTTCCCCTGAGGCGCCCCCTCAAACCCTTTTCACGAACCCATCTTGGATCACCCTGACTGGGAATAGTTTTCTTCTTTGAAATTCTCTGATGTGTCAGGTAAGGAGCCACTGTTTTATCACCTTGTGTTTTATTTTCATGTATCCATGTCCTCTCACCTCCCAGGCTGCCCCTTTGCCCAAGGCCCAACTGCATCTGATTTCTCTCTCACCCGAGGTGCCTTGCGCTGTGCCTTGTTTAAGTAGGTGCAGGTACTTGTTCATTTATGGAAACAGGGAAGGAGTTAGGGAGGAAAGGGAGAGAGGGAGGGAGGACAGGACTGAGACAGACTAAATAACAGCAGCCATGATGATAATGATGAGACAATGATGATGATGATAGTGGTGACCATCTGTTGGTTAGTTACCAAGAAATGGGCATTGTGCTCAGTGCTTTACATGTGTTATCTTAGTCAATCCCTATAGTAGCCACGAGGGGTACCATTACAATATGGTTTTTTTAATGATAAGGACACTGAAGCTCAGAGAGCTTAAATTAGTTGCCCAGGGTCACACAGCTAGTAAGGCATAGATCCAGCATTAGGATCCAGGCCTCCAAAGACAGGGTTCTAGCCCCCCAGGCCTCCAGCCACCTAACTAACACCCCTGCCAAATGATCACTTGGCCTTTACTTGAATTCCTCAAATGAAAGAGAGTCCATTAAGCTGAGGCAGTGCATTCTGTCTTTGACTAATGCAGCTCTGGAGGTTTTCTATGAGCCAGTGAGTGAGACTCCACAGGTTTGTTTGTGAGGGGGAAAGCTTAGATCCACAAACTGCCTATGTGAGCACGGCCCTTCAGAAAAGTGTTTTGCTGAATTGCTAGACATGCATCAGCTGGGTAGGCCACCACACACAGGGTCACCTTTTCTTCTTTCCATCCCCCACTGACTTCCTGGCTCAGGCCATCTGTCCTGACTCCTGAATGTAGTCAGCAGGTAAAGCCTATACAAAGCTGGCCTGGCGATCAGGTTTTTCCAAGGCGTTCATATCTAGGCTTGGCTGTGGAGCCTCATACACATTACAGCAAAGAGCAGTTGGTGACAGCAAAGTACCCTGCATGTGCAGAGGCTATGGCGCCTATGAGAGGTTGGGCTCAGACCCTCCTGGCGGAGGCGTGTGCCACAGCCCGTGACCTAGGCTGTGAACCTGCCCATCAAACCCAACATGCCTGGAGAGCCCAAGAGCTAGGGGAGAGAAGCCACACGCAGCCCAGACTCATCCGCGGTCTTGGGAACAGCACTGCCTGAGCCCATCCAGCCTCGGGCTCTTTCTCAGGGTATAGGCACTTGGTAATTAAGGAGGTGAGCAGGCAGAAAGGCAAGACAGCTTATTGAGTAAGTGTTTAAAATGCAGCATTTGACAGCCGTCTTCTCCCAGGGGAAGCAACCCTTTGTGTGAGGAAGTTCCTGATGGAGAGTCACTGAATTACTGTTATCAGAGTCCTTTTCTTAAATTGAATTGAGGCAGCTCTGGCTACTTGCATATAATGGATTTGCCAATTAATTTTTCCATTGGTGCCTTAAAATCCAGGTACTTGTTCAAACTGAGGTCAGCTCTTAACCCTCAGAAGACACAGCTCAGAGTTCAGGGCCCTGGAGGGGATTTTGGAGCATCTTGGCCTGGGCTGGGGATAGGGAGGAAGGAACCAATGGTTTCAAAGGCTGCAGATCCCAGTGGAGCCGGCACTCTGTTCACTGTCTGTGAGGTGCCCTCTTAAGAGCAACCTGCTATGAGGGAGGAAGCCCCCACTCAGAGAGGCAGAGGGAGAACAGGGGCAGAACTCCCTGCAGGCCCAGGCCTGGGAGGCAGCCTGGCTCACCCCTGCTGCTGTGAGCACAGACCAGAAGCCTTGCCAACTGGCCGTTGCAAAGTTGAAATACGTGATAAAGACATCCTGAGAAGACCAGGAGCCACCTGCCTGAGCAGAGGAGGTCATAGGTGGCTGAGAAAAGGCAGCCACACCTAGAATGAGCTCATCACCACCAGGAAGCAGCCTCCATCCCCTCACTGCACAACCCTGAACAGGAGCGGTGTCCTGCTCACCAACAGCACCTGGGAACGGGTGCTCTGTGCAGTGTCTGCCATCCTGGGGATGAAGACACACTCCAGAGGAGGGGTCAGAGCCAGAGGTCATGACAGCTCTAAGCCTTGGGATCCCCAGAGAACAGAGGCCTCCCAGGCTACAGAGTTCTTGTTGTCTGCCCGCTTTGAGGAGCAGAACCTTTCCCCTGACATCGGGGTTTTCGGTGAGATGCTTGACCTAGAGTCCCTCTTTGGTCATCTGTACCCATGGAGGGGTACCTTGCAGTAAAGATTTCAGTGATGTGCACATGTCACAATCCAGATTTGCCCCACTCCAGAAGGCGTCCCATATTGGTTAGTTCTGTTTGTCCCTTCTCTTCTGGTGGTTCAAGAGATGTCATGGCCAGATGTGCCCTCAGCAGTGAGTGTTCCTGGCTCAGCTTACTCCATGGCCCTGTGTCCAGATAATCAGACAGGAAGGACCCACATGCCTGGTGGAAAATTGTGATTACAAAGATAGGGCATGGGAAAGAGGTGGGAAAGGAAAAGACACTCCATGGTGGGCCTTGGCTCTCTGCATTCAAGCTTTAAGATCATGTACGTGCACACTCACTCAGCTCACAGGCCTTACTTGGCCCTCGTGGTAGCATATCCAGGAAGAGAAGGACCCACTCTCCCTATTGCCTATGTCTGCCTGCAGTTACCCTGGGGCCAACCCTTAGGAGGCACTCAGCAAGCACACGTTGCTTCAGTGAGTGAACGCCATCACTTCCACTTGGCACCACATGGAGCAAAGCCCTGGCAAAGCTAGCTCCTCTGTCAGTCATGCTCCTTTGCATTTTTATGAAATGGTACCTTTCCAAATTGCTACACCCCTGTGCTCTGCCAGGGTCTCCTGCTCCCGCCCAGGCCAGGGAGTAGCATTCACAGTATATCAGAGTCAGTCCCTCGCAGGGCTGCCTGCCTCTGGGTTGAGGTGCAGGTCAACCCAGAGCTCTGTTCCCTTGCAATTCTTCACAATTGTGCCAAGCTCTAGGTTGCTGGTTCCTCCCTCCAGGCTGTCCTCCCAGAGACAGGTGGGACAGACTCTCAGGGTCAGGATGCTTTGACCAACCCTGGAGTCCTCAGGCTTGGGGGGACCCTCTTCATTAATGTCACCTGAGGAGGGAGTCAAGCCCCTGCTCTCATTTCTGCCTGCCCATTAGCTCTCCATCTTTGAATGTGAAAGCCAAGAAACCAATCTGTATCTGTTGGGGTGGGGGCTCACCATGCTCTGTAGTCTACCGAATGACCTAACTCCTCTTAAACAGAGTGCAGTTTGAACTGAGACTTCCAGCACGCATCCCCCGGGTGCCCCACTGAGTCCCCTCCCCAGAGCTTGTTCACACCTAGCAGGCACGCACCCACCCCTGACACGGCCACATATGGGACTGCATCCGTGTCTGCGAGCCGGAGCAAGGCTTAGCACGCAGGGTCTTCTGCAGGCCCACTCCAGTAGTGATAGAAACCCCCCTGCCTGGGGAATGGATCACTTCATCCCCGAAAGGAGATTCATGAGTAGTGAGCACCGCCCAGGCCGCCTGGTGTCTGTCATCATTCCACAGACATATACTACACCCCGATGCTCTGCCCTCCCTGTTGCGCTTCACATATCTCAGAGCTCTGCATTCTGTACGTGCAGGGGTCGGGCAGCTTCCCCCTTGCCTGCTGGCCTCCCTCTCCTTTTCCCAACACCACACAGATGGCCGTGCAGTGGAGAAAACGAATACTTCTCCAGAAGTAGATTAATAAACATCATCTGAGGAATGAGCTAATGAAGACAGTGTGGTGTGGGAAAATACTCGCGGCCCAGAACTAGGCTGTCCATTAGGCAGACAGGGTCCCTAATGGAAGGCACGGAGGGAAGTGAGCCAGTGCCACCTGCTGGAGCTGCGCGGTGGTGCAGCTGTGGTCTGGGAGGGAGCCCTCCTTCGGGCTCCTCCTCTAATGCAGATTCGCCCGCTGTTAGCTCCACCTTTACAGACCCAGAATGGCGGGGAGTGGGGGCGGTGACAGGGCAGGGGGCCCAGAGGAGTGCAGGTCGACAGGTTACTCAGTGTGTCCTGAAGCCTGGGAGGTTGCAATGAAAACCCCACCTCTGCCAAGTGAGAGGCCTGACCCCTGCCCTGCCTGCTGCCTGTTGCAAGTCGTCCCTTATCTGTAAAGGAGGAGCAACCCTGCCTCATAGGGCCCTGAGAGGGTGATGTGGTCCTGGCAGTCCTGGCAGGTGCCTGAATGGGTAGCGAAGCCCTTTCTGGGGCTCACACTCATGCCACCAGGGAAGCATCTCCACCTGTCCAATAACCCATCATGAGAAATTGAAAACACCCTTGTTAAGAGTCCAGCGAGCTGAGGCAGAGAGAAGTCAGCCAGGCTGAAAAGCCCTGCAGAAACCAAAGCAGTGCAATAACCGAGGTCTCACCACCGAGGTCTCACTCCTCTGTCCCCCACCTTGTAGCCGTGCTTCCACAGTGCGATGGTGTCCTAGGCCATCATGACAGTGCCAGAAAGGAGCCAGACGTGCTTTCAAGGACAGCAGGGAGCAGGTCACCCACACACCGTTTCACCTGCCAACCACTACTGGCCAGGGGCTCGGAGCCCAGGGGACCTGCTACCATTCAGCTGTGACTCTGAGATCTGACCACGGGGTCGTTGCAGCACTTGAAAGCCACACCCACACCGTGACATTCACACAGGGTGAGCCCAGGGCAGGCTGTGGGGCTTTGGGCTATAGGGATCATGACAGTGTCCTACCAGACAGCAGAGGGGTTAAAAGAGCCACCACTGTTTCTTCCTAGATTGAGTAAATTTTTTCAAACTAGAAGAGACCTACAATGACTTTAACCCCTTCCTTTTACAAGCAAGGAAAAGAGGGGAATAGAAAAGTAACAGGCCTTGTCAGGGTCACCCAGCCAGGGGGTGATGCGGCCAGCCTGGCAATCCTCTACCTTGTCCGTAAACATTCTCAAGCTCAGGGCTGAGCAGGTGACTGCTTGGTTTTAATCTTTAGGCAGATCTCTCGACAGACGTGCCCCAGTACAATAGTTGTAGTTGGTCACTGTCAGTGCTGTAGTAAAACAGAAACAGCGGCCCAGGGTCCGCTGCCCTTGCCTGCAGTCTGCACAGGTGGCTGTGGAACCCAATGCTGTGGAGGTGAGGAAACTGCCAGCCTGCCACTGGCACCAGTGCAGGGCCACGTCCTGCCTCCCCATCTCAGCCTGAGACTCTCCCCACCCCTGCACTCCCAGTTGCACTTGGCCTCCTGGGGTTCCTGCCCGCCAGTTCTCTGCCGCTGAGTCCGTTGTCCTGGGATAGCTCTCCAGTGGGGACAGCACATGTTGCTGCTGTCAAGGCAGAGAAAGGCACAGGGGCTGCCAGGGTGGAGAAACTGGAAGGCAGTTCCTGTGGAAGAACTGCTGCAGGAGAGGTGGGGGCAGCAGTGGCGAGGCGGGCCAAGCAGGGCCACCGCCTGGGGCGTGGCGGTGTTCACAAGAGATGCCACCAGCTCAGGGGAAAGGAAACTCCTGATGAAAAAGAGTCTTTGACTTCAGATTGTTTCAGGTTGGTTGTTTTTTGTTGTTGTTTTTTTTAACCACCAACTAAGTATTTTCTGGGCTTTTGTTTTTACTTTGTAAAGGACATCTCTAGGGATAGGTACCTGCCACTGAAGAGTTGCACAGAGCAGAGAGGTGAGCTCAGGGCTTCCCACCTGACCGGTACACGAAGTCATGTGACCAGGTCCGGATGCGCCCCTTTGGCTAGGCCAGCCAGGCTCAGTGCCCAGGAGCTGTTGCTCCAGAGACAGTAATCTATGTCCTGCCAGGCCTCTAGAGGGACCAGGAGGCTGAGAGCCAGTGCTCCTGTGACACCTGGGGGGCAGAAGTCAGCAAGTATAGATGGGGCAGCCTAGGAGAGAATAGGTCCAAGTTAGGTGTCACAGGCAGAGTGGCTCCGCCAAGACCTTCACTGGCAGGTTTGTGTGCCCTGCCCACCCCTCCAGGGCAGAGCACTTGAAGAATCTGCACTGCCTAGAAACACCCAGGTACCCAGAGTGGGGTGTCTAAGGAAACCTCTGCAGGGTAAACAGGTGCCTTGATCTATCTCATGTTTACCAGCCCTGGAGGGAGGAGCTTCTGGTTCACCTGTGTTAAATGAGGTGGACCAGCCTCCCCCCCAGGCCTTGTCCCTTCCTCACAGCATAACCCAGAGCCCCCAGTCCAATTACCCTTCCAGCCTGCAGCCTGCCCCTCGGTCCACGTGCCCCTCCACTCACTGCCCCAGGCATCCAATCCCTTTGCCTTTCTCTGTGTTGTTGCCTCAGCTTGGAATGACCTTGTCCTCCTGCCCATGGGCTGGATAACCCCCGTGCCCACATCCAATGGTCTCTCCAGGAAGCCCTCCCTTGGCTCTGCCTGACCAGCAGCTTGTCAGAGTCTGTGCCTCGGCGCCCATTCCACCTCTGCTTTTCAGGTCCCTTTCCTCCTGGCTCGGCGCAGGGGCTGGGGCCTGGCCACTCTGTGAACCTGTGTGCTTAGCACATCTTGGGCATGTAATGAGTTAGTGTTGCTGGCCCTTTTAGATGTCTCTGGCACTTCTTGGGTTCAGTAAAAAGACACCACTGCCATCCATGCAGGCACTCGAGTCCCCAGCCCTTCCTTCTCTGCCCTACAGCCCAGGCCTCTGTCTCACTCACTCCCCCGTCAGCGAAGACTCCCAGCCGCCTTCCTTTTGGGTTCTGGATGCTTTGCACTCATCCTCTCCAATCCTGACACTCCTTACCTGTAGGCTGCATTTCCCCTTTTTGCAGATGCAGAAAGCCAGGCCCAGAGGGTCAGTGAGTTGCCCCAGCCTGGGTGGTGCCACACAGTAGGTCTGTCCACCGCACAGCTCCCCACTTCCCTCCAGGCATTTTCCTCTTTTGAATTGCTTCACTAGCATTTCCTGGCCATGCTGCTTCCAGAAACCAAGTTTCAGCAGCTCACATTGCCCACAGGGTATCCTGCCCACACGCAGGCGTGTGTGTAGGAACACACAGTGCCATGAGAGACACCGTGTGCCCTGCCAGAATGTCCTCTCTGGAGAACAGTCTGGTCCTCTCTCCTTCAGGCAAGCATTGCTCTTTGCGGTGTGTTCTGTGGAACTAAGCAAGCCTCTGAGTGTCATTCCAGGGTTATCTGTGCTTCACTGGCTCTGATGGCAAAGACACAGTGTGGCCCCAGTCGCTTCTAATTACATGTTTTCTGAGTGAGACAGAGGAGCAAACGGGAGCAGTTCTCAGGCCCCCCAGCTCCTTGGCTCTTTCTTCCCTGGCAGCCAGCAGGGCGGGAGAACCATGGGGCTCAGAGCCCGGTTTGTCATGACTCTAGAATTTGGGTCAAGTGGGACATTGCTAAGAAAACCGGGAAGGGTCAGGGAAAGCCAGGGGGTTGAAGTCAAACCTGGAAAACAGAAATGAATCTTTCAGATCATTTCGTCTGATGGTCATGGATCCTGGCCTGGCCCAGGAGGAAAAGCTGCCTTCTGGTTTTTTCTTAGGCAACAACCAAGGAGCTGCCCCTTAACAGCAGCCCAGCGTGCTCAGCGAAGCTTGGCAGTGCATCTGGTGGGAGACCTGGTCACTGTCTTTAAGGGCTCTTGAGCACTCAGCCAAAACTGCAGACCTGTGCACAGTGTATTGATCAAAGCTACAAGACCACTGGCTGTCCAGTACCCATGTGGAGCACATCACCAGGGTCTGTGCTGAGGCCACGGCCACCATGCCACGAGGCAGGTTCAGAAAGCTGCGTGGGGCAGCCCGGTCCCCGCACTGGAAAAGGGTTTGTTTCCCCTCCTGCTGCCTCCTCCTCTCACCTGTGCTGTTTGTCCTCTGCAGGTGTTTGTCCTCTGCAGGTCCCCACAGCCTGTGACACTGCCCGTCAGGTAGCCAGTGCTCAGGAAGCATTTTCTAAATTAATGAATGGATCAATGTATGTTCTCATCTTGTGTTGGGAATGTGAAACTTGGGGTCCTTGGGATTGAAAATACCATCCATACTAATGAAATGTTCCCTGCAAACATTGGAAATAAATTAAAAAGCAAAACAAAGCCCTGCAGCCGACCGCTCTGCCGGTGCTGCCTGGGCAGCTGCGCCCACCTGGTGGGGAGTGGGGCCTCACCTGTGTGCTGTGCTGGGTTCAGGTGGCTGCCCGGTGGCTGACCTGAGGCCGAGGTTGAGGCCAACACATGCCTTGTCTTGTCCCTGCCTCCTGCCCACAGATTAATTGGCCTTGGGGCACTGTCCTCCTGTCAGCTTGGTGGCTGCTGCTGATTCTAATGGTCCTCGCGTTTGCCTGCACACAATTGTGCCACACAAGGATGTAATTAAATCCTTTGAGCAGCACTCTGGGACATTTGATTATGTAGAAAAGCTCCATAGAAATGTAAGCTGTTGTGTGCAGCTGGTTTACCCTGCGGTTTCTGTCGGTGCTCACTGTTCTGTGAAAATTACCTGAAAGGGAGGAGAAGGGGTGCAGCTGGGAGGGAGGCTGGGCCGGGGCCCGCTGTGCAGCCCCCACCTGTCTTCTCCGGGCACTGGAGCATTGAAGGGTGAGTGGCGAGTCCCTGCCTGCCCTGCCTGTGCCCTGGTTAATCCCTGACCCTTCTCTCCATAGGAGCTGCCAGAGCATGACAAGCTTGGTCAGCAACACTATGTCACCTACCAAGGATGGGACCTCCTCTCTTCCCAGGAGACAGAGCTCCTTCGCCAGGCCCCCGCTCCGTGCTCTGTACGACCTGCTCATAGCACCCATGGAAGGGGTAAGTGCCCCCTGGGACCACGAGGCTTCTTGGGGTCGGCAGGCAGCATTAACTGCTCAGTGCCTGTGTGGGGCTTTTCCAGAACACGAGTCCGCTCTGACCAGCTTCTCAGTCAGCGTGGACAAGACCCCGAGCTCCAGGTTGGCTGATGTGGGTTTAAGTCCCAGCCCTGCTCCTTACTAGCTGGGCAAGCTCAGCCTCGGTTACCTCGGGTCCAGAACGAAATGCTGCTGCCTCCCAGCTCCCTCAAGAAGGCACAGAGCACATCCCAGCAGTCGTCAGTAGGTACCGCCCGGGTAGATGCCATGAGACTCATCCTGCTGGGGGGAGGGGGGCTTCCTACCATCCCACCTCTCATTCGAGGGTCTTACCCGAACAACTTCAAGGCAGAGCTGTGCTTTCTGGTGAAAACCCATCTTTTGGCCTCTGGTATAATCAGAGTCTAACATCAAAGACACACTTGCACTTGTGATTTCCTGCGACGGCTGAGAGTGGCTACTGACAGATTTCCCGGGCCCTGGTCTCTGCACACCATTTTTCAGTCCAGGCATGGCTCTCTAACTGAGTCGGGATGCTGAAGGGCTTGGGGGTCTTTGTGAACCTGAATGGTAAGCCTGCCGGATGCCTTTTAGTCAGCTCTGGCTGCTGTGACAAAACACCACACACTGGACGACTTAAACAACAGGCATCGACCTCTCACGGTTCTGGAGCCTAAAAGTCCCAGATCAGGGTACCAGCATGGTCAGTTTCTGGGTGAGGGTCCCCTTTCTGGCTTGCAGATAGCCATCTTCTGACTGTGTCCTCACATGGCAGAGAGAGAGAGAACAGAGTGAACCCTAGTCTCTTCCTCTTATAAGCACACTAATCTCATCATGGATGTCCTGCCCTCATTATCTCATCTAAACCAAATTCTTTCCCAAAGGCCCACCCCCCAGCCCCCCACCAATACCACCGCACTGCAGGGTTAGGGCTTCAACATTTGGCCTGGCTGGGAGGTGGAGGGGAGGCAGGGACACAAGCACTCAGGTCATAACAAACATCTGGGAAGGCACATGGCACCTGCTTCTCCTGGGGGCCGGCGCTCAGGGGGGTGGCGGGGCGTGAGTGATCAGCCCTCAGAGGGCAGGCCGCAAGCCATCTCTGCTGGTCTGCACGTCCCTCCTGGTAGCTGTCGGCAGCCAGGTAGGTGACTTGTCTCATAGTTGTTGGAGTGACCCTACAGCAGCCCTTTTTTTCTGCTTTAGCCAACTGACAGAGGTTAAGCACATCCTCTAGAAACTACACCTTGACAGTGATGACTTGTCCTCAGAAAATGCCTGTGTTTTTCCTGCCTGGCCATCCAAGGATGTGTCTTAGTTACCTGATAGTATTTAGGAGGCTGCTCCATAGTGCCCTCTAGACCTGGGGAGACAGGTTGGGGAAGCACAGGGCCTCTGGGAGCCTGCAGCCTGGACTTGCATCTGCCACTGCCCTTTCCTGACTGGGTGACCTTGGCCAAGTTGCTTCCCTTCCTTGAGTACCTCTGTCCTCATTAGAAAATGAGGATGATGTCACTGAACACATCCGGTTGGGGAGCAGGGAAAGCATGCAGGGCAGCTGCGGCAGTGAGCATGCATCGGGCGGGGGGGGGTGTGTGTGGGGGTGCCGATACCTGCCTCTGAGAGCCGAACCTTCCCTGATCTGGAGCTCCGGTCCCATCAGTGCAGCGGCCCAGACCCCTCCTCATTCCCTGTGGCAAACATGGCTGCCCTCCCCTTCTTAGGATTATTATCCCCTCAGTGTTCTCCTTTTACTGAGGGAACCAAGGCTGCAAAGAGCACTCAGAGCGTCTCAGGTGCCATCGTAACTTAACCTGATCTACGTGCCGTACCTCGGAGAAGAAATGCACACCCAAACCCGTAGGCCGATTTTTCAACTTTTCTTTACTGCCATCAACTATCATGCAGACTTTTTTTGGTGACTTACTACCAGTCCCCCGGCTCACACCCTGACCTCTGTCTATCACCCTGATCCTACAGCTCCTCTGAAGGCTATTTGGACCCTCCATTAATTATTCCACTCACTGGGGCCTTCTGAGTCCCTTTGCATTTCCTCTTGTGTGTTCAGGTTCCTCACAGTATTTGCTCCATGAGTGTTGACTTGCTGGTGGTGGTGGAGGGGTGGGGACAGAGGGCAACAATGGAAACTAGCTGTGATTATTGGCCTCCACCCCCGGTGACCCCAATGTGTACTTACCAGGTTATCGGGAGCTGGTGAGCTCCTCTCCTTTCTCTGGCCCAGCTCGTGTCCCCTCTTCTTTGAAGTCTTCCTTGCCATCTTCTTATGCCCTGTAGCCTTCATCCCCTGCCATCCCTGCCACTGGGCTCCAAATACACCTGATGTCTTTCATGGCACGCGCGATACTTCATTGGACTCAGAACTTAGCTATTGGCATGAGTCTCATTCTCTCTCTTGCTACCCACCTCATACTCCCTGAGGGGAAAGATGGTCCCTCATCTCCTTGTCCCCAGCAGGTAGCACAGGGCCTGGTATATGCTGGCACTCAGCAAAGGTTATGGAATACTTTGTGGTCCAAAGCTGCATTTGCTTTTTTGGTCTAGTCTGCCATAGAAAGCAGGAGTCCCAAGGCAGAAATCAGCAAGTGGATTTTCTGTGGCCCCTTGTGTGAGACCTCTGGGAGCTTTCTGAGAGGTTATGAAGCAGAGGGAGGGTCTGGGCCTGCTGTGAGCAGCTTCGAATCTGGTAAGCCCCCCAACCCTGCCACCCAGCACAGTGCCAGGTTTCTGGCATGTTTCAGGGTAGGATCACAAGTTCAGCCACCGTGACTGCAGAGGACAGACACCTGAGCATTATTTCGCTGGCTGATACTGTCCCATTCAATGGGAAGGGACTCAGTACCTAAGGCAGAAATCCTTTAGGTGAAGAGCAGCACAAGGAGGAACCTAGGGGCGTGGGGAGAGAGGAAGCTAGGTGGGTGGGGAGAGATGGTCCCTGCCTTTGTCCATCATAGTGTTTCCACCCTGGAGAACAGCTGCTACAGTGCCACAAGTCACCCTTGAAGGGGTTCCTATGAGGTTATAAAATCTGCACTGTTTTTTTAGACAGTTTTTCTCCCTGAGAACTTTCCCTTATGGCTTAAGGAATAAAACTGTGCCTCTGGGATTAGTGTCTGGACACCTGTGTTCCTCCAGAGGTGCTGGGAAAGGGAAGATTTATGAATTCAAGCCTTAAACAAATTAGAGCAGTGATAAATCATCTTTATAAAGTGAAGGAGAGGAGAGAAAAAGGCCTGCCCCCAGACAAGTGTGACGGTGTCCTAGAGGAGCTGCGTTGCAGGAAGGGATGTGACGGAGTCCCTGTGCTCGCCTTCAGGGTGCAGAATAATCTTGAAGGGAGGCATTTAGTTCAAAAGCATATCCTCAGGTCCTGACATTTACAACTGTTCTCTTTTGTGACTGAGATGTTTGAACACAATGAAGGAGTTTGGCTGCCTCAAGGGAGACAGGGGGTAAAACTTTCAAAGGCCATTAAGGTAAATGAGACTTACCTTAAAGGAGATTTTCCTTGGCTACTAAAGTGACCCAGTGTGCTTCAAAACCACTGAGTCTAAAAGTTGGACTCTGATCAGGAGTCTCGTCCATCCCCGGGTTCACGCAGTCACGCACAGGTGTGTGGGTGTGCTGGCACACGCCGTCCTGCACAGAGGAGAAGGCTGCGAAGCGGGTGGCGGTCCCGTGCCTGCTGCTCACACACTGCTCATGTGGGGTGAGCGGCTCTCACAGAGCTCCGGAGGCCCAGCAGCCCCTCCGTGGGGCTGCCCACCTTGATGGGGAAGGAAGCCCGTGTCTTCTCCCGGCTCCACCGCGGCAGGCACAGCCACCTGCTCTGGCGGCCGCTAGAGGGCGACACGACCCCGTCGGCCCGCTCCCGCGCAGCCCGCGGCCAGCGGCCGCGTCCTTCCCCGCATTTACAGTGAGAACACAAAGCAAACCCGGAAGTCCTCGGTTATGAATCGCTGACACTCCAAGACTAAAACATAAAACAGTTCGCCTCTTCCCACGGGGCTGGTAATTATTTGAACAACTGCCTTTGTTTAGCTGCAGTCCTGTTGCTAAGGGACTAGGTCAGACAGTATGGAAAGTAGAACAGGGTAATATTTTACCCTCGGCGCGCACCGCATTGGATTTCGTCTGGCTTAAGGGAAACACCACCATGGCTCTTTCCTGGAAGGGACCGTGCTGTCCTTTGCTGTCAGGACGGAGTGAGCATGTCCACTTCTCTTTGCGGAGGGCCCAGTTACATCTGCACGTGAACCATCATCAAATATTAAGTCAAATAAATCCTTTCTGATACCCACAGGAGAAAATGTCACCAAAGAAAAGTTGCAAGTGTTTAGTGTTAAAGAGACTGGGACCCTGCATTCGTTGTGTCCACTGCATTCGTTTCTAATCAAATTAGAGTGAAGTATAGTAACCGATGCCCCTGAGCTTGGACTTCTCTGCTTGTGTGACAGATCAGATCCTGGACTAGTCTTGTCCTCACAATGGGAACCCCCAGAACCACACGCCGAAAGCAGTGTTCTAGGGGGTCGCATCCAATGTGATGAGGCCCCACAGGGCTGCTCTAGGTGACACTGCTCATTCACTTAGGTCCCAAGTCACCCCCTCAAATTGCAGACAGGGACTTCATCCAAAGCCAGAAGCTGCTGTAATGAAGGAACCAGACTGAAAAGAGGAAATTCCCGAGGATTGGGTCAAATCAGTCCTTACAGGTCCAGATGTGGGGACTTTTGGGATCCTTGGAGTTTGGACTTCGAGTCTCTATCATCCTTATCATTTCCATTTATTTCGTTCCCTGTTTCCTATGTTTATAGTCTTCAAAACCAAGGTTATAGGAGAGGGTAGTAAGAGTGTATGACTTTGACAGGAAAGAAAGTACTGCTCATCCACTTCTGCTCTTGATCAGTAAGGCTACCTGTTTAAGTTGAGGTAACTGTTTCAGGACTCCAGAAGCTGACGTAAAATTTGCTGTTCACATTGGTTAGCTTGGTAAACCGCCTTCCTAACCACTAGAGCTCTGGGAATTTGCAGAGTGCAAGGTGGGGGTCTGGCTCTGCCTGGCCTCAGCCATGAGGAGAGCTAGCTAGGCTTTGGCTGGATCCTGACTTCACTTACTGCTTTGGGGGAAAGTACTCTTGTAATATCTCGTAGCATGATAAACCAGCTGATCCTAGAATAGATGCTTTCGGAGATGCGACTGACCAGGTGCCTATTATCTAAATAGATTAGAGGGTTTGGAGATAGCGGGGGGTGTTTGTCCATTTAAACAACCAGACCTAGACTCCACAGTGTGGAGTGCAAGATGAGGCCCTTGAGACCGGCTTGCTTGGGGCTGGCAGCCCTACCACCAGGCTGTCTAATTGATTTCTGATTGAGACATCTGTAGTAATATGCAAATGAGGACAAATGTTACCCAAGGACAGCAAACATTTCCACAACTGATTAGGAAAAGGAAAAATGGAGGCAATTACTTGCAAGCTGTCTGTACCACTGAAAGTGAATGGTGAGAGCACCCAGACTAATGAGTGAGTTCCCATGAGGTAAGTGGTGTTCTCACCTGGGTCGGTGCTATTGGGTGAGAATTATCTGGGTTCTGGCTCTGTTCAAGCTGATGTTCAGCTATCTCAGCCTTATCCTGCCAGGTTCCAGGGAAGCTGAGGCACTCCTGCCACTGAGGGTGCATGGGCTCATTTTGGTGAGGTCAGCCGCAAAAGAGAGGGCCCCTGCTGCACAAAGCCTCCTGTAGTCTGAGCACACCCACTGGCTGATTTGACTGAAGTTGGTCCCTGGGTGGAGGCAGGCCCCTCTGGCTCTTGTTTGCCATTCGTTGTGCTTTTCCAGCACTCACATTCCTCACCCTTCTCCTTCTTAGGTTCTTCAGGCAAACCAGCGATTTGTTGTTTGGTTGGCCGAGGACTACAGTTGAGTGGGTTGAGCTTTTAGTTTTGCATATCCGGTTGGAATACAGTTATGTTCAATCTTGGGAGATTTTAGTCATGGGTTAAGGGTTATTTCCAACAGGTCATTAGTACCCCTCTTATCTGTGGTCTCGCCTTCTGTGGTTTTAGTTACAGGCAGTCAACTGGGGTCCAAAAATATTAAATGAAAAATTCCAGGAATAAACAATTTGTAAGTTTTGAATTGTGTAGCATGATGAAATCTCTCACTGCCTCTCCCAGGATATGACTCATCTCTTTATCCAGCATCTCCACGTTGTGATCACTCCCTGCCCATTAGTCACTTAGTAGCTGTCTCAGTTATCAGACCAGTTGTCGAAGTACTGTGGTGCTTGTGTGCAAGTGTCCTTTATTTTACTTAATAATGGCCCCAAAGCCATTCACATAACTTTTAATACAGTATACTGTTATAATTGCTCTATTTAATTATTACTATTATTTCTCTTTTACTGTGCCTAATTTATAAATTGAACTTTATCATAGGTATGTATGCATATGAAAAAGCGTAGTATATATAGGGTTCAGGATTATCCATGGTTTTAGATATCTATTAGGAGTCTTGGAATGTATCCGCCACAGATGAAGGGAGATGACTATATGTAATATTGGCTTAAACTATATATATACACACATACATATATATATGTGTGTATATATATGTATGTATATATATATACATATACATATATACATATATATGTATGTGTATATTTACATATATATGTGTGTGTGTATATGTGTGTGTGTGTGTGTGTGTGTGTGTGTGTGTGTGTATATAATCTCCACCTATGATGCCAAGATTCCTCAGAAACATCACAGAAAAAAGTTCTTCTACGTTAAAAAGTTCTGTTTGATTAATTCACTCGCTCAAAAATGAGTCAGGAAAAAGTCCTTAAGCCCTATACACAGTTCTGAGGTATCCAAAGTCCCAGAAGTTCTTTGTTGAATCTTTGTTATTGACAGTAAAGTCCATTTCATCCCAAATTTAATCTGCCCACAAGCTCATGGATCCAGGAATTTTCTTTTTCTCCCTCATAATGATCATTCTACTGGTCTGTGAATGCTGTGACACTCTGAGAGACCTCCTGTGTCATCATGTGTCCCAGGAAAACAAAACTCTCCACATGTGGACTTTGCAGGCTGTTCCTTTGAATGCTGGTGATGTGCATGGAGCACGTAGTTCTTGAGCCAGAAGTCAGGACACATGCAACATCTTATTTGATACCAGTGCTTTCTAAATAATTCAGGACCCCTGGTCACCATGAGTATACTAAAAGATCCCTACTGACCAAACTGGTGATTGAATCAAATTCACTGCCCACCTGAATATTTGGGACTTGTGGGACTATCTGGGAGAATCGTAGATGCAGACATTTGACTTCAGGGCAAATGCTTGGTAGCAGATTTCACAGGTGTCGTGGACATTCAGCAATAGCCATGGGTGATGGTGATGGTATTATAAATGAAGTGGTGACATTGGCCTCTTTTAGTCTCTGGGTTAAATTTTGGAGCAAGATGCTCTGGAGAGGCCATTAACATGTTTTGGCCACTCTGGTGTTCGTTTATAAATACCATAGAGAAAGGGAATGAGTTGTTCTGGAAAAATGACTGAGGCACAGAGGAAAGAATGGTATAAATAATAGGGCCTATGTTAACTTTTTTCAAGCACCTGAAGATAGTTGTAAATCCAGATTTGATCAGTATGTTCTGAGTGCCCACTGGGTGCCAGGCATGGTGCCCCACACACTGCTGTAGCTGGCTTTGTCCCACAGGCCTGTGATGTAATGGTCATGAACACTGTCCTGTGGATTTGAAAACTGAGGCTCAGGGAGTTGGTGTCTTGTCGAGGTGCTTGGAACCACCATGCCACCCCAAACCCTTATTGTACTATCCCATGATCTAGCAATTCCAGGTCACCCAGACCTCCCCAGATAGCAGACTGACCCAGACCTCATGGCAAAAACCTCTCCCAAGAATGCACCGTCCCTTCCTGGTCACTGGACAAGGCTTTCTATTCTTCCAAGCCCAGCCAGACAGAGAATCTGGGTCCAGTCAAGAGATATAAACTACACAGGTTAGCCAGGGGAAGTTTAATATAAAGAGTTATTCCATGTGGTAAAAGAATAACTATAAGATGTAAGAAACTCTCATGGTTCTCTCAGGCTGAGGGAACTGACCCAAGAAAGGACAAACACGGGAGAAGGTGTGGTCCATTGTTCAGCCCACTGGAGGCATGCTGGTTTGGCCAGCCTGGAGCCAGTCTAGAGTTGCTGGACAAGCAACAGGTCACCCTTTAAGTGCAGGCAGGAGAGCTGGTGATGAGCTAGGCTATGCAGTGGGAGTCCAGGTGCCTGTGGGGACAGGAGGCCTGCCAAGTGCACAGGTTGCATGTGTTGCATAGGCCCTAGTTTCCATGTAGACAGAGCTGTGGAAAGGTCATTATTTCCAGGTGAAGACACAAGGACCATGTTCTGGGCTTCCCTGGATGTCCTCACTCACACACACACACACACACACACACACACACACCACCCACCTAGGCCACTGGCAGGAGATTCCCTTCCCTCTTCAGTTCCCCATCCCTCTACTAAGAAAGCTCAGCACCTGCTCACTTGACAGGAGAATTGGCTGCAGGAATCCAGGGTCTGACAATTAAGTTCAAAAACTTGCCTCTGTGTACTTACCTTGACAGCGCTGTTTAAACATCTGGGTAAGCTGTCGTAACCTTGATATATCTGTGTCTCACAGCTGTGTTCATGTTGACATGTGGCAGTGTCTTGCTGAGTGGCATTCATTATTGTTGTTGCAGGGGTTTGTGTGCTGTCATGAGAATGTCAGAGATTGAAGTAGAGCAATGAATAAACATTAAATTTCTTGTTAAACTTGGCAAGAGTGGAAGTGAAATTACGGATGTGTGAGTCCAAGTTTATGGGGATAATGCCATGAAGAAAATGGCAGTGTATAAGTGGAGTAAACCTTTTTCTGAGGGGAGAGAAAATGTCACTGATAAAGAGAGGTCAGGGCAGCCAATAATGAGCAGAACTGATGACAGCATTGCAAAAAGTCATTGAATTGTGCGTCCAAATTGTCAGCTGACTGTGAGAAGTGTAGCAGACCAATAAAATTGATAAACAGGAAAATCTTAATGGAAAATCTTGGCGTGAGAAAGGTGTGTGCAAAAATGGTCTTGAAGGAGCTGATGAACAAAAGCAAAAGAGAGTCAAAGTTTGCCAAGACCTTTGGGAGAGGCAAGCAGTGTTTTGGGCCATGTTATCACTGGTGATGAAACATGGGTGTACCAATATGACCTGAAACAAAGTGTCAGAGTACACAATGGAAGTCAGCCAATTCTCCATGACCAAAAAATTTCTATCAATCCAAATCAAGAGTCAAAACTTTTTTTTTTTTTTGCTAACCATTTCTTTATATCAGAGGGATTGTTCATTCTGAATTTGTACCAACTGTACAAACAGTCAACCAAGTTTACTATCTGGAAGTGCTGAAAAGGCTTCATGAGAGTGTTAGAGGAAAATGACCTGAACTTTTCGCCAACAACTCATGGCTCTGCATCATGACAATGCACCAGCTCACAGGGCACTGTCTGTGAGGGAGTTTTTAGCCAGTAAACAAATAACTGTATTGGAACACCCTCCCTACTCACCTGATCTGGCCCCCAGTGACTTCTTTCTTTACCTGAAGATAAAGGAAATATTGAAAGGAAGACATTTGGGTGACATTCAGGACATCAAGGGTAATACAATGACAGCTCTGATGGCCATTCCAGAAAAAGAGTTCCAAAACTGCTTTGAAGGGTGAACTGGCATCGGTGCATAGCTTCCCAAGGGGAGTACTTCGAAGGTGACCGTAGTGATATTCAGCAATGAGGTCTGCAGCACTTTTTCTAGGATAGTTTGCGAACTTCATTGTCAGAGCTTATATTACAGAGCAGGTGTTGATGGGGCATCAGTAGCCGAGGCTATAAACTGGTAAGCCACCCAGAGCCACCTCCAGCGTGCCCACCTCCCACCCCATGTAAAGGAACAACCTCTCGCTCTGCAAAGACTGGACCTTAGCCACATCTGTCTGCTCACTGACCTGCCTGCCTGCTGGGGGCTTGTCCCTCCCCTTTCCATCTTCAGACCTGGCCCCACAGCCAGCTCTTCAGCACTATTTGCTGCCTGCACTGGCACTGTGATGGGAAGGGTCCCAGCCCCTGGGAGACAGTGAAGGGACACTCCCTGCGGGAATAGACAGATTATAGTACACTTGACCTCCTTGTCTTGTTCTACTTTAAAAGATCCACTTCTAAAAACTTCAGAGGTCAGAAAGTTTGAGTCTTTGCTGGGATTTGTTGGACTGTTAGTTGCAGGTGTAGGGCTGATGCTAAGCCCTTTTATCTTTCAAACCCAGGACTTAGGAGGCCAGCAAATACCTGTCTAGACTGACACATGGACGTGCAGAGCAGCATTTCCTTGAATCGTCTTTCCTTTTTCATCTAACAGATGATATGAATTTGGATAAAGACATCACTTTATTTTCCACTTTTAAGTTCACATTGGATTATAGCTAATCTTTCTGTACAAGGGCAATGCTCATATATCCTGGAGGCAGAATTCAGAGACAGTTTGCAGGGCATCTTTTCTAACATGTTCAATCAGTTTTCCCACTGCCTTTTAACTGGAGCTGTCATTCTGCTGTGCCTGCCTGCTCACAAGCTGATGCTGCTGTCTCCTTCCTCCTGCCACACTGCCCAGACAGGGCTCTCATTCAGGGCCCTTGCCCTAGGCTGTACACATATGCCAGCTCAGTGCCAGCCATGAGGCACTGTCTTGGGAGGACCCAGATCTATGAATAGGGATACACAGTTCAGAGGAAAGTCTCCCTCTCCCCCAGGCTACAACTTCAGAGACTTTTCCCTTTTCTTACCATTAGCTCAGTCTTCACCAAGTCCTGGCAAGTCTCCTTGTCCCCTTCTCTTGGTGGGCTGTCTCCATGTCTGAATTACCATGCACCACTCCATCCCCTGTGAGCTTACACCTCTTACCTTACCCAGCGTTCCTTGATTTGCCTTTGATTCATAGGTATAGGTGTTGTCATGACTGGGGACTTGTGTGATTGTGTGTGTGTCCCAGTGAAGTCTCAGTGGCTTGTGGGATGACACCTGACAGACTTACTGGGGTTTGGGCCCCAGCAGCAGGAGGAGTCCTGCATCAGAGGGTAGGTCTGGTGTTGCACATCGTAGGTGGCCTGGGCCCCCACATTGCCCACAGTAGGGCAGGAAGGCTCTTGTTGAGCAGTGAGCATTATCGCTGTCACAGTTGCTGACCCATCACTGAGGTAAGGATCCCGTCAGCCCAGCCACTCCAACCCAGTTTCCAGGTTCACTGGAGACCCTGTAGCAGTGGGTAGCACTGACCTCCAGAGTGGCCTCCCAGAGCAGAGCCAACTCCACCTGTCGAATGAGGCAGTGGGTTCAGTGTGGCCCATGGTGGGGACACCAGGCCCAGGAGCTGACAGATGGGCTGGGGGCACCCATCCCTCCCCACCTCCCTGTACCAACCCAGAAACTCATCACAGACAGCTTTGGGGGCAATGTGACACACCCGACTTCTTCTTTCCTGAGTCCTATAGTGATTGTTGTATCTCTTCTTGGGAAATAGCTTGTAAAGCAAGCAAGAAGCAAATTGTCCTAATAAATTTTATGTCTGCTTTGTTTAGATGCATCTAGAATTTTTTAAAAAGAAGAAGAAAAAAGCCATAGGGGGGTTTGTACAAACTGAACGTCCTGCCAGGCACATGTCACTTTGGGTTAGCTGAGTGCCTTCTGCCACCCTCAGCCAAGCGCCTACAGCAGTACATCAGCCACGTTTGGCGTGCACATTGGCTCCTCTGGAGCACAGAGGCACCCTGGTGGGTGCTCTGCTTGATTGACAGACAGGGACAAGAGCGAGGGGAGCCTGGCGGTGACTCCCGCGGACCCAGGGCCACCCCGGGCGCAGTGCTTCCACATGGTCTCTTGGCCCCAGGACGTGCTCCGGGCAGCATCTCCCTGAACACAGACAGCAGCTTTTGCTTCATCTCTTTATTCATGCCCAGCCTATCCAGTCCAGTGTTCCCAGTTGTTCCTTCTTAGTTTATCAAGGTTCATACTACCTTGGTCTCCATCAGTACTTCTTTTGGAAAGAAATGCATCTGTAGAGCGTGGGAATGTGGGAGAGTCTGTCTGCTGTGGGTGTGCATGCATGCCTCCCTCAGGTCCTCTTGCAGGGCCTTTAGGAGTGATGGGGATCACATCAGCATTAGATTCCCCTGGTAGCCCCAGGGGAGCAGTGGGGACTGCACTGCAGAGCCCCAGGTCAAGGGGCTGTCCACTCCTCAGAGGAGGGGCACAGAGGCCTGGGAGTCACGAAAGGTCCCTCTCTTCCAGGGGAAGTCACTGTAGTTCCCAAACCTTCCATCCACACTCTGGTTTTCTAGCCTCTTGGCCACTGAAATGGGTGACACATCCCCTCTGGTTGAGCTCTCACTGCCCGTTTTGAGAGGAGGCCTTCCTACACTGCTGTTAGGGTCCCTGCGCCAGTGCAGCACCCCCACCCTTGGTCCTTTCTGGGAGAACTGCCCTTTGCATTAATTCCTTGCTGCCTACAGAAATACCTGGACCTACTGGGGCCAGTCCTTGTCCATGTGGGACATCCCCTCCATGATTTGTGACCCCGTTCTCCCACCCTACCCTGCAGACTTGAAGAGACAGTCCTCTAACCTCCTCAGGGCCTGTGAGGGCAGCGGAAGCCTCCACTTGGTGATGCTCCCATGGGCAGTGCCCAAGCCATCACCCCTACTCCCTCTTGGAGCCTTCGGATGTGCCCGGTCCCTCCAGCTGTATTTCAGTTCCCTGCTCACGGTTGACCGGGCTTGCGCGGGCCCACCCTGCCGGGCCCTGTGTTAGCCCCCCGTGCTTGTTCTGCAGGGCCTGATGCACTCCAGCGGCCCTGTAGGCCGGCACCGGCAGCTGGTCCTGGTTCTGGAGGGGGAGCTCTACCTCATCCCTTTTGCCCTCCTGAAGGGAAGCTCCTCCAACGAGTACCTGTACGAGCGCTTCACCCTCATCGCTATCCCTTCCATCCGTGCGCTCGGCCTGCAGTCCAAGGTAAGGGTCCCGGAAGGCCTGTGGGTGCTGCGTTCTCCGGTCCTCCAGGCCTGGTCTCCGGCCAGCCTGGGCTCTGAAGCAACAGGATGTGATCTCTTTGAACTGTTCATTGTATCGCTTGCAGCTGAATAGGTATGTCCAAAGGCAAGGGCACAGCGCTCCTGACCCCTGACAGCTCTGTGCTGTCAACCCCAGGAAGCCACACAGTAGGTCATTTCTCTCTAAGTGTCTTTGCTGTGTCATTGGGGTTGTGAACTAGGAAGCACTACGCCAGGCTTAAGGCCAGGCCAAGTATCTTGAGGAAGCTGGTTGCCCACTGTCACGCAGGACCCCCAGTGAGGCACCGAGTGAGGCGCAGCCAGTGCCCCACTCGCCCTGGCCTCACGCTGACTGCTGACTGGGAGCCGAGTCGGCCCAGCGGAGGGGCCGCAGGCGGGGACGGCAGACATGTAAGATGAGTGTCAAGTGGAAAAGAATCCCACAGGCCAGCAAAAGAACTGGAAACAAGTGAAGCGGCTTACAAGGGCCGGGCAGGGGCTTGCGTCTCATTCAGCAAAATCATTTTGGGAAGAAACATCTGGAAACATCAAGAGGGTGACAGTGGGCTATCCACAGTCATGGGTCTTACCCTACAGCCACCCTTGGCCCTGCCCACGTGATTAAAGAGCCTTTTGAGCCCACCCTGGATCCTCTTCCCCTTCTCCAGACTCCCTCAGAGATCTGAAAGCCTGGCCTCCTCTGGCCCATCCCGGCCCCGATGCTCCCCACCTGTCGCAGCTGCAGGACCAACTTTAGCACAAGGACCTGAACTGCTTCAGCTTCCGACTGGAAGATGCCCTCCAGCTGCACTTAGAACCCCTTAGACCACCAGGCGGGACTGGCGTCAACTGTGCCTCCTCCCAGTGGGAGAAAATGTTAGTGGGTTTAGGGATCCAGATGCCAGGCCCTAGGCACAGCTGGCCCCAACAGGACCTGCCTTGGCCTCCAATGACTGGTCATTGGCGTAGCTCAAACCAGGTTATTTTCTGCCTCACAGGGTTTTAGAGATCTTAGTTTTGACTATTTTTGTTGCTGAATTGTACCTTTGTCACGGGACAGAATTAGTTCAAAGTGAAAGAAATTATATTCTCCAGGTTTTTCTCATGTCCTTGATTGATCGCATCCCAGATGGTCTGGTTGTACCCTGTCCCACACCAGGGGGCCAGCTCACTCTGCTTGCTGCCAGGAGCTCCCAGGGGTCATGGACTGCCCGTGTTGAGAGAGCTTCATGTGGTGACAACAGTGAGCTGGCTGTTTGCCGGCATCACCAGGGCATGGAAGAGTCCCAGTTCCTGATAGGCACCCCCTCAAGGCATTAAGACATACCAAGAGGAGGCACCAAAAAGTTACTTCGAAATAATTTACTACTTGATGTTTCCCAGAAAGCATCAAAAGGCTTCGTGGGGGAAATCAGAATTTTGTTAAGACTTCTTTATGCTGATTTTATAATCAGTGATGTTTTTATTTTACAGCCCAAAAAGCAGAAAAGGGAATTACAATCTTTTCAGAAAGAAGGTCATGCCTCTAAGGGATTTAATTTGGCCCCGCTTCCCCTGAGGGTGACTGGTTTTTGCACATTTTAAATAAAGCCACCCTGTCTAGCCCCCATGCATCAGGAATGGGTTTCCCATTATTTAGAGGCACACAGGGAGGCAGGTCTGTAGCGGGTGAGAGACGTTGGGCAGGCGGGCACCATAGGCCCTCACCTCCTACACAGTGGGTCCCAGCAATGCCTCCTCCCCCATCCCTCCTGGGGCTTGACAGGTGGGAAGGGGCCTTCCTGCCATCCAGTCCTGATTATTTCCAATCACTTGTCATAGCAGGTATGATTCTCAGTAAGACGTGCACCTGTGTCAACACGGTGTTAAATGAGGTTTTTGGGAGAGGTAAAGCCTAGGTAGACCCAGCCCTGTCTGGAGAGCTGGCTGCCTCTGTGCTTGGGAGAAGCCCTCGGCTCAGCTGCCCACTGCCGGGCAGCCTGGCCAGTCTGACGATGGTGTGTTTGTCGTTCCTCTCTCCTAGTCTCACCTAAGGAAGACGCCGCCCACCTACTCCAACTCCACGTCCATGGCAGCTGTCATTGGTAACCCCAAGCTCCCGTCAGCAGTAATGGACAGGTGGCTATGGGGGCCGATGCCATCAGCTGAGGAGGAAGCCTACATGGTGTCGGAGCTGCTGGGCTGCCAGCCGCTGGTGGGTAGTGTGGCCACCAAAGAGCGGGTCATGAGTGCGCTGACCCAGGCCGAGTGTGTCCACTTTGCTACCCACATCTCTTGGAAACTCTCAGCTTTGGTCCTCACGCCTAGTGTGGACGGCAACCCTGCCAGCAGCAAGAGCTCCTTTGGCCACCCCTACACGATCCCCGAGTCCCTGCGGGTACAGGATGATGCCAGTGATGGGGAGAGCATCTCGGACTGCCCGCCCCTGCAGGAGCTGCTGCTCACGGCTGCCGATGTCCTGGACCTGCGGCTACCCGTGAAGCTGGTGGTCCTCGGTTCCTCTCAGGAGTCCAACAGCAAAGTCACAGCCGATGGGGTGATCGCACTGACACGGGCCTTCCTGGCGGCTGGTGCACAGTGTGTCCTTGTGTCTCTGTGGCCTGTGCCTGTGGCTGCTTCCAAGATGTTTCTCCATGCCTTCTACTCATCCCTGCTGAACGGCCTGAAAGCCAGCGCTGCCCTGGGGGAGGCCATGAAGGTGGTACAGAGTAGCAAGGCCTTCTCACACCCCTCCAACTGGGCAGGTAGGAGCATGGGCCATCCGCTGATGCCTCTGTCAGGGGCCTCGGGGGTCGGTCTCTACAGCCTCCAGGTCGGGTGGGGTGGGGAGGTCAGCACAGGGCGGGCCACTGGAGAAGGCAGCACGGGAAGATTCAGGGAGAGAACCTTGTTTGCTGAGCCTTTTGCCCTCTGCCAAATCAGTCTTTCACTACCGTGGGGTTAACGTAGTCAGTGGACCAGGGAGCAGCGCGATAGTTTGCCATCAGAGTGTGAATGTAAAACTCCCCCTGAGGCTTGTGTTTGCCGGATGACCCATTTTATGGGCTCCCTCGTGCAAAATCCCATGAGTGTAGAAAAGAGCAGTGTGGTAGAAAGCCCCTAGATTTGGTATTTGGAAGACTTGGCTTTGACGTAGCTTCATGTCCAGGCTGTGTGAGCTCAGTGTCCTCAGTGGTAACCAGCGGGTGATGGTGGCGGTGCTGGCGGTGCCGCCCCATCCGCGTGTGAGATGACCTGTGAAGAAGGGTTTACATGTCTTATGATGCCCGGGGAGCTAAACATTCTGGAGGGCCCACAGTGCACGCTTGGAGTGGGTCTGCCACAGGGGACGGAGGAGGGTCTGGGAGGGAAGGGAGAATGTTCCATGACAGCCAGTCACAGAACGGGGGGTAAGGAACTCGGCCTCTCAGCTCCACGTGATGACCTGCGTGCCCTGTAGTCAGTCCCTGGGCCCTCCCATGTGGGAAACCCCCCTAACAGGCTGTGACCTGGCGTCCAAAGCCAACTCTGAGCCATTCTCTTCACCCAGCCGGGGTGGATTTGCTGACATACCTCATGACCTTCCTTGTGTGCTGGTCTTTCAGAAGCGGTCCCCACACCTCCCAGGATACTCCACCAATGCCGCAACGACGGGACCAACCCTATAAAGCAGCGTCGTAAACCTTGGGAAACAGAGGAACACCAAAAATACTATTTTCAAACATTTACATTTTATTGTTTTAATTGCAAAAATATGTATCGTTCATGGATATATTTAAAAGTTAGAAACAAAATGGCTTTCTCCTTCCTCTCAGCATGCGCTGGTATCGCTGGAGTCCTTTTCCAGAGTTGGATAAGCCCCGAGGTGGAGCCAGGGCGTTCCCAGGCCCCGTCGGCAGCCCGTGAGGAGCCTGCAGGGGCCAGCCCTGGCTGCAGAGCCGTGCTGGCCACAGCGCGGGCGCCAGGCGGATGAGCCGTGCTGTTGAGATACGGAAACCTTTGTTTACGTCACAAACACAACACAGCTGTAGTTAGTTTTCAAAAAGTTATCCAAAAACCAATGTTGCTTCGCATGGCTGAAGAGAAACATTCACTTGGTCCAACAGGCCTACTCTTTGGAGGGTTTGGACCGGGCCATGTCGCTAACCTGCTTCTGTGGCCGGGAGATGCAGAACTCAGAGGCAGAGCCGGTGGTTTCCGTGGTTGTTCTCAGTGCGCGATGCCTGTTTTACACACGCTCTGGCAATCAGAAGGGTTCGGGGCGCAGCATAGCCCCACGGGCCATACCGCAGTGTTCGTGGGGGCCTTGTCCCTGTGCTTGGCCGTGCACTCCTGGCAGGGCCCCCTGCCCTCTATGCAGGACCCCCTCCATGTCTTTCCAATGTACGTAGGAATGTGGTATTTTTGTCCTTGTTTAGTTTTAGTGACAATTTAAAGTCACAGCTGTGTCCGGGGGGGAAATTATGTTTAATGACGCTGTCCTGTTACCATTCAAAACAGTGTTGGCTCATTCATTCTTTCATAAAACCCTTTCCCTCAATTATCTGGGGGGCAGGTAGGCCCTAAAATTGCTTGGTGGCTTGAAGAGACTGCTCCGTCTGCCTCCCGCGACCCTGCCCGCAGAAGTCGTGCTGAGGGAAGAGGGACGGGATCCCGGTGGATCTCCCTGGCCTGGCTCACTGTGCTCATCCTCACAGCTGAAGGGAGAACCTCCTCCTGCCCTCTTGTGCAGTGGCCCCAAGGACGACACAGGTCATCACGTGGAACTGAGAGCAGAGTTCCTCCCCTCCCTCCTGTGACCAGCTGTCACAGGGAACATTCGCCCTTTACTCCCAGACCCTTTGTCCCGCGGGGGTAGGCACACCTGCCCCTCCATCCCTGGGGATATACCAGAGGCAGACAATGCAGATCACTCCTCAGGATGGTGGCCAAGCCAGGGAAGCAGCAGGAAAGCAGGGGCACTTTTCTGAGCCCTCTCACTGCAAAACAGCACTCTCCACCTACTGAGAATTCAACAGTATTGAGTCTTAAAAGGAAGGAGACAGGGAGATGCCAAACTGCCCCCCCCCCCCCCCGTGATTTAGGCATCCCACAGTCCAGTCCCTAGAGCAGCTGCCTCGGGCAGGCGCCTCTCTTTCTGGCGGGGTAACTGGGAGGCACAGGTGAGCTGTAGAGACTGGCAGGGACTGGGGTATCCTGACCGCCTGGCTGAGGTGAGGGCAGGCTCTGAGGTGGCCTTCTGTGCTCTCCACAGGGTTCATGCTCATTGGGAGTGACGTTAAGCTGAACAGTCCCTCCTCGCTCATCGGCCAGGCCCTCACCGAGATCCTCCAGCACCCAGAGCGTGCACGGGATGCCCTGCGAGTGCTGCTGCACCTGGTAAGGCAGCTGGGGGCTTCTCCCCAGGCTCCCCATGGGGCACTGCTGGCTAGAAACGCACAAGGAGTGAGGCTGAAGCGTGTGCGTGGCACCGCGGGGTATGAGCAGGTGGAGGGGTGGTTGTTCCCAGCCATCTGGGTCAAACCAGTTGTTCCAAGCCGTGGGCATGATGTGTGGCATAATACAGATGGCTGCAGTCGTCCTCGCCAAGACCCTGCAGGAGGGGGCAGCCGAGGAGTGACCTGGAGCAGGGGCCCCCACCACAGCCATTTCTGGGCCATGTGGCTTTGGGCAATGAACTTGGCTCTCTGAACCTCAATTTTCTCATTGGGAAGCGGGGGATAAAACTTTTAAGTTTTTAAGGTTATCAGGAGGATTAGAGAAAAGGTGAGTGGCTGGCACAGTAGGGTTCTAGTAGCTGAGAGATAGTATTTTATAATCAGATGACACTGGCCTTCCCCTAAACTTAGTTGGTAGAAGAGTCCAAGCCTGACCCTGACCTTGGCCAGACCAGACCTCTGTAGGGCCCAGGAGAGAGTACAGAGGCCTCATGTCATTGTCTATACATTTTAGTTATAAATCAAGCCAAGACACGGTGACATAAAACTTGTTCCACCCTTCCACCTTGAAGGCAGTTTCAAATAATTTAGAATTCTTAGCCCCCTTGGGGTTCTATGCCAGAACCCCTGTCCCAGCCCAGCCCAGGGGTCCATGCAGCATGGGTGGATAGCCCATGCCACATCTAAGCTCTTTCCAAACCCGATGTGAACAGCAGCTGACCCCCCCCCCCCCCCCCCCCCCCCCCCCGGTTTCCTCACAGGGCTGAGGCTCACACAAGGCTGTGTGTGAGGAAGCCAGGCCTGGGGAACTCCTCCCCAGGCCCTAAGAGTGGGCTGGGGGCTTTGAGCGAGGAGTTTATAGAGTCCAGGAGCTGGCTTCCAAGTGGGCAAATGTATTGCCCCATAGGCCTAGGGCTGGTAGTTCTCTGTGCACTCCTGGCGATGGATCAGTAGTCATTTGAGTTTTTCTCAGGCCTGAAAGAAGTCAGTGTGTGACACATAAGAAAGCTGTAACCTGAAAACCTAAGGCAGCTCTCAGGACAGACTTGAGGTAGCCCAGTTGCCTGCTACAAGGTAGATGTGCTTGCATGCTTTTAGAATTTGGGGAGACTGGCTCAACTGATTTTAATGTGTGCCTAGAAACTGCACAGAGCACTGCTGCTCGCCAGTAGGGTCCTTCTCAAGTACCTGTCACTTCCGGTGTCATCCTTCTGCCTTGGAGCAGCTTTCAGACTGCTTTTCTTAGGTAACTGAAGTGCCCTTTCTACCTGTTGGCCTGCTTCTCCCAGGCCAGGCTGTGCAGCAAGAGCCAGCCCTCTTAACTGTTGTTTCCCATTTGGCCTTGAGGCTCCTCAGGTACATTTATAGATTTTTTCTTCTTTCCGGGTTTCATCTTCTGGGGTGACCAAGGGGCCTTGTGTCAAGTTCACCAGCCCTTACCTCCTCCTAACTATCCTGGGTGCCCCTTGACCCTGTGTGCAGTGTGTCTCCAAGGCCCTTCTAGCCTGATGGAAAGCCAGCTGACTGGTTGTCCTGCCTGTGCTATCAGCCCCCAGCATCTGAATTTTACTGTAAGTAAAGTCTCAGGTGACATCTTAGAATGATTCTTCTGCCACTCCAGTAATGGCACATGTGCCCCAGGGCATGCAGTATGTCCGGAAGGACTGAGGTGCCAGGGAAAGGCCTGAGGCTCTTGGAAGTACTCATGGGGAGTTAACACAGTAGTTAGTTACTTGGCTGCATTTAGCCTGTGGGTGCCAGGCACTGGTTTAGGCCCTGAAAGCCAGGAGGGACACTTGATTGTGGAGCGGGGGCTGCAGGGTTAAGGACGAGTCAGAGGTACAGGGAAGGGCACTGCAGGCTGAGGCCCTGTGATGAACACTGCCTGGTGTGTGTGAGGTGTATGGGAGTCAGTGGGGGTCCTGAAGGCCTGAGGGTTATCTGAGTGATAGGGAACCATTCCACAGTTTGGGTCAGGCCCCTGACCTTAAGATCGGTTTTCGGACAAGTCACCTTAGTGTCTGTGGAAGAGATCCTGGAGGAGGTCGGGTAGAGAAGGGACAGAATTCTTCCAAGTCACACCAGCCCCTGCTGGCCGATTCTAACTTCCTTGCCCTTTGCACCCTCCCTTGCAAGAAGTCAGGCCATTGTTGCCGTGTCATGGTCCTCAGGCCTGGGTGCCAGGCCATAGGGCTTTGTATTCCCCCAAAGTCACTCAGAGAGAAACCAGGCTGGCCCTGAGCAGGGCAGCACCTCACTTCCCCTTGCCCTTCCAGGTGGAGAAGTCCCTGCAGCGCATTCAGAACGGGCAGCGCAATGCCATGTACACGTCCCAGCAGAGTGTGGAGAACAAAGTGGGCGGCATCCCTGGGTGGCAGGCCCTCCTCACCGCTGTGGGTTTCCGGCTGGACCCCCCAGCGAGCGGCCTGCCAGCTGCTGTCTTCTTCCCAACCTCCGACCCGGGCGACCGGCTCCAGCAGTGCAGCAGCACCATACAGTCCCTGCTGGGTGAGCCTCAGTCAGGGCAGGGCCACCAAGGGGCCCGCTGCCAGCAGGGGCAGAGGGGTTGGTGGCTGTGGCCCTTGCACACACAGGGATGCCGGGTCTCGTAACTGGGGAGGAATGAGTTTCCTGAGACATGCCACAGTCCCAGCCATGTGGAGGAAACCTTGATCTGATCTTTCAATCTGCAAGGCATCCTCTGCCCAGGAGGGCTCTGCCTCTTCCTGGGGTGGCATGAGGTAATAATGCTCGGCAAACAGCAGCTGCTAATCTGACACAGCCATGTGGCCAACCCCAGGGTGAAGTGGGGTGCAGATGGCTCAGGGCTGCCCTGGGTGACTGACATGGGTCCTGGGAATGTGACCGTGTACCTAGAGGACTGCAGCAGTCAGGACTGGCTACTGCCTCCACCTGCCTTCCTGAGACCAGTTTCTCCTTTTCTAAGTCGGGCATGGATGCACACATCTGGCTGTCCTAAGCTTTTGAAATGCCACCCATGTGAGAGGGTTTTGGACTCTTTCCTCTGTGAAGACAAGACTGTGTGTGCAAAAGCCCCTCTGGATAACACCTAAATCTTCTTGGTTTAGGTCTGCCCAACCCTGCCCTCCAAGCCCTCTGCAAGCTCATCACTGCCTCCGAGACGGGCGAGCAGCTCATCAGCCGGGTGAGTTGGGCCAGGACAGCTGAGCCCAGGCCTGAGGGCTCCGCCAAGGTGGAAAGAGAGTGATCTGGCCTGAGGAACATGCAAGTAATGCAGATTCATTGCTTTTCTCAGCCTCTGTGATTAGAAGGAAAAGGTGAAAGCTGGGAGTAAGTGAACAGCCCTCCCCAGCACACGCTGGACATGGAGCACTGCTGAGTCCCAAAAGCTTTAGTGCCTTCATAGGACGTTTAAGGGGCCCATCACCTGAAGTCTCAAGGCGTTTCCTGAACTCTCCATTCATTGGCCTCCTGCATCTTGTCATCCCCACCCACCAATTTTTTTCTGCTGATTGACAAGTGTTACAGCCACCTTCCCTAAGCCAGGAGTAGGACCAGCCTGATTATAGGTGTTACAATGCTTAGATCAAAGTATGAACCCCACCTGAAACAAAACAGCCATTGAGGCACAACAGTGAACACAAACAGCTCTATTTCAAGATATACCACTTAGCAAGTTTTTAAAATGTGTGGTTTTTTTTTTTTTTTTTTTTTTTTAAAGAAAATGTAGATATAATTCAGGTACTTGGAGGATTCTAACTCTCAGGACCATATAGGCCCCTCCCAACTGGGCCTCAGAGCTTGTCTTCCTGCTGGCCAGTGAGGCTCCAGAACAAGCTCCAGGGGGACTTGTGCAGGAGGGCTTCCAGGGGGTGTAGTAACCCTGCAGAGCAGAGCAGTTTTCTTTGGTCAGCTTGGAGGGTACTAATTTGAAAAAATAATACATATTATATTTACCAGAAGATAAAAGATTTTAAGCAGAAATCTATCTATGTGGAAATCAAGCTCTTCCATCTAGGATTAACCTCTGAAAATCTGAATGGTGCCTAGAGCCTCCTTGTACCTGGGGTTTCCAGTCCAGATTTGGAACATAGCTCAGTGTGGACCCTTCGTTGCGTTCCTGCTCATTATGTAATAAGTGTGTTATGTCTGCTTTTGAATAGAATTGAATAGGCACTTCTGGAATGTTGCATATTAAAACATTCTGAACTGAGGAGAGCTAGGAGCCTGTGCTCTACAAAGAGCGGAAGCTAGAATTACATTTCCCAGGCAAGAGTACAAATCCAAAAGGCCAGTTGCTTAATTTCTTGCTTTTGGTGGCAGCACAGGGACTTGCTATCCTCCTGCTGGCCCCAGGGAAGTGTCCTGGGCTTCCTCCACTGGCCCGTGGATGGTGTACTGTTGCTGAGTCGCTCTGCAACCACGGACTTTGGTTTAGAGAGTGGCCTACACTGTGCCCCTTCCCCACCTGAGTCTGGCCTGCCCTGCTCTTCTGGAGAAGAAGGGCAGGGCCTGACTGACCCTGACTCCAACTGAGCACGTCTGGCCTGGGTGTGGCTGTTCATTTTCCTGTGTGTCCCTGCTGACTCTTGCTCCTCTCCCCTCCCAGTCAGAGCCGCAGACCTGGTGTGGCGCTTCCTAAAGCAGCGATCAGCTCGTGTTGCATAACAACCTGTGCTTGAGTCTAAACTCTCTTCTTTCTCTCTCTTTTTCTTTCTTTTTCTTATAATCTGCTGGCCGAAGGCTGTTAAAAATATGGTTGGAATGGTGAGTACTACTTTAAGTAGCAACTGTCGTCAGGTGAGCCCTCAACCCATCCACCCCTAAATCCCCCCATGGCACGCTCTGAGCTCAGTGCCCCCGTGCTGTGCTGTCTCTTGGAGCTGCATGCACATGCCAACACGTGCTCGGGTGACCATTGCCACTGGCTCAGGCAGTCTGCCCCCTTCCTCTGCTCTGGCTCCCCTTTTCCTGCTCCACCCTTCTTGTGTTCTTGATTTGACCTTCAAGTTCCGTCAGAACAGCAAGGGCAGAAGCGACACAGTGTGAGACCACACAAGACCCCCGAGTAGTGTTCACAGACTCAGGAAGTCTGACACAACACATGGGCTCTGCAAGTGCTGAGGCTCTAGAATGTAACCTAGGATTCCTCTTTACCATTAACCTCAAGCTCATAAAGATTATTTTAATTAAATAAATCAAAAGAGAGGGAGACAATCAGGTGTATACGCCACTCTGCATCTAGTTCTCGAGCTCCTCTCTCGTGTTCAGTAGCCCTGTGGCGAGTGTGTGTGAGGGAGACTCGAAGCAGAAACCCTGGCTGTGGCCCACGACCTTTAACACCTCACTGCCCTTTGAGCTTCCCACAGAGAGGAGAACAGGCATGAAGGCATCACAAAGAAAATTTCAAATATTATACACGACAGACAAGGTCATTAGTGGTGACGATTAACAGGTGACACAAGAATAACTTGGGGACAAATCCTAGGCGGGCTGGAGGGGAAGGAGTGAGAGCTTACGCTGTTCCCCACTTTCAGCTCCACCAGGTCCTGGTCCAGCTGCAGGCCTGCGAGAAGGAACAGGACTTCGCATCGGCTCCCATCCAGGTCTCCATCAGTGTCCAGCTGTGGCGGCTCCCGGGATGTCATGAATTCCTGGCAGCTCTAGGTAGGACACAACGTTCTTGACTTAAGTGGTTTCCTTAGTTCCATTTTTTAAAAATCTGTTTTTCTCCTACTTTCTATTAAGTAAAGTTGGTAGACTCTTAGGGGTTTTGTGTTTTCTTAGATATTTTATTACTCAATAGTTAAATCAAAGATTCCAGTGCTCTAGTACAATTCCCAAACGGCCCCGCAACTTTGTCCTGTTTCTGCCGTTACGATTTCATCTCTCATTTGTAGTCATCTTACCATGAATCTGGGACAGCCCAGGATTGCTGGGAGTCGGGCCTGTGGTTTTTAACCTGAGGGAGTAGGGAGGATTTTGGAGAATGACACAGCCTGAATTCAGTTTTACTAGGACCGGCCGGCCATCAGATATGACAGTAAGTCCTTAAACCAAAAAGAAACTTTCTTTGGCCTGTAAGGCCTGGATATTCAATATTGGGCCATCTTTTCTAATCCATTATGTAGATGACCTTTTCCAGCCCACCTCACCTTAGGGCTGGCTCCATTTGTTTTTTTTTTTTATTGTATAATCCTTTTTAAAATTAATTTATTTAATTACATTTTACCTATCCTAACCGTTTCAGGTGTGCAGCAGCACAGTAATGAGTCCTTTATATAACTTACTAAGTCCTCATGCTGATACACCTGCTTCTTCTCTGACACCACACGTAGTTATTACAGTGTTGTTGACTCTATGCCCTGTGCTGCATTTTACATCCCTGTGACCAGTCTGTGACCATGAATGTGTACTTCTTGGTTTCTTTCCCCTTTTTCCCCACTTCTCTAGCTCTCCTCCCATCACCCCAAGAAATCTAGTTCCCATCTGACACCGCAGTTACTGCAACCTTATGGACTCTATTTCCGTGTTACACTCTGCATCTCCAATGCTTACTGCCTTGTAACACCCAAACTAAACCTCTCCATCCCTTTTCCTTACTTTGCCCACTCCCCCATCCCCCCTCCCATCTTAAAGCAGTCCCTCTAACGTTCTTCGCAGCACTGGTTTGGTGGTGATGACCTCCTTTAGCTTTTCCTATCTGAGCAGCTCTTTATCTGTCCTTCAATTGTGAATGCTAGCCGTGCTGGATACATCATTCTTGGTTGTAGATCCTTGGTTTTCATCATGTTGTATATTTTCTGCCCCTTCTGGCCTGTCAAGTTTCTGGTGAGAAATCAGCTGAGAGTCGAATGGGTGTCCCTTTATAAGTTACTACTTGCATTTCTCTTGCTGTTTTTAGAATTTTCTTTTTCTTTAACTTTTGCCATTTTAATTATGATGTGTTTTGGTGTGTTCCTGTTTGGGATCATCTTGTTTGGGACTCTGTGCTTCCTGGGCTTGTACATCTATTTCCTTTGCCAGGTTAGGAAAATTTTCAGTCATTATTTCTTCAAATAATTTCTTGATCCCTTGCTTTTCCTCTGTCCCTTCTGGTAGACCTGTGATGTGAATATTTTTACGTTTAATATTGTACCAGGGGAACTGCAAACCATTCTCATTTTTTAAATTCTTGTTTCTATCTGTTGTTCCGATTGGGTGTTTTCTGCTGGCTTTTCCTGCACATCACAGCTTTGCACTTCTACTTCATCTAGTTTGGCGACTTTTATTTCATTCTTTAGTTCAGTTAATGTAAGTCATTGTCAGTGTCTGGTCCTTTATAATGGTTTATAGGTCTTCTTTTATGCTTGCTGTCTCTCTGTTCATTTAGTTCCTTAAGCATTTTTATAATCATTGCTTTGAGCTCTGTTTCTGATGGGTCATCTGTCCCCCTCCTTTTTCCGTTTTTGTCTGTTGTTCAGATTTATTTTGACCTCCCTTTCTCTGGTTTCTTATTTTGGCAGCCTCTCTGGACCCTCCCAGCTGTAATTTCTTTGGTGTTCGCTCCTGATACTAGGCGTGCAGAGGTCTGTCGGGGAGGGGTGTCTGCAGCTTTGTTCTCTTCCTGTGGCTCCGGGGGTCCTGCAGGGAGTTTGGGTGTGATTGCCACCTTTCTGTTCTGGGATTCTGCCCTGAGCCTGTTTGCTGGTCTTTCAGACTGGCTGGTTGTGGACCGAGAAACGCACGCCCCTTCTTTCCTCCTCCTTCCCCGCCAGAGTGTTTGCCTTGTGGCTCCTCACCTCCCTGTTGCTCCCCCTCCTCTGGGAACTGGAGTGCAGTCCAGCAGCTGCAGTTTGTGGACTGGTCTGCACCTCCTGGGGCCAAAGTGAGGTGGGTGTGGTATCTCATGCCCCACCTGCAGACCTCCTTTCCTCTGTCCCATGGACCCAGTGGGGCCCTGAGGCTCTCCCGCCGCCTTCTTTCTCCTCCCGCCCCCAGTGGTAGAGTTCCAAGTGGGGACCCGTGCAGCCTAGTCCTGCTCTTCCCTGTTTATGTTTCCTTTGTTTAACCATCTGCCCGCCTGCCAGTACCCTAATGCCTGAGTGGGTTTCTTAGCTGTGATTGTGCGACATATAGTGGGCCCTTGGTTGAGGTACAGGTGTTTTCTTAGTTGTAATCTCCAGAGGAGTTTTTCAGAGGGCCCCCTCACACCAACATTTTGTTGTTCCTCCTGCCTTTGAAGGTAAAAGGGGAAGCCCACCCCACTCAAACCCATAGGGGCTCCAAATTCTGTGAGTAGACACTCTGATGTCCTGTATGATTGTACTATTTGCTTGTTTCCTGTGGATTTAAAGTTTTTGTGGTGTAAATATAGTAAATTTTTATCTAAACAAATGTAGTCAGTAGCAAATGGAGCAAGTGTGAGAAAGGTCAGGTCACACCCAAGATGGATCTCTTTTCACTTCTGTCACAGGCTGGCCTTGGGGCAGTGACACAGGATACAGGTGAGGTAGGAAGATGAAGCCAAGACCTTTCTTCCTAAAGAAAAAGCTCTTCCTCTTGCAGGGCCTAAGCTTCCCTTGGGTGTGGGTGTGGTAGAGCCAGCCCTCCTTGCCTGTGAACTGGATGTTCTTTTATGCCCCTTTGCCAGTATATCATTGGATCTCTGGTACTGGAATTGTGGGCAATTTTCATTGATATTCCTCTACTCTGTACATGGGGTGAGTCAATGTGCACATACTTACAATCTTAGGTGGCTCCCTCACTCTGAGGGCTCCAAGACTCAGAGAGACACCCTCAACATTAATAAGCATTCGCCATCACAACCCACCACAGGGCTGCTGGTTATTTAGATGAGGAACCAATTCAAATCATTGTAGTAAAAGTAGAGGTTTCTAACTAAAATATTACATTTATATTAATTTGTTTTTAAATCTTGAGTTCTCTGAGACTGTCCTATTTCTTCCAGAGACTGTTTATTTTTGAGATCAAAGAGGAAAATGTCCCATAGCAACCAGAATGCTATGTGGCTCCTTGAGTGAAACTCCTTCCCAAAGGAATGATAGTGTCACACCAATATCAGAGTCCTTAAGTAGGAATAAAAATACAGACACAAATTTCTCCTTTGGTAAACACACTCCATCATGAAATGCACAGCATGCCGACAATGGCAGCACTATAACTTACGGATCACTATCACTGGAACATGGTGGGATCAGAGGAGGGCCTTGTCCCCTTGGGCCTTTAGCACCAAGCATAGCTTCGTGATCTGCTGAGGAGGCTGAGTGAAGATTCTCAGTGCTGAAGGGTCTTCAGGCTCTAAATTCTTGCTTGATGGTGCCCTCTGTGGACACGGAGTCTGTTTGGCTTCTTCCTCCTGAGTTCTTCCTGGGGAGATGTACTGGGTGCCTCTGCAATGTTTTGATAAGTCTAAGTGCTGTGGCAACAGCTCATTAGCCAGTCTCCTTCTCAGGAGGCTCACGCCCTTTGTTAGGCCTGCTCCAAGTCTCAGTAGAACCCTTAGGCTCAGGATGCAGCCTCCCTGGGCTTTGGCAGAGTGGAGTCCCTGTTAACGAGCTTTACTAATTCTGACCCTCACCTCTCAAAAATGTAGTTCAGGGCAGGAAAGCAGCTGGTGCTCTCTATAAAGGGACAAAGGGGAGCAGGCTGTGAGGCCTGCGGGGGTTTCCATGACACTGCACGATGAGCCCTATAGCTCTCATCCTTTTCAGGATATACAATCTTCCCTAAAGAGGCAATGTTTATATATTTTGCTCCTTTAGGTTTTGATCTCTGTGAAGTTGGTCAGGAGGAAGTGATCCTGAAAACTGGGAAACAAGCCAATCGAAGAACTATGCACTTTGCCCTCCAGTCCCTGCTTGCCCTTTTTGGTAAGTGGTCTGCCCAGCACCGCTGGGGACTAGAAAGTGAGAGGGCATCTGCAGGGCAGACAGATCCAGGGAGGAGTGGTGCCCAGATCACTCGGGACTGGGAGGCACTTTTCAGGATGCCGAGGGCACACCTGCCTGACCTGCTCACAGGGTTATGCTGGCTACAGCATGAAGACTAAATGCTGGCTCAGATGGTAGCCACGGTTTGAAGGCAGGACCAATAGGTTCTGCCGAAGAATGTATGTCAGACAGAAAGAGAGGGTCAAAGGAGATACTCTGTTTTTTTGGAACAGCTGCCAGAATGAGGCTGCCTTTTGCTGAGACCTTGAAAGTAGGAGGAGGAATGGATTTGAGTTTCACCTTGGACACATTCAGTTTTGAAGTATCTATTAGACACCTACATAGGCAGCTGCTTATAAATGAGTTTGGAGTTCAGGGAGAGGCCATTGTGGAGACATGAATATGCGTACAGGTCTGAGGGGAAGAGGACTGTGTCCTGTGGGCATTTGGGGAGTCAAAGGTCACAAAGATGAGGAACCAGGGAAGGAGCAGAGGATAATGATGTGGCAGCAGTCACTGGTGACCTTTACAAGAACTGGGGAGGACAAAGGCCTGAGTGGAGTGGATTAAGAGAAAGATGGAAGGAGAGGCGGTGCAGAGAGCAAGTGTGATGACTTCTGAGGAGGCTGCTGGGATATGGAGTAATGGGGCTATAGCTAGAGGAACATCACAAACTGTCCACAGACCCCAGTCAGAGCAGGAGGCAGATGGGGGTTCCATTAGATAGGGAGCAGAGTCAAGATGAGCGCAGTGGGTGGGGTCTGCAGCGTGCAGGGCTGTGAGCTCCCCCAGGGTGTTTTTCAGGATTGTAAGATACATCCAAGTTGTATATAAGTAGCACTTGTATAATTCTTTGCTAGCTTCTATATGCATAGAAGGATGCTTGTGATTTTGAAAGAAAAATAACAACTCTATAGAATTCTAACTGCTCTCTGGGCACATACATTTTGTCTTAGATTCTACTGAGCTGCCCAAACGCCTCAGCCTTGACAGCTCATCCTCCCTGGAGTCCCTGGCCTCAGCCCAATCTGTCTCCAACGCCCTGCCCTTGGGCTACCAGCACCCTCCCTTCTCTCCCACTGGTGCAGACAGCATTGCCTCAGATGCCATCTCTGTGTACAGTCTGAGCTCCATTGCCTCCTCAATGAGCTTTGTCTCCAAGCCTGAGGGTGGGTCCGAAGTGGGGGTCGCCCGAGGACGGCAGGACTATGACCGGTCCAAGAATGCTTACCCACAGCGATCCACCCTGCCTAGGAGTCATCTGTCCCCCCAGACCCGCCCAGCAGGGAGCAAAGATGAAGAAGAATATGAAGGGTTTTCCATCATCAGCACTGAACCTTTGGCAGCTTATCAAGAAAACAGAAAGACGTGCTTCTCACCAGATCACATACAATCCCGAGGAGGGACAGCTGGAGGTATGAAAGTTTCGGTAAGTTCCAAGGGGAGCATGAGCACTCCAAATTCTCCAGTTAAAATGACTCTGATTCCCAGCCCAAACTCACCCTTCCAAAAAGTTGGAAAACTAGCAAGTTCAGACACAGGAGAATCAGACCAGTCTAGCACAGAAACAGATAGCACTGTAAAATCCCAAGAGGAAAGCAACACACAGCTTGACCCACAGGAGCTGGCCCAGAAGATTCTGGAGGAGACACAAAGTCACCTCATCGCAGTAGAGCGTCTTCAGAGGGGCGGTGGTCAGACCAGCAAGAGTAATAACCCAGAAGATGGCATTTCCATGCCAAACAGTGCTGCTGTCTTCAGAGCATCAGAAACAAGTGCATTCAGCAAGCCTGCCCTCTCTCATCAGAAGAGTCAGTCATCACCCATTGCTGTTAAACCAAAGCCCCCAGCCAGAAGCTCATCCTTACCCAAGGTGAGTTCAGGATACAGCAGCCCCACCACCTCAGAGACATCCATCAAAGACAGCCCGAGCCAGCACAGTGGCCGGCCATCTCCTGGCTCCGACTCCCAGACTTCCCTGACTGACCAGCCTCTCTTTAAACTGAAGTATCCCAGCTCTCCTTACAGTGCCCACATTTCCAAATCACCAAGGAACATGTCCCCAAGCTCAGGCCATCAGTCTCCTGCTGGAAGTGCGCCATCCCCAGCTCTCTCCTACTCCTCAGCTGGTTCTGCTCGCTCAAGCCCAGCCGATGCTCCTGACATAGACAAACTGAAAATGGCAGCCATTGACGAAAAGGTGCAGGCTGTCCATAACCTGAAGATGTTTTGGCAGAGTACACCCCAGCATTCCACAGGACCAATGAAAATATTCCGAGGGACCCCTGGAACCATGACTTCCAAAAGAGATGTCCTCAGTCTATTAAATTTGTCACCTCGGCACAATAAGAAGGAGGAAGGAATAGACAAGCTTGAACTTAAGGAACTATCTTTGCAACATGGAGAACCACCACAAAAGGCCCCTCCCAACGGACACTGGCGCAACGAGACCACCACAGTGAGTACGCTGCCACTGCCCACCAGCCCCACTGCTGCAGCTCCTACTCGCCCTTTGAGACTTCCTTCTGGAAACGGCTACAAGTTTCTGTCCCCAGGCAGATTTTTTCCTTCCTCTAAATGCTAAAGCATCTTTTATACCCACTTGACGCAGTGCAGCGGCAGGGAGGCTCTGGGCATCCACTTGGCCTACTCCCTCATCTAAGTGCAGTCACCCCACAAAGCCACCAGTCACCTCACGATGGTTGCGCTCTCTGGGCAAGGGGCACCACCACACACACAGATGGTGGCTTCTCTGGGACTTTGGGCCAATTCACCAAAAACCGGGCCTTCTGTGGGATTGGTACAGGCGGCTCATGGAATTTTCTACACACTTCACCAAATGTTTACCTTTGAACTCCCTGCTTCTCATCTTGATGTGATTCTTCAACAGGATTTTTGTACAAAGATGGTCAATGGTTCTGGGGTGGGGAGAGGAAAGGGAACACATATTTTGCTAAGAGGTATATACGCAGTACCTTTTATACACAGATATACAAATAGAGCTTTTCTAAGGCTTTCAGGTGCTGGTTGGGGGTGGGATATATAAAATCTCTCTAACTTGAATTTTACATGAAAGTATTATATTAGCCAAAAACAATTATGGTTTTTAAAATGCCAATGATTTGTAATTAAATTGTAGCAATTTTGGTCTCATGATATTGTAACATCACAATAACAATGCAGTAATCCACAGGGAAACAGTGCTTCCGTCCTAACTCTGCTCTGCTTCTTCGAGCTCGACAGATGTCCTTGGGGCCCCACTGTCAACCAAACTTGAATTTTCTTAAAAATTTTACATAAGTCTTATCCAGGCATTTTAGAACTATGCAATTGTGATTTAAAATGCAACTGTGTGCTTTTAAAACATTATTGACCTTTTTTGTACGTGGATAAACAACTTGGTTTTATTATCAATAGTACTTTGCATTTATAGCTATTATTTTTAAAAGCTCAAAAAGTTTTTTAAAATGTCAAATTTTGAATAGTCATCAACAAGTAATTATCAAGTTTTTGGGGGGAAAAGGGAAAATTATTCAGTTTCTTTATATGCCAAAAAAAAAAAAAAAAAATCCGCTGGCTAACTAGATTTAACCAGAATCTAGCCTTCCAGCTCCTATTCCCTTTACTAGCTGCTTATTTTTATTCTTTTCCCATCTCCAAGCCTTCAGAACACCTTCTATCTAAATCTGTTGCCAGGTTCCCACAACTCCAGCACCCTGTGTCTGAATAACAAGCCCCCTCCCCTCCCACCAAAGGCTTTATAATATCTACAGCTGGAGAAGCAGGGGGCCTCTCCTGGAACTTACATCCAAATTATTGCTGAAAATACAAAAACAGACAGAAAGTACTGTCATAGAAAACAAAGATGGACTTTTCCTATAGCTATGACATACACTGCAATTGTTGCCAGCTAGGGGTCAAAAGAATAGTATATGTAGGGGTAACCATTAACTGATTTGAATAAAAAATGAAATGCTGAAAATCATATTACTACTAAGTTTAGTTGGAGAATTTAAGTCTCTTTTAGGAAATTCTAAAATTAAAACCCTACCATCCTCAATGTGAGGGTATATGTATATCACACAAAGGTGGGCAGCTGCTTGGCCTGGGGGCACTAGCAACACATGGGAGTAGACATGAGGGTCCTGGCAGGAGGGAAATTAACATCAAGACCCCCAGGTACAGTTTTTAAGCCTGGGTAGAATCTCACTTTATAAACATCCACTGATCACTTGCCCTGTTCCTCAGTGTACTCTGAAAAGAGGAAAGGATAGTAATTACTCAATTTGTGTTATTCTTCTGAGCTATGTCAGAGGTTCTGCATTTAACTCAATAGCATGTTGATGAAAGCAAACAATAAAGTTGTCCCATTCTAACCCTGATTCCAACACTGGAAGAAAAATACTTTATAAAGAAGCAAGCAATTATGAGGTTGTCTTTATGTCAATAGGGAAAAAATAAATGGTCATAAAAGCACCAGTGTAGCAAATGAAAGCCAAGTTTATAGCACTGTGCATTAGATAGCAAAATCAGGTCCTCAATGAAAATGAAACCTCAAAGTAAATTTCTGAATCCATATGTAGATATAATAGTTGGGCTGTTTCTTTATCAGCAAATCTCAGCCTCTTTCCCAAGTGCCAAGGAGCCCTGGTGAAAAAGCCTGGGGTCTGTGCTGCATCCATGAAGATGAGGTGCTGCCCTATTTGCACGCCTCTAGTGCATGCCCTCCCAGCTGGCTAGGAGGACCCTGTGGATCCTAACCTGGTTTTAGTCCTGTGTACACTGTTGTTTTAGGTTTCATGTTGAAAAGCCAAATGGTATGTGTGATTTTTTACATTTTGTTCTGAATATAAGCTTCAGTGAAGAAAAGCAAAGATGAGGAAATAACAGGACCAAATTAAAAATCATTGTAGTCACTTCTTCATGTTTACTGTCAGTCTTAGTGTTTTCTAACAGTGAAATGGATTAAAATCAAAGTGAATTTTTCAGGCTACACTGAAAAAACTATGCACAGATTTCTCTGTACAGATAGCGGTCGGCAAAACTACAACCCACATAGGCTAAGTCTGGTCAGAGGCCTGGTTTTTTATAGCCATGAGCTAGTCAAAAGTACCTATATAAGATTCTTCACTTTTCCTCTTTTCCCACTACACCTAAAATATTTAGTACCTTGCCTTTTAAGAAAGTTTGCTGACCCCTGGTCTAGATAACAGAAAATGCAATTAGAATAGTATGTTGTTTCTACAATCTAGGGAAAGTCAGTTTGTCAGGTTGGGGACAAAACTGACTGGCATGCACGGGAACCCTGAGCCATGTGGATAGAAGTGAATGATTCCTCAACAATATTTGGGTCTTTGCCCCACTTTGGAAGGAGTCAATGGATATGGGTAAAATTTACAAAAACATTTTTTTCTCCATATGCAGATATCATTGGATAGAATTCTTTTTCAGCTCAGGAAATTGGAACGCCCTGCCTATACTCCATCAGATGCAAGTACACTAAACACAAGCAATAAAATCTCCCTCTCCTAGAAAGCTTGGTATGACCACAAGTAAGGGAATAGTGGGCTGTACCTTAATTCTCACTTGTGAATTACTTTGCTGATTTTAACCAAGTCAAAATACCCAGACAAAATTAGTTACTAAAATTTAATTTTGATCCACATTACTGTGTAGTAAAATGCAAAAATTCTCACCTTCATCCCATTTGAAAAAAATTCATGGTCTACTCTGATACTTGTTGGGTCTCAGCAGGAGACCGGGTGCTACACACACTGTCCTTATTCCTGACCTTGTCTGTGCCAATGACTCTCAGTAGGTGATGATGGTAGCAAGTCTTCAGTATGGTGCCTGCCTGTCCTGCCGCCTCCTACCACAAGAACTGTCACTTTGTTACTTTCAGTTCCAGTTGGAGAAACTACCATGCAATAATCTGGTTTGCTTTTAGTAAGTAGGCAGAAAGTGAAAATTGTATTTTTTTCATTACATACTTTGTTGTTTTATCTAAAATGATTGTACATGTGGTTTGTGAACTAGGCCCTTGTTTGTGCCAGATCCTTTAAAGTGTTCATGTAAGGACACATGCGGTCATCTCCCTTCCTCTAACCCCTTCCCCACTTGGCACTCACACCCCCTTGTATGCAGTGTTACACATCTTTGGCATATGTGGACTTTTTTGTAAATTACGCAGTTTCCAGATGGCATTAAACTTTTTATATTATGAAATTTATCATGTAAAAAGAACTTCATATTTTTATTGAGATTGCTAAGGCACTTTGCCTTCCTTTGTGATTTCAGTGTCTATTAAAGCATGAGTTCCCTCGGTTTTCAGTGCTGTATCTGAATCTCTTTCTATGCACATTCCATACTTTCTAGGTTTCTTTGCAGTATACAAAGTGGCCATATGTCCTTAATGAACACCTGTCTGGAGTTTTAATCCTTACAAATACACTGTAGCTTCACATTTGCCCAGAGGAGAGCCCAAGAGAAAACACACAGCAGAGGTGACCTGCACCCAGGCTTCTCCAGCCCCAAGGCACTAGATACCTGTTAGTGGGTGGCTGTTTAGATGACTAAATGCTTCTGATCTTCTGATACAGTTGTGTAAGTGTTCAGACCAAAACAAAACACAAAAAAACAAACAAAAAAAGAACCCTAAACACAGTACATTACCAGATTCCTGTATCTAAAGAAATTTCCAAGGAAAGAATTTCAGAAAGAAGCAAAACAATTCTACACATAAAAGTCTGAGAAGCATGAAGGAGTAGTGAATGAAGAACTAGGTAAATGTGAATAAATTGAAATAAATATTGATTGTACAAAAAGAGTAATGTCTCATTTGGGTAACAATAAAAAATTAAAATACTAAACAATAATATGTAAAACAAGGAAGTTTAACCCATTTCCTGTTTCCCCTGAAAATACTCACCAGCAGCACTTGGGAATGCAGCATTTACCCCGAGATAATTCGTGCATTATAGTCCCGACCTTACCCCTCAAAGTTTGCCACAGATATTATTAAATACTGATCATCATATACATTTCTGTTACATGAGGATTAGAAACAAGAAGAGGTTCAATATTTTATTTTCACATTGAGAACCAGTCAGATTTGCTTCAGCCTCAAAGACCATGTTTTTGTCAAATTAAATGAATGTGGAAGCAAGTTGCAAATTTTTTTCTAAATGGGAAATGGAATGTTGTAACTTGTTTGGAAAGAGAAGAGTAGATTACTTTTAGAGTAAGTTAAATAAATATGCATAATCACACACAAAAATAATAATGGAGGGTTATACTTCCAAATTACCAGATGAGAAATAAATTGTTAAAACTTAACTGATCTAAAGGAATAGAAAAAGGAGGCAACCACAAAAACAATTTTTAAAGCAGGACAAATATAAAATAAGTTGAAAAAGAAAGATATAAAAATTACCAATAATCATAAATGTAAGTGAATTGAACTTGACAATTAAAAAGGAGATCAACAGATGGTGGCACTATGCCACATGCTCTTTAAAAAACTATGCTGTTTGGAAAAAATATATACCAAAGCCTAAGGTTCTGAATGGCTGACAATAAAAGGATCATCAGAATAGATATTAAAATAAAAGGCACTAATAAAAACAAAGATGGTTTATATTCTAATGTTTAACAAAATACTTAGAGGAGGACCTAAGATAGCAGTGAGAGAGATCCTTGAAACCTCTCCTGGAAAATACAGTTGAACAACTGGGATCCAATGGAGGAAACCCTGAGTGGCACAGCCTCAGTTGAGAGATCCGCACATCACAAGAAAACACCTGAAAGTCAGAGAAGGGGGGGGCGGTGAATGGAGAGGATGGAAGGGAGCAGAGTGGAGATGGGGCTATGGAACATGACCCAGGGCTGGCAGAAGGCGGCATGAGGTGGTGGCCTAGGGACACTAGCCAAAGAGCAACACAATCCCAGGTGGTTTAGAGGCTGAGAAATGACAAGAACAGGTGTGCTCGGCTGAAACTCTGTGAGACCGTATGTGAGTTGAAACCCCAATCAACTGGCAGCACACTGGGTCCCAGAGCACTGCACCCTGGATGGGTTGGAGACTGAACAAAGGCTCTAAACTGCCCTGGGTGAGAATAGAGCCCTAGTTGCAACATGGTGTGGGTGCAGCAGTGCCGGCCCCCCCACAAATTGGCTCTGGGAAAGTTTGAAACTGAGAGCCAGCTGCCATGGAATAGCTGACCAGACTAAAACATGGTCCTGGGTGAAACATGGGTGCAGGAGAAAAGAGAAAGGCAGAGCCAGAGATATGCACCTGGCCTGTACCTGATGCTTGTGTAGGGCAGACCAGCACCCAAGGGAGCAACCCCAGGACACAAAGTAGCCATAAACTGCACTGCCCCCACCCCCAGGCAAAAACCACAGACAGACACAGAGCCTGGTTGCTTCCCCTCTCTCCCAAAGCTTGTCCCCCCAATTCCACCTAGTGTCTGCATTACAGCCAGCTGGAAAAAAAAAAAAACGGGCAAACAAACCTGAGCCCTTTCCAACAAGCCCCACCCTTATGGACACTGACAGGAGGGCTCAAGGAAACTCAAAAACACAGGTGTAGCGGCTTTTCCCTGCACTGATCTCAGTGGCATAGCACACCATCGCCCACCACATTTTCCCAAAGAGGAGGCACACTGAGACCAAGGTGACTGGATCAAAAGAAGCCCATCTTGCAGGAAAGTTCCAGAGATAGAAAGATCAAATAACCAAGAGAAAATATTGTAAGATGCTACAGAGAGAGGGAGAGAGAGAGAGAGAGAGAGAGAGAGAGAGAGAGAGAGAGAGAGAGAGAGAGAGAGAGAATGGCCACTGGAAATCTCCATGTAGCAATCATCACCTTAAATGTAAATAGACTGAATTCACCAATAAAAAGGCAAAGAGTGTCAGACTGGATTAAAAAACAAAACCCATCCATAAGCTATCTCAAACAGACATACCTCAGGCACAAGGATAAATACAGACTCAGAGTGAAAGGGTGGAAAACAATATTCCAAATGGCATCCAGAGGAAAGCAGGAGTTGCCATATATCATCTGATGAAACAGACCAGGATAAAAAAGGTAACAAGAGACAAAGATGGACATTTCATAGCGATAAAAGAAACAGTACAAGAAGACATGACACTCATTAATATATATACTCCCAATCAGGAAGCACCAAAATTTATAAAGCAACTACTAACAGAAATAAAAGGAGAAATTGACAAAAACACAATTAGGGTAGGGCACCTAAACACCCCCTTAACAGGCATAGGCAGATCATCCAAACAGAAAATAAATAAGGAACTATCAGCTTTAAATTACACATTACAGCAATTGGATATTATTGACATTTACAGGACAATTCATCTTACAACACAAGACTATACATTCTTTTCTAGTGCGCATGGAACATTCTCAAGGATAGACCATATGCTGGGTCACAAAACTAGCCTTAGCAAATTCAATAAGACTGAAATCATACCAAAAGTATTTTCAGATTACAAAGCTTTGAAATTGGAGGTTAACTGCAAAAAGCAAGCAGAAAAAAAAAATCACATATATATTGAGATTAAACAGCATGTTATTAAAAACCAATTGGATCAAAGAAATAAAAGAAGAGATTAAAAGATATACAGAAACTAATGACAATAAAAATACAATGTATCAAAATTATTGGGATGCAGTGAAAGCAGTAATAAGAGACAAATTTATATTATTACAGGCCTATTTCAAGAAACATGAAAAATCACAAGTGAACATCCTAACACTCCATCTTAAAGAATCAGAAAAATAAAAACAGAAAAAACCCAAAGTCAGCAGAAGGAAAGAAATAATAAAAATTAGAGCAGGGAGTTCCCTGGTGGTGTAGTGGCTTAGGGCTTCAGCGCTGGCGCTATCAACACTGCGGCCTGGGTTCGTTTCCCAGCTGGGGAACTACCCACGTACCAAAAAAAAAAAAAAACCAAAAACAAACAAACAAACAAAAAATTAGAGCAGAACTAAACAAAATCGAAAACAGAAAAACAATAGAAAAAACTAATGCAACAAAGAGCTGGTTCTTTGGAAAAAATCAATAAAATTGACAACCCCCTGGCTAGGCTCACCAAAGGAGAAAGAGAAAAGACACAAATAACCAAAATTAGAAATGAAAGGGGAGAAATTATGACTGATACCACAGAAATACAAAGGATCATAAGAAAATATTATGAAAGACTTTATGCCATCAAATTTAACAACCCAGGAGAAATGGACAAATTTCTAGAAACATATAGTCTACTTAGATTGAAACAAGAAGAATCAGATAATCTAAATAGACCAATCAATAGTAAAGAAATTGAAACAATCATCCAAAACCTCCCCATAGGCAAAAGCCCAGGACCAGATGAATTCACCAACAAATTTTATCAAGCATTCAAAGAAGAATTAATGCCTATCCTCCTCAGACTTCCAAAACTGAAGATGAGGCAGTACTTCCCAACTCATTCTGTGAGGCCAACATTACCTTAATAACAAAACCTGGTAAGGATAACACAAAAAAAGAAAACTATAGACCAGTATCTCTGAGGAACACAGATGCAAAAATCCTAAACAAATATCAGCAAATAGAATACAACAATGCATCAAAAAGATTATACACCATGGTCAAGTGGAATTCATCCCAGGAGCACAAAGATGGTTCAACATACCCAAATCAATCAATGTGATACACCATGAAAGATAAAAACATGATTATACCAATTAATGGAGAAAAAGTATTTGACAAGATACTACTTTCATTTATTATCAAAACACTGAATAAAATGGGTATAGAAGGAAAGTACCTTATATATGACAAACCTATGTCTATACTACAAAGCATCAATAACCAAAACAGCTTGGTGTTGGCAGAAAAACAGACCAATGGAACAGAATAAAAAACCCAGAAATAAACCCACAAATATGTGGACTATTAATTTTTGACAAATGAGCAAAAAATACACAATAGGGAAAAGGAAGCCTCTTCAGTAAATGGTCCTGGGAAAATTGGAAAACCATATGCAAAAGAATGAATCTGAACTGCGAACTGTCACCATATACCAAAATTAACTCGAAATGGATTAAAGACCTCCATATAAGACCTGAAACAATAAACTGTTTTGTAGCGAAGAAAACACTGGTAACTAAACTTATAGACCTTGGGTTCAGGGAGGACTTCATGAACCTGAATGACCTCAAAGGCAAGGGAATTAAAAGCAAAAATAAATGAATGGGACTATATCAAAACTAAAAAGAAACCATCACCAAAGCAAAGAGACAACCAACTGAATGAGAGAAAATATTTGAAAACAACACCTCTGAGAGGGGGCTAGCTAATATCTAAAATATATAAAGAACTCATACAACTCAACAACAACAAAAAACCAAACCATCCAATTAAAAAGTGGGCAGAGGATCTGAACAGACACTTCACCCATGAAGAAATACAAATGGCCAGCAGACATATGAAAAAATGCTCATCCTCATTAGCTATCAGGGGAATGCAAACCAACACCACAATGAGACACCACCTCACACCTGTTGGAACGGCTATTATCAACAAGACAAGGAATAACAAGTGCTGGAGGGGATGTGGAGAGAAAGGAACTCTGTACACTGCTGGTGGGAGTGCAAACTGGTCCAACTGCTATGGAGGACAGTGTGGAGCTTCCTCAAAAAATTAGGAATACCATATGACCTGGCAATCCCCCTTCTAGGTATCTACTCCCAAAATTTGAAAACCTTAGTCTGCTAAGACTTATGTACCCCAATGTTCATTGCAACACTGTTCACGGTGGCCAAGACATGGAAACAACCAAAGTGCCCTGCGACAGATGACTGGATAAAGAAGCTGTGGTACATATACCACATATACCAATGGAATATTACTCAGCTATAAGAAAAGATGAAATACTGTCATGTGCAACAAAATGAATGGACCTCAAAACATCATGCTAAGTGAAATAAGCCAGACAAAAAACTAAGAACTGGGAGTTCCCTGATGGTGTAGTGGCTTAAGGCTTTGGCGCTGGCGCTGTCAGTGCTGTGGCCTGGGTTCGATTCCCGGTCAGGGAGCTACCCACATACCAAAAAGCAAAATAAAATAAAAGGTTTTTATCTTAAAAAAACAAAAACAAAACAAACAAACAAACAAAAAAAAACAAAGAACTATATGACTTCACTCATACGTGGAATATGAAACTGAAAGTGGCTCTTGAGCCATATTCCTGCTCGAGCCCGCTCCTACCCCTTAGGAGTGTACTTTCTCTCAATAAACTATCTCTTTGTTTCACCTCAAAACCAAAACCTAAACGCAACAAAGAAAGAAAAACTGATGAGCATAATAGTCAATAGTTTAGTGGTTACCTGAGGGCAAGGAGGGAGGGGTGGGAGAGAAGGGAGGAGGAATCAAATACATGTTGATGGAAAGAGAACTGACTCTGGGTAGTGAACACATAATGCAGCACATAGATGATGTAGAATTGCACACCTGGAACCTATCTAATTTTGCTGACCAATGTCACCTCAATAAATTCAATAAAAAATACTTAGTAGAAAAGCAAAATTCTAAATTTGTATGCAGCTAATCATATAGCTTCAAAATTCATAAAGTAAAAATTGGCAGAATTACAAGTTTGGAAAACTACACTATCATAATGAGACTCTACCCTCTATTCTCAGTAATTAGTAGATGAAGCAGAAAAAAATGTTAGAAAGCATATGGTAGGTTTAAACAAATTCAGTTTATGAAATGGAGTTCGAAAGAACCTGGCCTCTGACAGTGAATCTACATTCTTCACAAGTACTCACGGAATATTTTATGAAATAGACCATGTACAGGCTACATAGCAAGCAAGTCTCAGCAAATACTGAAGAAATTAGTATCGATGCTACCATTTCTGTTTACATGCTATTTTCAGGAGATTATATATATATATATTAAATAATGGCTTAAGAATTAATTTAGAATTTCATAAAAATTAATGAAATGCAGTTAGAGTAGCATTTTAAAAGAAAAATCTATAGCCTTAAATGTTTATATTCAAGAGTGATGTTTAAAAAATGTAACTGCATAAGCTCCAACCAAGGGTGCCTGTCCTAAGCAGCTAGTGCCATGATACTAATGTGTGTACTGGTGTGCGTTAAAAAAAATAATAATAACCACTGAGCCAGGCGACCAATCCAAGAAATTAGCAAAATACCAAACCTAGAGAGAAAAGAAGAAAGGAAATACAAATAGTTAAAAATTCACAAAAGGAGATGATATAGAAGATCAAAAAGGGCCAAGTTTGCAAAAAAAGACAAAATACACTAATTTCGTGGGGCAGGGAGGAAAAGTGGGTATAGTTAAAGATGCTGCAGAAATGAAAATATAAGAAAACACTATGAACAATTTCATGTCCATTTATGTGAAAATGCAAAATAATACCTAATATGGTTTTGGCATACATAAATAGATGCGGTATCTAGAAATGCAGGGGATGGTATTCTCCTCAAATGCAGGAGAGTGGTGCAATTGTCAGGGAGGGAAGCGATGGAATTAAGAGTCAGAAGCAACTTATAAGTGATCTTGACTACATACTACTCTATTTGTTCACACATAAAACTATCTGATAACAAATGAAGAATGAATGCTTGGAGAGAAGGCAGCTCCCCAGTACTGACTCCCTATCCCCTTCCGGCAGGCAGCCCTCTCTGACCGGTATGTTGCAATGGGACACCTGGGGTTCTCCACCACACCAAGAGGCTTCAGGTTAAAGTCCCAAACTCCCAGGTTGAATCACCACCCATTTTACTATCCACAGCACAGCTGTGTCCTCAGTGCCCTGGGCTTTCCTCAAAGTCATAGCCATCTGAGGGTCAGATCTGGACCTCAGAAATAATATTTTGCTTGCCATGTGGAAAAGTTGTTGGGGTAGGGGGATGCTGGTGGCAGGGAGATGGGACACATGTGTTTTCCCGCATTCCCAGTCACCCAGTGTATTTGGTCACTGGGATGTGGGGATCATCTGTTACTGCAGCCCAGGCAGACACTGGGTTGGTGAGGGGTTGGGGCAGGAGGCGACTGAGACACATGCAGAGCGGATGTGGGGGTAACAAAAACAGAATAAACGAAGAGTATCACTGGCAACTACACAATAATAAATTCAATTAACTTTTAGAAAAAAATTAAAGTTGTAGTGCAAGGAAGAAAAGAAAACTTAAACCAAAGCCCATAAAACTAAAATGGTAATCACTACTCCTTGCCCCTTATCTAACTTTCGAAAAATACAGGCCCAGAGAGTTTTAAAGGTATTTCACCAAACTTACAAGGCCTACTAATCTCTATCTTTTCAAATTGTTTAAGAAAATATAAAAATAAGAGAAGATATTAAAATAATTCCATGATGCTTTTAATTCTAAGATCAACAGATAGTATAAGAAAACAAAACAATATGCCCATTTAATTTATGAACATAATATAAAAATCCTAAATAAAATATTAGCCATCAAATACCTGCATTTTTAAAACTAGGAAAACATAGATTGAAAGTAGATTTATGTGTTGGTTATTAGAACATTAGTCCTTGCTGATGAACACACACACACACACACAGTATTCCTAAGGGGCATCTACAAACACATTTATATGTGGAAAATTAATAAGCATTAAGCTATGGAACATTACTACCCTGAGAACTGGATTGGCTGAATTCTATGGTTTACATTGTAACTAGACAAGAAGTAAATTATATTCCTATTATAAGAACAATGCATATCAATGTAAAGGAAATTCCGAGCAGTTTTACCATTTCTTAAGAAGCAATATAAGAACTATATCCTGCTACTACTGTTAAAGTAGAAATTGTTGTTAGTACAATAATCTACAGAGCAAATTTAAGGATGCAAGATTAACACAGAGCTATGCAAGGATTTATGAGCACAGTAGTGTGATTCCTATTACCTTAGGAAATAAAATTTACGTTCTCTGTTACTGCTGAAGCATTTGCATATCCAATTGTGGAATGCATGTTTTGTTAGATGCTTCTCTGGAAGGAGAGAATGGCCTTTAATGAAGTTTTAGTTTATGCTTGAGGACCTCAATTGATAGCTTAACACAAAAGACAAGTACAAGCAGGACTGCTCTTAGCTACTGGAGCTTTTTAATATTAATATTCTAATGCTTTATAGTTATTTTGTTTTGTTGTTTTTGACCTCAGAATTTCTGGACAGGGACTGCAGATTGGTACCTTTCTGAATGTAAAGTCTATCTTCAACTTTCCCAATGAGTATGCATGCTTACAGCTTCTAATAATACTAAATAACGGCAAACAGCAGGGAACTGACAGGCTGACGCTGCATCCACTCCAGTAAATGAGGCTCAAACATCTGGACCCAAATACATTAAAGGACATGTTGGCATTAAGGAAGCATTTTGCCTCTCAAATGAATTTACATCCAATCTCAAGATATTTATTAAATTTGTAGCAATTGTGCATTTGGACTTCAGGGAATAATAATATTCTTGAAGATAAAAAGTATTCTCAATATATTTATATTAAATAAAAAGTTTTACAATTCTAAAATAACTTTAAATCCCAGCAGAACTCAGAGTGAATGCTTTTAGTTAATTGGGACAGGTAAATGAATTTGAATTCTAATCTGCCTGGCAGCATTTTGCCAAAAGTCTGATTTTTTTTTTTCAGACACAGAGCTTTCTGAAGTACAGCCATTTTCTTTTTGAACCAAAAAATACAAAGAGGCAGTTCTTACTTATTTCAAAAGTCATTCAGTCCACAAATATTTGCTGAGGGTTTGTTGTGATAAATAAAATGTAGCCAATATAAAGTAAATAAGCAGGTTCAAACAGGTGTTTAAGAAGTCCCTAAAATGAAGCTGGTCCACTTTTCTTTTTTTTTTTTTCTTTTAATTCATTTTTATTGTTAGACTTATTGGGGTGACATCCGTTAGCAAGGACCACTTTTCTTAATTAGATGCCATTCTCTCCTGTATTGCTGTAATTCAAACAGCTTGAAGACTGAAAATGCCAATCACTACGCCCCACCCCAACCTCACCGCCCCTCCTAAGAACCTCCTTGGCCCAACCCTGAAGGAAGAGACGGCACAGGGAGACAGCTGTGTTTTCTGTGGAAGGACCCAACCTCCTGTCTGTAGCTGACTAGGCCAGCACAGGCCAACCAAGCCCGTAGGAGGTCAGACCTTTAAGAAAAGTCCCTGCAATCCCATTCTTTTTCTCCTGACTTCAATCCAGGAATGTTGATTAGATCAGGTTTTCGCAGCTGAAGTGAAAGCAAAAAGGCAATGGTGGAGACTGAGGTCAGTGGGGTCAGCATGGCCACGTGCAGGCCAGAGTTGCAGAGGTGCAATAACTACGTATAGAGAAAGCAGAGGAAGCCAGCAGTAGAGAAAGGTGAAAAGGACAGATGCAAAAGCACCTTGAGGAAGACTAAGGCCCTGAAGTAGCCAAGTTTCAGGCCACTTGCAGTTCCATGTTCAGTTTTTTGCCAACTGGGGGTAACTTAAAGATGACTTTTTTTTCTTTTTGATGTAATGGTCTTAATTGTGGATGTCTGAACCTGTGGTATAATAATAGAAGCAAGTCAGAAGTGGAGCAGGGAGGAAGGCTGTAGAGTCAGGCAAACTGAAGACAAAAATGGTAGCAAAGGAGTAAGATACACACACACACACACACACACACACACACACACACGAGTAAATAAAACACCTGCAACTCAATAATAAAATAACAAAATAAAGGCAAAGGATTTGAACAGAAACTCCACAGAAGATATATAAATGATCAATAAGCACATGAAAATGTGCTCAGAATCGTTAGACATCAAGGAATGCAAATTAAAGTCTTAATGAAAAAACAGCTGCCACCTTTAGAATGGCTAAATTAAAAAGAATGACCATACCAAATGTTGGTGAGTATACAGAACAACAAGAACTCTTATACCTTATTAGAGGGAGTGTAAAATTCTTGGTGGATTGTACATCTAAACATAAAAGGTAAAACTAAAAGGCAGTACATCTAGGGAAAATATCTGAAGAAAACACAAGAGACTATAATCTTCAGGTATGCAAATGTTTCTTAAATAGGATATATAAGTAACTAAAATGGATCTCTTTGATAATTTGGACTATCAACTATAGAATAAACAAATAGTGGTGTATTCATGCAATGGAAGACTATATATGGCAACCACATGTAAGCACATGGATGAATATTTCAAATGAAATGTTTAACAAAAGCCAGACATGATAAATAATGTATGTTTCCATTTACAGTATGTTTCCAATTACAGTTCAAAAACTAGCAAAACAGGCCAGCCCCTCGGGTGAGTGTCGTGGGTAGCGCGCCGGGGCGGGCGCTGGGACGCAGGAGCCGCGCTTTGGGCCGCCTGGAGCCTCCGCTGCGAGTCCCTGGGCGGCCCCTCCCCTCCCCCTCGGCGGCCCGAAGCGGCGCGGGGCCGGGGCCATGTGTCGTGCGCGGCTCCGCCTCCCGCCGGTCCTCTGAGGCGGCGGCAGGGGGGAACACAGAGACATCCCAGCCGTAACGTGCACATGGCGGGTGCACCGGACTGCGCTGGGGCCAGGCCTTTTTCTCAGGTCCTGATCACCCGATTGGGGCTCTACAGGTCCCACCCCGTCTAGCCTAGCCCGGCCTGCCCGAATTCCGCAAGCTCTGCAGGCAGGCTAGTGGGCCGACCCCAGTTCCACGTCGTGCCACCTGCCTGCGAAGGATCTGGGGATGGGCAAGCGCCAACCGGCCCGCTCCGGAGTCAGCAATGGGTCTGAGCGAGGCCAGGTGACGCTCCAGAATGGGAGACAAGCCAATTTGGGAGCAGATTGGATCCAGCTTCATTCAACATTACTACCAATTATTTGATAATGACAGAACCCAACTAGGCGCAATTTACATTGATGCGTCATGCCTTACGTGGGAAGGACAGCAATTCCAGGGGAAAGCTGCCATTGTGGAGAAGTTGTCTAGCCTTCCATTCCAGAAAATCCAGCACAGCATTACAGCGCAGGACCATCAGCCCACACCAGATAGTTGCATCATCAGCATGGTTGTGGGCCAGCTTAAGGCCGATGAAGACCCCATCATGGGGTTCCACCAGATGTTTCTATTAAAGAACATCAAGGATGCTTGGGTTTGCACCAATGACATGTTCAGGCTTGCCCTGCACAACTTCGGCTGACCTCCTCCCAGCCAGGCACTCATGCTGTTTCCTCCTCCCTCCTCTTCCCAATACTATTCACACTCCTCCAGATGCTCCAAATATCATACACAAACGAGCAGGGCCACGGTGGGAGTGGGCGCAGTGCGCTGCTGCTACTGAGGTATAGTGCATGATGTTTGGATGCTAGACTAGTTGCATCTGACAGGAGAAGTTTGTGTTGTACCAGCGCATGCCTTGAAAAGACTTAAGTAATGCAAAAGGTTGTCTCTCTCTTTTTTTTTTAATCTACTGACAAGTTGCTCTAGTAACCCAAAGAAGTGAAGGAGAAAGCAGCTGCCTCACCACCCAGATGTTGATTTGTTCAGATGTTTCAATGCCTCATGATACAATAAAACCACAAAAATTTTCTTAACAGTTTAAAAAAAACAAACAAAAAAAACAAACAAAAAAAACAAACAAAAACTAGCAAAACAAATTTATGGTGTTAAAGATAGGATATTGCTTACTCTAGTGGTAGGAGCCTGATACCTGCTTATCTGGATGTGTTCACTTGGTAAAAATTCACCACATTGTACAATTACAACTTGCATATTTTCTCTGTGTGTGCTATATGTCAATATGTAAAAGTTAAAAAAAAAAAAAAGCCCACCTGACTTCTCCCTAGTTTTGTTCCCTCTGGTCTTCTGTATTTCAGCAAAATGGCCACTCTATCCAGTTGTTCAGGAAAAAACCAATGAAGCCTTGCTCACCTTCTTCCTCATGTGCACCACATATAATCTACTACAAACCTGGCTCTGTCATCTCTACCACCAGCAGACTGCTCCATGTCATCGCTTGCCTGGAGCACTCATTGGTCCCTCCAGCTCCCTCCCTTTTCCCCTTCCCCCTTCAGTCTGTTCTCTACATGGCAGCCACAGCAAGTTTTAAAACATACATCAGTTCACCTGTTTGCTCCAAAGCTTTCAAACCCAAAGCATTCCAATGCCATGATCTGGCTCTACCTCTTGGAATGTCACCCCTCGGAGGCCTGACTTGACAATTTTAAGAAGCACCCTTGCAATCATGTTCTATACCTTTATTCCAGCTTTAGTGGAACATTTTGTGTATTAGAAAGTTGAGAAGTGCACAAAAAATGTTTGGGACATGTCAAAAGTGCACAGATGACAACTTAAAGGGGCTCTCACTGGCCAGGTACAATTTGAATATCAAAATAAATAGTGCTAGTAAGAAATTATAATACATTGAAGAAATCAGGAAATAATGAGTCCATACAAATAAACTGAAAGTTGGATGAGGAACAAGATAGTTTCCATCTGTAGAGATTATATTTGGGTATTTTGTTGTTTGTTTTTTTAAGGATTTTCCATGTAACTTCTTATCATGCCCATGATCTCCTTATCTTTTGGGACATATTAAGTATACTTAAAATTGCTGTTTTAATGTCCTTGTTTCTTCTTTAACTCTAGCATCTGTGCCATTTCTTGTCAGTTCTGAAGAAGTTTCCTTCTCATTAAAAATTATATTTTCCTACTTTGCATGCCTGGTAAATTATTGATTAGATGCTAGGTGCTGTAATATTTACATTGTAGGATTTTTAGAGGGAAGGTATTCCTTTAAATATTTTTGCGCTTTGTTCTGAGCATGGTTACTTGGCAACAGTTTGATCCTTTCAAAGCTTGCTTTTTAAGCTTCCTAAGTTTAGGACCAAAGCAGTTTGTAGTCCAAGGCTAATTCAACTCCACCACTGAGCTGATTACAATCTAAGAATCAATCCAATGTCTTGTATTATGAGGTTTCTCCATTCTGGCTGTTGGGAACACCAACTATTCCCATCCTCATCATAGCTGGAAATAGATGTGAAGAATGGGATATTTACACTGTTTCAAAGTACCTCTCCATAAAACATTTAGCAATTACAAAGAAAAAAAGAGTAATGTGACATAGAGAAGCCTGGTAGACATCATTTTAACAAACTGACCAAAATAAACACATCAGAAACCGGACAAATTGGAATCATGTGCCATTTTATAATGAAAGTTTTTATTGGATACACTGAGAAGATCACAATGTCACTTTCGTGATATTCCTGCCAAAGATGTACAACCTGAATCTAATGAGGAAACATCAGACAAAGTCAAGTTAGAAGACATTCTACAACACAACTGACCTGTGAAATGTATAAACATATTGAGAAGTAAATTGGTAACAACTATGAAAGATGTTTATACCTTATGACTCAGGAATTTAACTCATTAAGTTCTCATATTCTAGAGAAACTCATACATGTATATGAGGCCTACTGGGATGTCCACATGGTATTATTATTATTATTTACATTAAAATCAACTTAAATACCCACCAAGAAGAGAATGATGAAATGTATAGCAATAAAAAAAAATGAACTAGAGCATTGGTTCCCAAGCACCGGTACGCATACCCTGGGGGGGTATGTGCTGGGCCATTCAGAAAAATAATCAGTAATGGCGAAAAAACAAGTAAAGCAAAATAATGCAAAACGTTAGTTATGGAACAATAAATGTTACGTTTGAATCACCATGAATGAAGACACTTCAAAATTAGATCACATTAACGAATGATAATTGGTGAGGGCGTGGCTATGAACCCTTTCCCCAAACCGGTCTTCTACCAGTCATTACAGTTTCACAATCCATATGCAACCTTTCCAGAACGTCCCCAAACATAAATACATCCATAGCCAACTGTTTAATCTGTTTAGTTATTGACTGAGTAAAAGTTAAGTGTATTGTCTTGAACTGTGATTCTTTCCGAGGAGTTTTTTAATGTTTAAATACTTGATCATTATCATCAATGTTTAACTTATGAATATTGTAAAATGAAATCAGTGGTTTGTACTTTTAAGTGTAGTAATTTTTCTTCCCTAACTTATTACCTCATTTTGACTATTTTACATTAAGATAGGCACTGAACAAAAGTGTCAGTATTTAAAAACAGCTGTTTTAAAAACAAAGGGTACAATTTATGGGTTTAAAAGGGTATAAGTGGAAAAAGGTTGGGAACCACTGAACTAGAGCTACACAAGGCAACGGGTAAATTCCATCAACAATGATGAGTAAAAGTAATCTATTACAGATATGCATGAGAATTATAATAGCAAATTTAAGGGTGGGTATGGAAGAAAGAATACAATCTGGGAAGAATATACCAGCAGTTTCAATTGTATTTAAAATGCTTTACTTTTTAGGACAGATGGTATACACAAGTTTTCAAAATGTTCTTGTCTTTACCACTTTTTTTGTCTGAAATTTTTTTACTAAAAAAATGTTACTAATCTAAGTTGAAAAAAGTTCATCTAAAGTAGTTAACATTGCTAAAGTAATTTTATTTTAGCATATACCACGGGTTTTCTGAAAAAATGTACTCTTAAGTTCTATGCGAGTAATATTAAATTTTCACTGCATTAACAAATAATTTCCAAAACATTTAGCTAATTTTGACAGTGTAGCAAAGGTTATCAATTTCATCTGGAACCTGATCAAGTTGATTATTTGTCCAGAAGTGAATAACTGATAAAGCTTTATTACATCTTGAAAGAATCAGTGGGGTAGCTATTATCAACTGTCATTGACAAGTAGTTATAGACAGCTATACATATTTACCTTCATTAAAAAAATTAACTCACCAACCAAAAGTTGTATTTTTAACTGGGAGTCATCCACATTTAACAGTTGAGTTATAGGATAAGAGTCTAAAGTTTCCTGTCAGAGGTAACAGGGTAGAGCTGTTTCTTTCCTAGTCTTTGGACAAAAAAGACTGAGAAATGAAGAACTCATTTAGGTTGGCTATGTGGGCTAAAGAGTGTTTACTTTGATTTTAATGAGAAAACTGATATAAAGAAAGCCATTTCAAAACGGAGCTTGAGCTACCATCCTAAAGGAAAGGCTTTGCAGGTCTTGTTCCTTGTTGAGCCTCTGGAATGTCTGAACTGCAAAACAACATTTGGACTGGGTCAAACTACCACTGTATTCCAAATGACTGTTGATAAAGCTAACAGGAAAGCAGACATTCTGATTAGGAGGACTGAAATTTAAGGACATTCTTTAGAATTAGCATCACCATGTAAAGCTAAAGAATAACTTAGCTTATTAGTAACTATAGAAATTCCTTCCTTCTATTAATTATTTTTTGTTAAATTTATTGAGGCGACATTGGTTAACAAAAATTACATAGGTTTCAGGTGTACAATTCTACAGTGCATCATCTATCTTTAGGTTGCATTATGTGTTCACCATATTCATGTAACTACTTCCCTTCCCTTTCCTTATGAAAACCTCTTGCCTTCACCCCATAACTGGGACATAATTTGGGTTTTTGCCTAAATCTATGCACCTGGATTGCAATTCCTTTTGATATCAAATAAATGCTTGTTGCTGCTCACTGTGAGTTTTAAAATTTTTAGGTTAACAATTTTAATCTTTAAAAAAAGTAAAAGTGCTTATGTGTACAGGGTTCTAAAAATGCCAATGACTTCACTGATTGAGTAGATACCAGACTGCTTTCTGAGATCACCCCAATTCCCAACCCTCTGTACCCCTCCATTCCTGCCCAGATCCTGACATATTCAGAACTGCTTACAGGACTTCTCAAACTTTTAGAATTCACAGAAGGATGCTGCGGTTTCTACAGAAGTATGTGTTTTTGTTACATCTTCCTAACCACAAAAGAGCATCTGGCATTCAGCAAGTTCTTTTTGAAGAGTAAGTTGCAAACAATGGCTTTTTCTTGGAAGATCTATAATCAAAGAATTCTTTTGAAAGAAAACCCACATGCAGTAAGTTTTGCATAATGCTTTCTATAAATCAAGAAAAATCTGTTATATGTATATTAATTTTAATATTTTTGTTACAATAATGATGCAGAAACATATACACATGAAGTGCCAAAAAATGTACACATTTTAACAGATGTTATCTATGTATTACATTTTGAAGCTGAATTGAATTACGGTAGCACTGTGTAGTATGATGTTTGCCAAATGATGGCGTTAATCAAATGAACTAGCGTCACCATGCAACAGACAGGATAAAGAAATGGCAGAAGCATGGCTGTCATTTGAGGAGCACAAGACCATTTTGAAGTGGTATTTGAAATTTTAGAACATTGAGTTTCCCCCACGTTTTCCTGATTTAATATCCCTTGACTTCTACCTATGGTGGACCTTAAAGGATATGGTATACCATAGAAAACTTGCTACACTGGTGGTACTTCAGGAAGAAACTGGAACGGCATGTGCAACAATACAAGTGGACACTTCAAGCAACATTGCTCAAGCAGTAGTTTGCCATAATCAAAAGTGTTAGGATGCTGATAACCACTTTGAGCACCTCCTATAATTGCAGAAGTCAAATGTGACCTATATCCATCTTTCATTATCAGTATATATTGAGTATTACAATTTTAACACAAATTTTTCCTTTCTTAAAAAGTGTGTGTGTGTGTGTGTGTGTGTATATATATTTGGCATGCTCTGTATACAATGTATACGCTTCAGCTTTCAAAAAGATTTTGAGAAGTTCTAAATAAAAGTAAGAATAAAATCCATAAAAATAAAAATAAGGGCCAAATAATGAAGAAGCAAAGGAAGAAAATTAGGTATTAGAGGGTTTTATCAGATTGTGGTCTGTGATCATTCACACAGCTTCTACCACAGCCTTCTCCCAAGGGCTTCTTCTCTAAGGGGAGATAGTGTAAGAGCAGCAGGTATATAACATGGCACTCTTCTCAGGGAGAAACTCTTGGGAGTCCACACCAGCAACAAGTGAGCATAGAGACTTGGCCTGTGACCCACACCCTGATCCATCTGGAGGGTTCCAACAACCACCCCAGGAATCAAGGGGTGATCAGGTGTATTTTCCCACACAAAGGGTCAGATATCTCTTACTCTTTGCTCTGTTAATTTATTTTTAACAACCAAGGCGGCTTTGGGATGCCTTCCAGAAAACAAATCTGAAGAGTCCCTGAATCCTTGAAACCACATTTACTAACTCAGAGAGGAAGTTTCACCACAGCCAAGTTCTGCTGGTCTCAGCAATGAACTAAGCATTTCTTTCCTGAGCTTGAAGATCAGAAAGTTACTGCCTATTTCTCACTTACTATTTTCTGGATTTTCTGTTCTGGCTTTCCCCTCTCTCCCCCTTGCTGTGCTCTGAACTCCAGGCAGAGTATTTTATGTTCATTGTAGAATGAACTGACAAAAGGAAATAGTGGAACTGAGAGGGCTTTCTGTTAATGTGACTCATAAACTTTAGTGGTTTATTACCCTGAAAGACATCCAATTTCCACAGCTCTAATATCTTGCTAATCTTGTACTAAAAAGTTTTTTTAAAGGGCAAAATGAATAGTATTGCCACTTTCTATTTTCTGAAAACTTGAGTGAACATTAAAATGATATCATGAAAGTATAATAAAAAATTTTAATACATAGAATTTGATTAACAGATAAACAAATTTTTCCTACTTTTATTTTCCAGATCAGCTTAGAATCCCTTTTGCAGGGCACGATATCATAGTCACCTGCCAACAAGCATATTCAGCATAATTTAAGGAAATATCCAGGATAAATTTTTTAACTTGAGAAGCACTCTGGATTTACTAACTAGTTGCACAGTTCACATAATGCAGAAATACTACTTACATTGAGAATTTTTCCTCAATTGCTCATGAAAAAGAGGTAACATGCCCTTTGAAATAATAATCTAGATTTCTGTGAATCAAATTATGTTTATAAATGCTTATGTAGAAAAGATAAAACACAAAGTAACAGTGACTACATTTACCATTCTAAATGAAACCAGAAAACAGAAAGTGCAGTAGACTCTTGATTAACCAGCACCCATGGGGAATGGTAAATGCCAGATAAATGTATAAAACTCTGTTAACCAGAACTCAAGCAACCAGCTCTCTAAAGCCACTGGAAAAGAAAAAAAAAGGGGGGGGGGCAGGGAGAAATAGCATGTGGTTTCTTTTTTATGATGAAATTTGGACTGTGAATTTTAATTATAACTAGTCTCAAACACATCTTTATTAATCAAAATAGTAACCATTACAATCAACACAATTTTGCCAACGAGAAATAAGTTTTATTCCTGTAGCAAAAAATCCATGTTTCAAGATTTGATAAACTCTTGGAAAGCATTTTCTGCATCCTGCTGGTTGTGGAAGTGTTTTCCCTACAAAAAGTTGTCGAGATGCTTGAAGGAGTGGTAGTTGGTTGGCGAGAGGTCAAGTGAATATAGTGGATATGACAAGACTTGGTAGCCCAATTTGTTCAACTTTTGTCACATTGGTTGTGTGATGTGTGGTTGGGAGTTGTCATGGAGAAGAATTGGGCCCTTTCTGTTGACCAATGCCGGCTGCAGGAGTTGCAGTTTTTGGTGCATCTCATCGATTTGCTGAGCATACTTCTCAGATATTATAGTTTCACCGGGATTCAGAGAGCTGTAGTGGATCAGACTGGGAGCAGACCACCAAACAGTGACCAGGACCTTTTTTTGGTGCAAGTTTGGCTTTGGGAAGTGCTTTGGAGCTTCTTCTTGGTCCAACCTCTGAGCTGCTCGTCACTGGTTGTCATATAAAATCCACTTTTCGTCACACGTCACAATCCAACTGGCAATGGTTTGCTGTTGCGTAGAACAAGAGAAGATGACACTCCAAAATGACAATTTTTAAAATTTCTGGTCAGCTCATGAGGCACCCACTTATTGAGCTTTTTCACCTTTCCAATTTCCTTCAAATGCTGACTGACCGTAGAATGATCGACGTTGAGTTCTTTGGCAACTTCTGTGTAGTTGTAAGAGGATCAGCTTCGATGGCTGCTCTCTCAATTGGTTGTTATCAACTTCCAGTGGCCGGTCACTATGCTCATCTTCAAGACTCTTGTCTCCTTTGAGAAACTTCTTGTACTGGGCTGTACATTCGTTAGCAGTTCCTGGGCCAAATGCATTGCTGATGTTGTGAGTTGTCTCTGCCGCTTTATGACCCATTTTGAACTAAAATAAGAAAAGCCCTCAAATTTGCTTTTTGTCTAACATCATTTCCATGGTCTAAAAGAAATATACAATAAACAGCAAGTAATAAGTTATTAGCAAAAAAATAAAAATAAAGTGAGAAATATGCATTAAAATGATGTATAACATAACCACATTTATTTAAGAACGTATTACAATATTGAACAGCAAATTTCAACCGTGCAAAACCTGCAATTACTTTTAGCACGAGCCTAATATATTAAAAAATACCCACCAAGAGCAAACTCAAAACACAAGTGACAAAGTTGGAAAAATTTTTGTAACTTATATCACTTAACACTAATTTATGTATAAGACCAGTAACTTATCAGAAAACTTACAAAAGGATAAAATTTAAATATGATCATTTTGGTAAAAATCCAAAAATTTGGTAACATTTTGTTGGTGAGGCTGAAGGGAAACAGTGTTCCTCATACATAAGTGGTAAGAGTGTAAACTGATACACTCCCTATTGATGGCAGTTTGTTAATGCTCTTCAAAATTAAACATTTGCCTTTCATTTTATCCAGCAATTTTAATTCTTGGAATTTATCTTAGAGATATATTACACATATGTGAAATGGTTTTGTCTCACAGCATTGTTTGGTCATAGCAAAAGATAGTAAAAAAACTTAATGTCCATTAGAAGGCGAGTATAGTTAACACTTGAACAACACAGGTTTGAAATGTGCAGGCCCATTTATGCATGGATTTTTTCCAATAGGTACAACTGGCTCCTCCTGTCCTCTGATTTTTTATCTGTGGGTTTCATACTCACAGATTCAACCAACTGCTTATCAGAAACAGTATTTTCACATTCCCAACAGTGGTTTCCCAACTGTGGTTTCCCCAATGGTGGATAGGACGATCAAAAATAATGTTGAATTGTACACTTGGAACCTATGTAATTTTTGCTAAACAATGTCACCCCAATAAATTTAACAATAACAAAAAAATACTGTTGAAACCAAGAACGTAAAGGGTCCACTGTAGAATCAAGTTTGATTCCAAATGCATGGAGGTTTACGCCCCTCACAACGCAATGTTCAAAGGTAAACTGTAGTTACATAATAAATTATACACCCAACAGAATATAATCTGGGGCTGTTAATTAAAAAAAAATTTTTTTAAATAATCAAAAGCCCAAGAATGCTACAAAGAGGATGCCCTGCCCTTTATGTACTGATTATATATAGAGATCCCTGAGATGCCATACATGAAAAAAATAAAGTATGAAAGTGTGCATGGGAGCATAAATCTGTGTAAAATGAGACAGGAGAAAAATGTTCATTTCTAACTTGCATGTATATGCATTAAACAAAACCTCCATAGCATATCCAAGCAACTAACAACAGTCTCTTATCTTGTGGGATGATGCAGGACTCAAGTAGCAATAGACTCAGGCAGCAATAGACACCTAGAAAAAAACTGCTAGATCAATGGATAAATGTGTACATAATTTGGTTAGATACTACCAAATTCCCCTAAATAAGGGTTGTAACATTTTGCACTAAGAGTTATGTAATAGAGTGCCTGTTTATCCACAGCATAACAGTCTTGTAAAATGTTTAGATTTTTTTTTTTTTTTTTTTTTGCTAAGCTGGTTAAGAAATGCCATGGTATGGCTCTTAATTGATTGTTCTTAGATTCTAATTTGTTGAGGTATAATTTACATACAGTAAAATTCACCCTTTTTTGTTGTACAGTCTGATGGGTTTTGTCAAACACATGTTTATAATATCACCACAAAGTATAGAACATTTTCATCACCCCAAATAGTACTCTTGTGTCCAATCCACCATGGCTATTTCTTGAACACTTGATCTAATTCCTGTCCCTACCATTTTGCCTTTTCTAGAATGTCATAAAAATAGAATCATAATATGTAGCCTCTGTGGCTGGCATCTTTAACTCAGCATAATATTGGTATTAATAGCCTTGTTCTTTGTTGTTGAGTAGCATTCCATTGCATCACATCATAGCAATGTTTTAATTTGAGCTTCACTTCTTATGAGTGAGGGTAAGCATCTTAAATACGTTCAAATGTCATTTGTCTTCCTTTGCTGTGAACTGAATGCTCAAGTTTCTGCCCAGTCTTCTATTGGGTTTCGGACCTTTCTTTTCCATTTTGACAGCACCTTGTTATTAATGAGATTAGTCCCTTGTGATACAGGTTGTAAATACTATTTCTCAGTTTGCTATTTTTACTTATAATAGTTTCGATACTCAAATGTTCTTTAATTTTTATGTAGTCACAATTATCAATATTTCAATAGTTGGATCGAGTCAGAGGCAGAAAGGCTTTTGACACTACCAGGTTATAGAGGAATTCATCCATTTTTTTCTTCCAACTCTTTTTTGTTTTCATATTTTACATTATGTCTTTGACTTATTTATTTGGTATGCGGTGTAAGGTTTAGATCCAGTATTTTTTCCAAAATTCTATCCAATGATCTCAATACTCCTTATTAAAAAATTCACCCTTTCCTTCGAGATTTGAAATGGTGATATCCACATACCAACTATCTGTAAGTGTGTGGGTCTATTTATGGAGTTTTTATTCTGTTCTACTAATTTGTCTATAGTGTTATCACACCACTCTCTTTTAATGGTAGAGGCTTTTCAGTATGTTTTAATAATTGGTACTCTGCTCATTGCGCCTCTTCTTTAGGAATTTCCTCAACTATTCTTGCTTGTTTATTTTTCCATATAAAGTCAATAATCTTTCTCATAGGAAAAATCATTGTTGGTATTTTTACTGGGATTGAGTTTATTTTTTAACATGGGAGGAAATGACATCTCTGTGATACTGAAAAATCTTTTAAGAACATCAGCTATATATCCATTTGTTCCAGTGTACATTTATATATTTCAGGTATGTTGTAAAGTTGCCTTCATACAACTTTTAAACATTACCATTAACTTCATTCCTAGGTATTTTCTTATTGCTATTGCAAACGAGAATTTCTCTTCCAGTACTAGCTTCCAGGTGGTCAGTTTATATTTACATGAATGCTATAGGTTTTTGTGTTAATTTGAAGAAAATACACTTTCAACTGCACACCTTATAATAATTTGATTTCAAACTAGGTTAAAAATTGTTGGATTCAAAAGAATTTTATATTTGCATTCAAAGAAAGTTTAGAGTTTTAGTGTAGAAAGTATTCACATCACAAAATTCATCCACTATCTACTCTATTAATAATCCTAAGAAGAAACAAAGACAAAATAAACCTAAAAGAAAGAACTAGACAGACATCTTTTTTTCAAGGATAGTCTTCTGAGGTTAAAAATTACTGCAATAGAAGAGAATGCTTATATCAGGATACGTTTGGAGAAAAAACTTTAGAAGTGAGTATGTTAATATTGTCACTTTTTAAAAACATGAAATAGATTTAAATTTGGTAAAGAGAAAGAAGATTCAGCGTTTCTACTACATGACGGCAATACTAATAAAGGTTTCTGAAGGAAGATCTAAAGATAATCCAATACAGGATAAATAAAGGTAGTAACATTTAATCTAAAAACATGTTCATCTTGTACTAGACTCACTATAGACTAGCCACAGAAATGAGGACTTAGAATTCCAATGGAAAAAATAACACATGAAACCATGAAGACCTGTCTGTCATGTAAGTTCACTACTGATAGATACAACAGCAACAACTTACCATGTATCAATTTTTGTGAGACTATGTTTTTATTGGCAATGATTTTATTATCAACAGTTAAAGATTATATAGTCCTTTCCCCTTTCTTTTTCCTCTTTCCCTAGTCTGTTTTGTTTTTAACTTCATAGGTGTGCCATCAAGGTACTCTAGTGTTACAAGACTAAAACAAGGTACTATTACTGATTTTTTCTTACGTACTGAAATTTAATGACAAATATTTTAAAATTTGATACTCATGCCACCACTTAACCTTAGAAGTGAATTGTTTTTAAGAAAAATTAGAGAAACCAGAAAATGTTATTTATTATGAATGGCAAGGAAGGGAGAACTCAAAAGTCACTGCACTACAGTTTAACAGAATGTTCCCTCTAGCATCAAGTCTTATCTCTAATAGATAATATGTGAGAAGATTCTAGCAAGTGAAAACAAAATGCAATTACATTTTATTGCAAGAAATTGGAAACATATTTTTAACAAAGTTAGCTATTCAGAAGTGTTACCTTAGGCTGTCTCTCAATAGCTCCTTTTCACAAGTGTGAAATTTAATGAAGACAACAGCATTTATAAGCAACACCAAAATGGTATCTTAATTACTAGCTGCATTTTCTTAGGCAACAAGAGATTAAATGGAAAGAGAAATTAGTTTTACAAATGGCATCATGCATCTTTAATGTTACACCCCCCTTCACCAAGTCACAGATGGTTATCTATCTTGAACTTCCTAATATTGTAGGCAATTTTCTTTTCCTTGGGCACACCAAAATCCACCACTACTTTAAATTATATATTATTTTTGAGTCATTTACAAGGACTGAAGCTGTTTATAATAATGATTTAACATTTACTTACCATATGAAATGGATTTTTCCCCTAGTTGGGCTCCACATGAATAGGAACTAAGACTTGTTGGAACTATTGACCCTGTAAATTTGTAGTGTACTCATTATATACAGTTTGAAGTAATACCTTTACCTGATCTCATTCTAATTAAGGTTTCCTACTTCCAAATGTAATAGCAAAAGCCTGAGGTAAAGTCATGGCTAACGCTATTTATACCTGTAATTCATGTCTTAAAATGAGGACTAATGAGGGCCCTATAGGACTGCTCCCCTCAGATAAGTGGCTATAAAACTCATGCAATAAAAAAGAGCCCAGCAATTGTTCTTCTAATCATGACCAAGTAACTTGTATTGGAATAACAATTCCACATATTACACCTATAACATCTAGACAAAGTATTGTAAGAACAACTACCTAAAAGCAATCAAAACCAGTAAGATTCTGTAATAAAGGCCCTGGGTTGGGTTTTCCATTTTCTACTTTGGCCAGACCCCAATCCATGCCATGCCAAGAGGCTAAAATGCAGAATTTGCAGGAGTGTCCAATCTTTTGGCTTTCCTGGGCCACACTGGAAGAATTGTCTCAGGCCACACATAAAATACACTAACACTAATGATAGCTGAGGAGCTTTAAAAAAAAAAAAAGTCGCAAAAAGCCTCATAATGTTTTAAGAAAGTTTATGAATTTGTGTTGGGCCACATTCAAAGCTGTCCTGGGCTGCATGTGGGCCGCAGATTGAACAAACTTGAATTCTATAGCCTTACTTTGCCTCAGAGGAAAAGACTTCAGGACGAAGGCAGCAGCTGGTGAAGGGGGAAAATACTACAAAGGAGAGAGCAAGAGTATCTCCAAATTGTGTTTATAAACACTGTACCAATTTCTGGTTAACCCAGAGAGTACACATGTAAAGAGCAGATTCCAAATTGCCTACATAAGGCTTAAAAATAAAAATCAAACAAAAATTTCAGCTACTACACACTGTGAAGGAGATAAAAAGTTTCAAGTTCCAATTCAACAAACTTAATGGCCTGATTTTTTTTAAAAAAGAAAAAAATCAATACTCTTAGGAACATAACAGAATCTGAAGTATTTACAATATATCATTCACACTGACTAGGATACAATCCAAATGAACTGCACATAAATAGAAACAAGAAAATGTAAACCATTCAAGAGATACTCAATGGAAACTGATGTGAGAGGTTTACAGATGTAAAAAAATTTACATACAAGAAGGTTAAAACAGTTATTACAACTGTGTTCAAGGCCATTAAGGAGAATACATTTGTAAAGACTGAAAAGATAAACTCTACAGAGAAATAAACTATATAAAAGAAATGATTGGAGATTTTCAATTTGAAAATTACAATATCTGAAATTAAAACAAAACAAAACAACTTTACTGGATGGACTAACCACAATCTGAAGAAAATACAATGATATATGAAACTTGAAGATACATCAATTGAAATTCAACACTATTTAGAGAAAAATATATACTAAAAAGTAAGTAAAACCTCAGGCACTTGAGTGACACTATGACATATAACATGTATGTAATACATTGCTGGAGGCTCACTGGATGTCCAAAAAATGACTCAACCTGGAGCAGCAGTGACCAGGTTCTTGTCTCCCTCAAGAAAGAATTCAAGGGTGAGACAGATGTAGATAAGCACAGGGAGTTTACTGAAGCAAAAGTATACATTTGAGAGGGAAGTATGGGTGAACTTGGAGGCTGAGTCCCTGGAGGAAGTTATGATCAGGGTTGTTTACCCCTTCCAGGGACAGGACTTGGTGACATCCCATTGTTTTCTCCTCCTCCTAGGTGGGACCCATCATTTCTCCCTTTTTCTTCCTTATTTGTTTCCTCCGGAACTGTCATGGCATCAGGTACATGATGGGAGTCCCAGTAACAGCAATGCAAATGACATCATAATGACATTAAAATTAGCTATAAAGGTCAGGTCCCGATCAAGGACATTGGTCCAACCACATAAAACTGGTTCTTGTTTTTCTTTAGCTGCAGGTGCAGAATACTGTTTCTTGTGAAACTAACACAAACTAGGCAGGTGCCCCACACTGTACCCTGGAGGGAGGGCTTCAACTGGATTCCTATAAGGAGAGAAAATGCAAAAGAAAAAAATACCTGAAGAAACAATGGCCAAAAACTGTTCTAAGAGGGAAGATCACAGGAATAAATGCCTACATTAAGAAAGATCCCATAATAAACAACCTAACTCTATGCCTTAAGGAACTAGAGATAAAACACAGTGAGCCCCAAGTTATCAGAAGGAAAGAAATAATAAAAATCAGAGCAGAAATAAATGAAATAGAGAACAGGAAAACAATAGCATAGGCTAATCAAACTAAGAATTAGTTCTCTGAAAAAGATAAACAAAACTGACAAACCTTTACCAAGTTGGCCAAGAGAAAAAGAAGAGGATCCAAATCAACAAAAGTATAAATAAAAAGTAGACATTACAACTGCTACCACAGAAATACAAAGAACTCTAAGAGGCTACTATTGAACAATTATCTGCCACAAACTGGACAACCAAAAAAACTTGAAAACTTCTTATAAACATACAATCTACCATGACTGAATCAGGAACAAATAAAAAATCTGAACATTACTACCACTAAAGGGACTGAGTCGGTAACAATAAAAAAAAAAAAATCTCTTTACAAAGAAAAGCCCATTGAATGGCTTCACTGGATAATTTTCCAAACATTTAAAAAAGAATTAACAGCAAGATTTCTGAAACTCTTCCAAAAATATCAAAGAGGTGGGGAATACTTTCAAACTCATTTTACAAGACAAGTATAACCCTGATACCAAATTCAAAAAAGGACACTATTAGGGGAAAAAGAAAAAAACTGACAGGCTAATATCCCTGATAAATATAAATGTAAGCATGCTCAATAAAATACTAGCTAACTAATTTAAGAAGCACATTAAAAGAATCATTCATCATGATCAAATGTTACTTATCCATAGGATGCAAGGATGGCTTAACACCCACAAATCAATCAATGTGATACACATTAACAGAATGAAAAAAACCACACAATTATCTTAATAGATGCAGAAAAAGTATATGACAAAATTAAACATCCATTCACGATAAGAAGAAAAACATTTAACATTCTAGATACAGGAGGAACTTAATCTTCACATAATAGAGGCCATATATGACAAGCCCCACAGATAATAGCAGGCTCAATGGAGAAAGGTTAAAAGTTTTTCCTCTAAGATCAGGAATAAGATAAGGGTACCCACTCTCACTACTCCTGTTCAACATACTATTGGAAGTCCTAGACCAGGGCTGGGCAAGACATCGACCATGGTCAACAGGAAGACCACCAAGCAATTTTGGGGTGACTGCCTGAATTAAGAAAAAAAGTTGGAGTAGAAGCCTAGCAGTTAGGCAGCTAAACATTAACACATTTTTCTCACACCCCCACGCACGCGCGCACACACACACCCGCCACCCCCCCCCCCCAACCCCCGCTAGACGCAAGAATCGGCTCTTCACAATCAAGGAGGCCGTATGTACTTGAGCAAGGGAAGATAAATAGCTAGTGGACTGTAACACTTGGAGAAAATGAGAAGTAGCCCTAGCCCTGACAAAAGTCTGCCCAGGCCTGTCCTAGACAGATCAGGCAAGATAAAGAAATAAAAGGCATCAAACTTGGAAAGAAGTAAAATTGTCTCTAATTGCAGATGACATGATTTTATTTATAAAAAAATACTAAAGACTCAACCAAAAAGCTGTTAGATCTAATCAACAAACTCTGTAAAGCTAAAGGCTACAAAATTAACATATAAAAATCAGGAGCATTTCCATATAACAACAACGAATTATCTAAAAAAGGAAAATAAACCATTTACAACAGTATCAAAAACAAAATACTTGCGAATTAATTCAATCAAGCAGGTGAACGATCTTTACTCAGAAAACTGTAAGACACCAATGAAAGATACTAAAGGAGACACAAATAAATAGAAAGGTATCCTGTGTTCACTGACTGGAAGAATACTGTTAAAATGTAAATAGTATTTCCAAATGCCATCTATATACTCAATGCAATCCCTACCAAGATTCCTAAAATGTATGTGGATCCACAAAAGCTCCAGGATAGCCAAAGCAATACTAAGAATAAAGCAGGAAGCATCACACTTCCTGATTTCAAGTTAAACTACAAAGCTAAAGTAATCAGAACAGTATAGTACTGGCATAAAAATAGACAAATACACTGAATACGAATCAAGAGCCCAGAAATAACCAAGAGTAAACTAATATCTGACAAGGGAGCCAAGAATACTCAATAAAGAAGAGATAGTCTCTTCAATGAACAGTGCTGGAAAAATTGGATACTCAAATGAGAAGAATGAAACTAGATCCCTATCTTACACCACTGACAAAAATTAACTCAAAATAGATTAAAGATTTAAATATAAGATCTGAAACTATAAAACACCTAGAAGAAAACACAAGGAAAAAGCTCCTTGACATGGGTTTTGGCAACAAGTTTTTGGAAATCACACCTAAAGCACAAGCAACAAAACCAAAAATAAACAAGTGGGATTACATCAAATTAAAAAGCTTCTACAGGGCAAAAGAAACAGTAACATGAAAAGACAACCTACAGAATGAGAAAATAATATCTGCAAACCAAAATATATTAAGAACTCATACAACTCAACAGCAGAAAAAGAAATGACTCAATTAAAAAATGGGCAAAGGACCTGAATAGATGTGTTTCCAAAGACACACAAATGACCAACAGGTACATGAGAAGATGCTCAAGATCACTAGTCATTAGGGAAACTATATCACCTCATACCTGTTAGGATGACCATCATCAAAAAGACAATAAATAACAAATGCTGGTAGGTTATAAAGAAAGGGGACCCCTTGTGAAGTGCTGGTTGGGATTGTAAATTGGTACAGCCACTGTAGAAAACAGTATAGTGAATTCTCAAAAAAATTAAAACTAGAACTACCATGCGATCCAGAAATTCCACTTCTGGGAATATATCCAAAGGAAATAAAACACTAACTCGAAAAGGTATCTGCACCCCATGTCACAGCAGCATTATTCACAATAGCCAAGACATGGAAACAACCGAAGTGTTCATCCTTGGATAAATGGATAAAGACCATGTGGTATATATACAATGGAATATTACTCAGCTGCTAAAAAGGAAATCCTACCATTTGCAACAACATGGATGTATCTCAAGAGCACTATGCTAAGTGAAACAAGTCAGATAGAAAAAGACAAATAGTATATGATGTGATTACAAGAGGTGGGGTGTGGGGGGAGGGGGGAACTACAGGAAGATGGTTAAAGGTACAAACTTCTAGTTATAAAAGAATTAAGTACTAGGGATGTAAGTACAACACAATGACTACAGTTACCATTGCTGTATGATATATGAGGACTGTCTGGAAAAAATCCAGCTATTGTCAATATAACATTGTCACATGGCTGGATACTTTCTAGACAGCCCTAGTATATAAAAGTTAAGAGAGTAAATCCTAAGAGTTCTCATTACAAGCAGAAAAAAAATTTTTTCTTTTATTGCATCTATCTAAAGTGATAGATGTTAACTAAAGTTATTGTGGCAATCATTTCACAATATATGTTAGTCAAACCTTTATGCTGTATACCTGAGACTCATACAATGCTATATGTTAATTATATCTCAATAAAACTGGAAAAAGACAGTATTAGAAAGTATAAAAAAATCAGAAAATGTTAAAGAATCTGGTTATAATCTGTTGTCAAGAGCCAACTTAAAATATAAGGTAAGACTAAAAATTTAGGGAGTAGAAAACAATAACACTTAGAGGAAAAATTATATGATCTCTTGCATTGGCTTTAAAATATCCCCCCGCCCCCAAATAATTGGGGATGGAGAGTATATGAAACAAGAATATCAAATTGATAATTGTTGAAGGTAGGTTATATACACATGGGAATTCATTACACTCTTCCAATTTGCACATAATAAAATAGCTTTTGTAAAAATAAACAAGTTTAAAAAGACAAATATATTCCAGGAGAATACTAACCCAAAGTAATTTGCTATAGCTATAGAAACACAGTGAAGGGTAAAACCATTGCTAAAGCAGCATTACATAGAGTATCAATTCACCTGAAGATGTAAAAGTTCCTTTACATCTTTTTATGCACCTAATAGTGGAGTCTCAAAAGTATATGGGAAAACACTGAAAGAACTACAAGGAGGAAAAAAAATACATCAATTACTATATTGGAAATTCTAACACATCTCTTTGAGTAATTGTTGGATTAAACACACACACACACACACACAGCCACTAAGGAGTTAGAAATTTGAACAACGCAACAAATAAACTTGGCTCAAAAGTCCAAAAACTGAAGAAAAGAGAAAATATTATCCCACTAACATTTTTTGAGTTTCTGTTATTTGAGGTCAGACAATTAATTTTACGAACTCATCCTAGAAAAAGTGCTACATACCTCATTGCTGAATATCATAATGGTCACCTTCCAGGTGCTCCCTTGGGAAGCCACGCACCAGTGCCAGCACCTAGTCCACCCTTCAAAGCAATTTTGGAACTCTTTTTCTGGAATGGCTGTCAGAACTGTCATCATGCCCCAAATCTGACAATTAAGTTTGTGAACTTGCCACTGTGCACCTACCTTAGCAGCACTGTACAAACAACTCAGTAAGGTGTCATAACCTTGGCAAAATAGTTCCAAAATTGCTTTGAAGGATGGACTAGACTCTGGCGCTGGAGCATAGCTTCCAAGGGGAGTACTTTGAAGGCGTCTGTAGAGATATTTAGTAATGAGATATACAGCACGTTTTCTAGGATGAGTTCCCAAAATTAATTGTCTGACCTTGTATAGCTACATAGGTTTCATGTTTTCTACAAACCTAATTTTGAATTAGTATGTTTTTCTTTCCCTCAATAAATACATCTAAACTGGTTACTTTCTTAATCTATCCTTGTGATTTTCACTTGAGTGTTTTAATATAAATCTTTAGGTGGGAAAGGGAGACAATGACCATGCTGTATACTAGCTCAGAGTTATGTTCCATCCAGCACACTGTCTCATTTATTTTATAAATATTTGAGTACTATATGCAGCAACAGTGCTATGTAGACAATGGAATTAGTGAACACTTGTAGAAAGACTTAAAAAGTTACTTAAATGCCCGGCAATGTCCTGATTTTTCTTAATGTTTGATAAAGCATGTCAATCACAAATTTATCCACATTTTTAAAACTGTATTTTTAGCCTGCATAACATTTCGGGAGAAACAATGACATAAAATGATTACTTATAAGTTTGGCAATCAATGTTACCTCCTTGGACCTCAAATAGCATCTCCTAACTCTGATATACAGGGATATAGTACTCAAATTTGTCGTTTCTCTATTCTTTAAGTATCTCCTGGATTTTGACCATAACCTCCTTCTCTCTATAGCTGAGAACAATTATTTGTCATAAAGACTGTCTGTATGTCTAAACTTAATTTTATCTAGGAAAAAAAGTCAGTCATGGAAAGATCAGACTTTGAAGTTTTAATTACCTAGATTTGAAACCTCATTCTGTAAACAAGCTGAGAGTTTTTCTGCACAAGTCACAACCTGACTTCTGAACTGCTTTTTCTTTCTTTCTGAAGTATGCTAAAATATCTATCACATAATGATGTTCTAAGGGTGAAACAAGATAAGCATCTTCATTACCTAGCACAGTACTTAGCATAACAACAAGTGCCCAATTAATTGAAGTTATTCCCAGTTTCTAAGTTCCCTGAAAGAGTATGTGTTTCCTTGAACCCAGGCCATCACAGCAACTAGCATAGTGCTTCACACATCACAGAAACTCAATGAATCCCAGGGACCTCAGGAGGAAGTTTCTAGATTTTTAGTAAATATTTCACTACTATTACTCTTTTTGAGGCAGCCCTATTTCTATAAGGTGTATTCCAGTATCAGATATAACATATAGGCTTATATAGAAGTGTTTTAAGGACATTTTCTTTTAAAAACCTTTGACCAGCTTCCCATGTTTTCAAACTCTTTAATTTGGCCCAGTGATTTGTTTAGTCCCAGTTTATTGGCCTATCCCATTAGTTAAGATGATCTAGCCACACCTGTCCTCTACCTGCTCCTTAAATACTCTAAGCTTATTCCAGCCTCAGGGTCTAGAATGCCTCAGCCTAACAGCACAGGCTGGGCTATTTATAACAAAAGGCTCAAACGTTGCCTCCTGAGAGTCTTCCTCTGATTCCTCTGCTTCCCCCATTACTGTTTTATTTTACTCACAGAGTAACACTTAGCAGTATGCCAAAATCTCTTTTCTGTTTCCAAATGAAGACAGGGACTGTGTTTATTTTGTTTCCAGATGTTTCCCTAGCGCCTGGCACAGTGCCTGGCATTGAGTAAGCAAGTAAGCCCCGGACTACTCTTCATCCTAAGGTTCACCTCTTGGCTTCCAGGCTGGAGCAGGAGGGTGGTGTGGGGCACTCACTGTGACTACGCTAACGCCATTCCAGAGCAGGTCCCTTTCCTGGGCCTTAAGGGTGAGCATCTCTTTACCCACAGGGAACTTGGTCGAAGTGCTGGACGCACCTCCTGTCTAGTCACAATAACTGTGGGATTCTGGACTCTCGGGCAGGGGTAAGTTTGGGCACTGGGAATCGCGGGTGGCCCTAGCGTGGTAAGGATCCCACGGCTGCACTCACGAGACTTCTGGAACAGGCACGTGAGCCAGGTACACCTCTTCCCGTGACAGGGCCACTGAGGAGAACAGAATCCGGCGGCGTCGGCCTCGCGAACCTGTCCGAAGTCCTTAACGTGGACTTCGAAACTGAAGTGTCCGTCAAGAAGGCGGGCCTCTTCTCAAAAGCAGTGAGCGAGAGTTTAGTCACTAAAAAACGGCTTCCAAGAAACCGACCGCAACACTCACCAGAGAGCGTACGCTGCGCAGATGCCCCGAGGGCACTTGGCTGGAGGGAGGAGCCTTTAAGAGAAAACGGGCGACCGCGCGCCGAATTTGCGCAGCTGCAGTAAGCAGCTGCACGCCCTCCGCCGGCCGCGCAACCGCAGTGGAGACCTCGTGAGCCCAGGGTGGGGCGCGGAACTGGGGTGGAGCTACCTCCTCTCGCGCGCTGACACGACGGGTCCGGGCGAAAGAGTGGGGACGCGCAGGCGCTGAGCTGGCTCGGTAGTCAGGGAGGCGGGGCCGCGCAGGCGCCGTGGGCGGCGGTAGAGGCGGCGGTGGTAGCGGCAGCAGCTGTGAGGGGGTTCCGGGAAGATGGTGCTGATTAAGGAATTGTGAGTGGGTCCGTGGGCGCGAGTGCGGCTCCAGAACAGCCCTGGTGGGAGGCTCACCGGGAAATGGTGTAATATTCCTGAGAAGGAGCGAGCCTTGGGCCGGCCGCTCCCTGCACGCGCCCCCTATTCTCAGCCCGCGCCCCCGGCCCACGGGAGGCTCCTCCACGGCGCGTCCCCAGAGCCCCGCTCCAGGCCTTGTTGTGGTAATACTACTGCCGTCTCTTCCGGGGCGGAGGTGGCCTTGTCCCGGCCGGAACTCGTGGCTCAGGAAGGCGCGGCCGGGAGTTTCCGCTGGGAGCCGCCTTCTACCCAACACCCCCATCCCCAGGCCCACCTTTGAGATCGAGGGTGGGGGAGACGCTGTGGGTCGGACTGTGATTTGTCGTTTGGGGTGGAGCCTGCCTGTAACCCGCGAGAGCTGGGCTTGTCGGGTGAAGGTAGCCCAGCTGTCTGAACTTGAGGTGGGACGTAGGTTCCTTGAAGTTCATGCAGGAGCCTCCGGAGTCCGTAACACCCGCGCCCCACTAGTAAGTTCAGTTGACTTGACAGCAGAGCCATGGCTGTGCTCTTGGGTCTTATTTTTCCACATCTTTAAAGTGAGGTGATCCTCTGGGCTTCACGGAGTTGAGATGAGGTGTTAACACGTGTTAAATAGAAGAGTTTCCAAATACATTAGACCGGCAAAATGATTTTGTTGAAAAGTTATGGACTTCCCACACCAAGGACTATGAATATCACAGGAATTCTGGTTGGCAGTGATTGTTCAGCTGTCACAGCTGTTTGTTTCGTCATCATGCCCTGGGCAACTAGGGATTTCGAGTATGGGTGACCAGTTCTTTCGTTTTTCAATTCTTAAATTTTATTTTCAATTATTAAATTTTTGGATTAGTTTAGTTAACTCCCAACACCTTATTTTCGTGTTAGTTCTCAAACTTCTTTAAAAAAGAAGCGACTCCTGTCCCTTTTCTGCTTAAAACCCTCAGATTTCCTGTCTCACTGAGAATAAAAGCCAGAGCCTTTACAATAGCTTAGGAGGTCTTAAACTATTTTCTTTTCGACTCTGATCCCATTTACTACCTTTCTCTTGCCCATTCCAAGCTCACAGTTTTCCTTGTTATTCCTCTACTACTCCAGGAAAAAGCTCAGTTCAGTGCTTTTCTGCTTGTTCACTCTGAAGTGCTCTTTCCTCATCTTACTAACTCACCTCTTTATGTTATTTCTTAAATATCACCTTCTTAGAGAATTCCTCTCTAAATACCTAATTGCATTTTCCACATTTTGGTATCTGCCTTCCCTACTTTATTGTTCTCCATAGCATTACCACCATCTATAGTGCAATACAATTATAGTTTCTGTTTTACTAGATGTATTCTCTTATTACATATAAGCTCCATGAATTTGTCTATTTTGCTCACTCCCATATTCCTTGCTCTTAAAACTTCCTGTCACATAGTAAGTGCTCAATAAATATTTGTTAAATAAATTAATGAAAAATTACAACTTTAGTCAGTGACAGGGATCCCGAGAAAGGACACATTTTCAGTTAAATCTTACAGTATTGAACTTTGGATTTATGTAAAACTTTTCCAAGTTGTTAATACAGTGTATCATACAAGCATTGTCTCATCTGACATCTTTGTAAAGTAAGTAGGTGGCATATATTAAGACAAATGGAGGAAATAAAACAAAAGGAAATTGACTTGGCAGAAGCCACATAGCAGGTGAATTGCAGAACTGATTTTAGGTCACAGATTTAGTCATTTTTCTTTTTATTAGAGTTATTTCCTCCCTGCTAAGTGAATTAAGTGTTCAGTAGATTCTAGATTCTCTTGACAGTTATATGAGGAGTATCCGCCCACCATTTAGTCTAGCACACTGTAAGTTATTCAGTGTTGAATGAAAACAGTAATTCTTCCTACTTACAGGTCAACTTTTCTAAAATTGTTTTTGGTCAGAAGCAATGAATATGAAGATGTTGGTAAACTGTAAAATACTTTGGCAAATGTTTATTGTTTTTAAAATGCTATCTTTTTTTACATGCATTAAAAGGTTAGTAATGATTTTTTAGGGTGGGGAGTTCCCTTCAAGTTGTTACTTAAGCAATAGATGAAGTTGTGATTAGCATAAAGTCCTGGTTTTAAAGAACTATGTGCTAGTTCCATTTGGAAAATTATTTTTGTGAGGATTTGTAGAGAAGTTTGAAAATTTTCAAATACAGGCATATCTTGGAGATGTTGCAGGTTTGGTTCCACACCACTGCAATAAAGTGAATATTTCAGTAAAGCTAGTGACACAAATTTTTTGGTTTCCTAGTGCATATAAAAGTTATGTTTTACACTCTACTGTAGTCTATTAAGAGTGCAGTAGCATTATGTCTTTAAAAATGTACATACATTCATTTAAAAATACTTTCCCTAAAAAATTCTAACCATCATCTCAACATACTGGAAAAATGGTGCCAATAGACTTGTTCAACAGGGTGATCACAAACCTTCAATTTGTAAAAAACACTATCTGCAAAGCACAGTAAAACAAGGTGTACCTGTTTAGATTTCCCCCACTATCCAAAAGTGGAGTGTTCCTATGAAACCTTTCATTAGCAGAAATGGCGTAAAACAGAGTTGTCCAACCTTTTGTCTACTCTGGGCCACATTGGAAGATACCCATTTTTATATAACACTTCCAGGGACCCTACCCCCGCCAGTCACAAATTCCCGTATAACTTTTGACTCCTCAAAAACTTAGTTGTCTAGTTGTCCCTTGGCATCCATGGAGGATTGACTATAGGACTCCCACGGATACCAAAATCGGCAGATGCTCAGATCCCCTGTATAAAATGGCATAGGTATCACATACACAGTCCGCCCTCCACATCTTCAGACTCCAAACCATGGATTGAAAACAGTACAGGTAGTTAATGAAAAATAAATCCACATATAAGTGAACACGTGTATTTCAAACCTGTGTTGTTCAGGGGTCAGCTGTTTATGAAAAAATTTTTGAGCATTCCCAGACCCCAAAAAATAACCTACAAAATCATGCCAAATATGCTGAATTGTGTCCAGCTTTACACTAAGTATAAATGTCTTTACATACTCTGTTAGGCTTTTCTGATATCTTAGGACATATCTTGCTAACAGATGCACAAAATAAATCAAGATAAAGCAGAGATGCTCACAGGCACAGTTCAAAGCTCTGGCAACGTGATGCTGAGATCCTGAGTGTAATTCCTGAGGAGGGAGATTTGGCAGGGCCACTCTTGCTGCTTGCAGTTGCAAGCTGCCTGTATGACAGCTCCTGCAAAACAAATACTGTACACTGTTTTCTTTCTCCTATTTTCGTGAAAGTGAAAATCCTGTGTATTTCTTTCCGTTAGCAACAACAGATACTAATGAAGGTCTGTTGTAAAAATGAGGTGGTGTACTTTCAAAATGTGGAGTATACTCATACTGTTTTTACACTAGTCATAGAAAATCAAATTTGTCTGTTTCCTCTCTCCTCAACTTTTCATTAAGCAAATCTTGAAGTTACCTGACTTGTCATTCATTCAGAATAGCTTAATCGGTCACTTTCGTTTTGTGAAATAAGTTTCCCTGGAAGTGTTATATAAAAATGGGTATCTTCCTGCAGTGAGTAATTGGTAAAATTACTCAGCAGAGATTCTTTGGTTTTGTGAAACTTCAGGGAAGTCTTTAACTCTTTCCTCTGTATCTTTTCCTTCCATTTCCTCTGCAGTTCACAACTTGGTTCAGGCCTTTGTAAGCCTTTGCCCATCTTCCCCAAAGATGGCTTTTCCTCACATTCGTGCTTCTCAACATTTTTAACTACCTACAAATGACTTCAGGTTAACTGTAGTTACCCGTTTCTTTTTAACAACTTCCCAAGGTTCCTTGTTGCCTGATAAATTTAATAGATTTCCTACCATTATAGTGCAGACTTTGAAAATACTCTCCCAGCCTATATCTTTGTCCATATCTTCCTCTGTCTTCCAAAATACGCTCTTAACCTATATCATAGTCTTTCCCCTGACCACTCCACTCCCCCTGCCTCAGTTTATTTTCTCTTACTGAGGCAGTGAGCAAGTTACTGTGTATCCTGAGGAGACAGCTAAAATTTAGACAAGGTATGGAAGGACCTCGTATAACAAGTTATTCTTGGTGGAAATAGAAATTAGTAACCATTATGACTTTGAGAATGTTTACTGTCTTTAGATGACCATTATCAGAAAGAAAAGAGTGATGAGTGACCTCTAATAATTGAGGAGGAGGGAATTATAGAAGACATGTTTTATGCATGTTGGAGATTAAAGTGATGTGAATATTCAAGCATAGATGTTTGAGGAGAATAGGGAGAGAGAAGTAGGTGGAAAATGAAGCTGACGAGTAGTTGGATTGAGGAAAAACGATTAGGAATTTTCTGTAAAATGCAAATCAAGGTGACTAATGTGATTTTTTTTTCTGTCTTTATAATTGAGTTAAAGTAAGATTTTTAAATGGCACTATTGTAGTAGCTTAATGGTTAGAAAGAAAAAGTTAAGAAGGACCAGGCCAAAAAAAAAGTTGCTGTTTTGGATACGAGCTATTATGAGATAATTGATAATTCAGGGATGGTTTTCAGAGTTCTTGTTAGAAATAAGTGAAGGCATTCATAAAAATCTGGAGGTGAAATGCAATATTCTGATATAAAATAATTCACCATAATACTCTTTTTTTGGAATTCATCTTCAGGAACAGTCGCCTCCGTATAGGTCCTGCTGTATGTCCAATGACAAACTCTGTTGGATAGAATCAAACACCTATCAACCTTATATTGACTCTATCCTGGGTTATATTTTTAAGGTTCAAGGTATTTTCCATAGTAATTTTTTTTTTTTAAGTCTAAAGGCTTGTTTACTTGTTTTTCTCAATAAAATTGAGGACTAATTGGATAGTGGAGATCAGTTTTTGGAAGCATTTATTCATAGAATTCAAGACGTATTGTGTGAGAAGTATCATAAAAACAAAATGCATAGATGGAGAATGAAATCATACTAAAAATTTCATGAGCGCAACCTGATCAGACAGTGTTCAAATAATACATCCCATGCCCTGCAATTTTCAGTGATGAGTTTTCTCTTATTCTTTATACCTCACAAAAATCTCCACAACTCTCTGTGTTTGGGGTCCTGACACAATGAGGCCACTAAATGCCAGTGTCAGTTTTGAGAGCTCGAAATGGTAATTTTATTTCCCCAGTTAAAAACCCTTATTTAGAGCTGTAGGTATTGCAAAAACTTTCTTCCATAAATGGCATCCTTGTTCCAAGCTATCATTGAATTTAAGGTAGAAGCTCTTTTAAAACAGAGGTCTGTGTTTTAAAGCCACCTATTTCATTTATGACATATATTCTCTTTCCTTTTGTCTTTTTAGCCGTGTGGTTTTGCCCTGTTCTGTTCAGGAGGTAAGTCATGTTTGCTTTCGTATTATTTTATTGAAATGGTTTATTGTGATATATTAATCTTAGTCATGTTCTGTTGTATTCATTTACCTTTATGTTTTAGTTTATGTGACAAAATGAGGTGTGTTACAGGTTGTTAACGCAAATGATTACATATCATTGTAAATGTCTGTTACACTGCTTTGTTTTGGAAAAGTCTAAAGAATGTAGTTTAACCTCCTGAATAGTGCAAAAATTCTGTCTACAACATCCCAGAGAAAGGAGGTTCCAACTTCAGCCTGAGGACTTTAAAGTTAAGTAACTTGCTGCGTAGAGAAGCAGCCCACTTTACTGTTGGATATTTTAAACACTTGTCTTTATTTTAAACCAAATTCTGCTTTCCTATAATATTTGACTATACTTAAGTTCTTCCCACTTGAGCAGTGGGAAATAGACCTGTTCTGTCTTGCATATGGCAACCCTTCAGGTTTTCTTTTGGCAGTTCTCGCTCCTCCAATTCCTTTTGTTCCATCTTTTCCACATGAGGTTACAAGGTTAAACATTTCCAGCACATTCATTTGGCCTAATATAACATGACCTCTAGACTTCCTCACCAGCTGGTCTCACTACAGCATGTGTTGTAGTTAGTGGTTTTAACTGAAAACAGTATTCCCAATGTCGTCTGACCAGCACATAACTGTGAGAGATTATTGTCTCCCTTGATTTGCACATGATACAGAAATACACCACCCATTCAGAAGTTGCATGTTCTGCAGTTGTAGCTATCTGTAGTATAGCCAAGAATGAGGATAAAAGCAGAGAAGACTTCTAAGAAATCAAGATATGTCTAGCAAAACATGTAAAGCCCTCTGGGTCCTTTTGAAACTTGCACACAGTTTGCACTTGCTCAGTTATCTGGTTTTCTTAGAGCTGACAGTAGAGTAGAAGCAGTGAATTGGAAGTGGGACAAAACAAACTGATAACCCAAGAAGTGACAGCTGACAGAAGACAGAAAAAAAAATGAAAATGCAGGAACTGAAAATGAGAAGCTATCTGGCACTGTTTAATGTAGACTTGAACACAGCTGTATATATCTCAGTTGTGCCTGACGTTTCACTGTATTAAAACACTCAAGACAAGCCAGGTACCCCTGTTCTTTACTTGTACAATTGATTATTTGAACTTGAATGTGAAAATTGATATTTGTTTTTGTTAATTGTTTTCTTTTAGTTTCAGCTAGTTGGAGCAACTTGTTGAAATCTTTCTGAGTCTTAATATTGTCATCCCAAATAATCTCAGCTATCTGTTATTCTCAGACTTAATAAACAGTTATTCTTTTAGTTATTCTTTAAGTGACAATGAAAGCCTAGTAGTATGTCACAAAATAGCAGTTCATTAAGAACATTTTATTTGGGTATTGTTGTTTAGTTGTTTATGTGTAAATTTTTGTTAACTCTGTTCCTGGCCAAGATCAAATTTAACTTTTGACTTAGAGACACTGTAGTTTTGTTTTTAAAATATGACCATGTTGAAAAGTACATTTTGAAAGACTTAAGAATTGATTATAGCATCACTGCCTTAACTGATATTATCATGAAAACCAAAAGAAGAAATACAGTTCTTTCTGCAGTCAAAAATCCCTACATAAACTTATTTTTTATTCATTTAAGAAATATGTTTCGTTCATTTCCTAACTCTTACAAATTGAGAGAGAGAGAGAGAGAAAAAAAAATGAGAATGGAAATGGTGGGGGGATGTGTGTTAAAATTAACCTGCAAGATAGCATCATATTTTCTTTCTAGATATGAATAGTTACAGAACTTACAGCTACCCCATTGTCTCTCAAGTAAAATGTTGATTTTTGAATTATTAGTTTTTAGAGATAGGATTTCTTTTAGAGATAGCTTCTAAAAAAGAAAAAAGAGCTTTTCTGGCTGTCTTCATTGGCGGGGAAGAAATTTAGCCACATATGAAGCGATTGGAGATACTGCCATGGTTGAGTCACTAGGAACAAATTATCACTTGGAATGGTTAGTGACTCCAGATGGAACAGTACTGCTCACTCACAGGTATTAATGTGAACCACAGAATTCTGGTTCACTTTAAAAAGAAATAGGAACCACTATCAGCAGTTTCTTGCCTTTTATGGTAATACTTGTGTATTTATAATACTTTAAAAAGAGTTTGATTACTGGAGAACTTCACAATTCACACTTCTGATGCTGGATACCCAATACTGTTCTGTTTCCAGGCATGTCCAACTTGTGGCCCAGGATGGCTTTGAATGCAGCCCAACACAAATTCTTAAAAAAATTCTTATGAGACTTTTTTTGCGACCTTTTTTTTTTTTTTAAGCTCATCAGCTATCATTAGTGTTAGTGTATTTTATGTGTGGCCCAAGAAAGCCAAAAGGTTGGACACTGCTGGTTTAGACAAAGGCCAAATTGGGCACATCATATGTTAAGTCATGGGTAGAAAGACCCCAGAGGTGTACTAAAATTTGGACTATAATTTTTTTTGTATTGTTACACATTAAAATGCCTCCTCTTTATAATCGAGTGTGGTATTCTGGTTACTCAGCTTTCTTAATTGGCAAAATGATAATTATATACATGCCATACCTTCCTCAGAATTTTGCAAAATTAATGAGAGACAGTAGATGTGAAAATGCTTTGGAAAATACAAATGTGTATTTATCATTCAAGAAGTTGAACTAAGTGTCAAGATGTTTTCTTGATAAGTGGATAGTACGTGTTAAAACACCAGAGTGTGTGTAACTAGCAGTTTTCTTGAATAATGAAAATCTTGTAAAATACTATAGAGCAAGGGTGCCCAACCTTTTGGCTTCCCTGGGCCTCATTGGAAGAATTGTCTTGAGCCCCACATAAACTATGCCGACACTAATGATAGCTGGTTAATTAAAAAAAAAAAGGCTTGTGTATAATTTTTGTAATGTTTAGGAAAATTTATGAATTTGTACTGTGCCACGTTCAAAGTTGTCCTGGGCCACATGCAGCCCACGGGCTGCAGGTTGGACAAGCTCGTTGCAGTTTCTTGAAGCTCTATTATCACCTGTCTTCCTAAACATTAATTTCTAATTTGAGTCACATTTTCATGTAGAACATATGTGCTGAATAGTTTGGATGCGCTTTTCTATATCATCTATCATATCCACAGTTAGTACTGACTTACTGAAATTCTATACTCTTTGAAATTTCAGTATCAGGTTGGACAGCTTTACTCTGTTGCAGAAGCTAGTAAGAATGAGACTGGTGGTGGAGAAGGAATTGAAGTCTTAAAGAATGAACCTTATGAGAAGGATGGAGAAAAGGGACAGTATACACATAAAATTTATCACCTAAAGAGGTAAGCATTGTATTCACATTTGATGCTTAATCATTATACAGGGTCCAGCACAAATAATGCCCCATTTTTGTGAGCTGATAATCTATATATACCACATCTTTTATTACAAAATCATAAGCATGTAATTCTGTAACATAACTATCACACTCAAGCACACTATATGACATTTTAGGTGAAATGTTCAAATTGCTATCCATCTCGTGCGAGACGTTCACGTATAGGGTCCAGCGTGACCAGTTCTGCTGGACTCTTCTATTTAATTAGGCTTCAACTACCCACCTTACTTCTTAAGCATATAGCTACCTAACTTACTAGTAGATATGCTGATGTACTTTCTAAATTTCAGTGTTACAAAATGTTGGATTTTAATTTATTGAGAGAACTCCCCTTTATTGGTAATTTTTTAATTGTAAAAGTAATATATCTACTTATAAAAAATTCAAACAACAGAGAAGATAAAATAAAAACATTTTCCACCTCTTTCCATCACATATTCATAACCCCAAAGAAAAACACTGGAAATGGTTTAGAGTTTATCCTTTTATAGTGTTCTCTATACATATTCAAATAAATTTGTTAAAAACAGAAAGAGAGATCACTTGTATGATTTTTTTTTTTCTGTTTGCTACAACAAATAGGATCATAACATACATAAGGTCCTCCTACAGTTTGCTTTGTTTTTCATGCGATGATACATCATGAACATTCTTCTATGTCATTCTTTTTAAAGCTGGGTAAAATTTCTTAGTGTGGACATACCATAGTTTACTTATCCATTCTGTAAATGACAAATTGACTTAGGTATTTTTTGTTGTCTTACAGATAATATTTCTGTGAATACGGTTTTACATAAGCCTTATGCCTTAGTTTATTGTTTCTCTAGGAGAAATTTATAAAAGTAGGATTACTGAAAGGACATGCTCATTTTAAATTTTGATATTATGGCCAGATTGCCCTCCATATTTCTCATATTTTTCTATCTTTTAAATTGTTTTCTATTTGATATGCAGAAAATAGTCTCTTGTTTAAATTTGCATTTCTTTATTAGGTTGAATATTTTTTCACCTTAATTGATCGTTTGAATTTCTTGTGCGACTTAACTGTTCAAATCCATTATTCATTGTTTTTATCTCTTTGGTTTGTGGAGGATTTTTTGTACATTCTACTGAGTTTGGCAGTCCTAATCTCTATCTTTGGCATAAGTATTTTAAAGTAGAAAGTAAATACCAATATTTATCCAGGGACAAAAGACCACTAAAAGTCTGTTTTGTCAGTAGTCACCCCAGTTTTATTAAAGGTAGGGGGGAGTCTTTGTTTTTTTCTCTTGCCTTTATTCTCTTCATATTAAAATGAGTAACACTGTGTTTTGCAGAGCTCCTTAAAGTTATAGAAGAGTTTTGATGGTCAATATTCTTCATATTTTTTCAGTTTAAGGCAATTGCTTGGTTTATAGGGACACATGAATATTAAGTAGGCTATCACTTTATAGAACCTTATGTTTTATTGTTATTTTCTCTTAGAACACAGCATTTCTTCTTTTTATGATACAGGTTTGAAGGCAAAAACTGATCAATCAGTTATCCATAGAGACTATCTTATTCATGGTTTTTATTTGCACCCTAAGTCTTTTTTTAATTTTAATTTTTTTGACATTCAATGTTATATTCATTTCAGATATATAGCATCGTAGTTAGATATTAATATTATTTACAAAGTGATCCCCCCAATAAGTCTGGTACCCACCTGCTACCATACATAGTTACTACAATATTACTCACTATATTACCTATGCTGTAAATAGGTATATTTACATTGATGTGGGTATATCTTAAAAATGTGCCATGTGAGAGAAAATTTTGGAATTCTAGATGGTATAATCTATATAATATTTATAGTATTGAATTTACCTATGTATACTTGGAATTCTTTTACTAACATTTTACATTTACTCAGTAATTGAATTTTACTAATACTAAAACTTCTTTATTATAAACATGTAACTCTAGGGGTTAAAAATAACCCAGAAGTTTGATATATAAAAATTTTTGTTGGTCTGTATGTCCTTATATTAATAAACTTGAAATAGACTCAAAATATCCTTGATTTGAAAACTAAGAGTTGGAATATTGGGAAAATGTTTGACATATTATTACCTGGAAAAGACCCATTGCTAAATACGTACATAAATATAAATTTAAAAAATAATATGTTACATGTTTTAAAAAAAAATAAAGCCTAGAGAGTCATTAAAATGTTAAGAATATTTTTCCCTTGGTGGTGGGATTATGGGTGGTTTTAAAATTTCTTTACTCTTCTGTATTTTTGTTTAATGAGAAAAAAAATTATTTTTAATTCATTTGATTTAGGGGACACTTTGGCCATAAATAATTAATCTCTTAAGTTGAAGAGGGCTATATAGATATGATTAATGTAATATAAGAAATACTGTTTGGGAGTGTGTGTTTGGAGATGAGAAGAGGAATTCAGGTGTTTAGTGGATTAAGTAAAGGAAAACCTTTGCTCTCTGGAAGTTAGCCTCCCAGAGTGCACAGCCTTCTGGAACAGCTTTTTCATTCCTGGAAGGAGCCAAAATCGTTCCATAGTACTCTTTAGTTCACCCTTTTATGCACTCATTTACACCGCATTGCAGTCTTGAGAAATCAACAAAATGCACATTGTACATAAGAAGACACTAAGGTACATGTTTACCCCAAATCACACAGCTAGTAAATAGTAGAATGGTGACGGAGACCTGCATTCTCTGATTTTTACTCCCGTGCTCTTTTGGTCATAAGTAGTCAGTCCCAAGTGCCTAACAACAAGCACTCAACTCAATGAACACACTTGTCTCGTGAAAGGAGGTAGAGGGAGTCTAACTGGATGGTGAGGGTTGTTTGGTGCTGGTAGGAGGCTGGCCTTGTCACACAAAGATGGCAGCTGTGGATGGAAGCATGGAGAGGCTTGAGACAGGAAAGGGACAAAAGGAAAGAAAGAGCAGTAATGGGTCAGGCAGTATGGCAAATAATAGCCACTCTGACAATAATGAGAAACAACTAAAAACTTGTCTATTAATAAACTGGTTTTGTAGTCTGGAGGAGGGAATGATCATGGCCCAAGGGTATTCAGATTTCCACACTCAAAATCATCAGTGTCATACTGAAGACAGATAGCCACAGTATAACTATATTATGGAAGGGCAAAGAATCATTTAGTGGTAAGTCCTGAGGCCTTTGCTGGCCATAGGAAAGACTACAGTGACATCACAGTGCTGGCAGTCAGCCCTGTCAGACTTCAGTATCTTGTAAAGGCATCAGTTCAGCATGCTGAAGACATATCCATGTTATTAGAGAGTTTTAGAGCTCTCTCCCTAAGGAAGTTAAATGTGTCCAGTAATATTTGTTCCCTTTCCAGTACTTAACTCCATTAGGTACCCTGTAGTGCTCTGTGCACTGTCATTGTGTAGCATCAATAGAATTGCAGACTTGGCAAACTTGAATGGCTAAGGGGTTGCCTAAGACCACCTTATTTTACATTTGAGATACTGGAAATTCTGAGGTCCACTTTACCCACTGTAATCAAGGTCTTTGGATTCCCTGGCCAGTATGTGTTTCTGTTTCAGCATAAACACTTGTTGGCAAGATATGTCTGGTCTCTTTCAATTTTAGGTAATACTCTTTTTATGAAATAATGAGATTCTTTTCATGTCTTTTGATGACTTTCACTAGCGAGGAGTCACCCTGGTAATTCTAAGCATAGGATCTAGTACTTGGTATGTTCTTATGGTGTGCTAGTCACTCTAAGTCAGCGGTTCTCAACCTGTGGGTTGTGACCCCTTTGGGGGTTGAACGACCCTTTCACAGGGGTCGCCTAAGACCATCAGAAAACACATATCAGATATTTACATTGCGATTCATAACAGTAGCAAAATTACAGTTATGAAGTAGCAACGAAAATAATTTTATGGGGGTCACCACAACATGAGGAACTGGATTAAAGGGTTGCGGCATTAGGAAGGTTGAGAACCATTCACTGCTCTAAGTGTTCTAGGTTAGAGCTCATTCATCCCCCATGGCAACCTTTTCTAGTGGGGAAACTAAGGTCCAGAAAGGTTTAAGTAAGTAGCCCTGTATCACTGCTGTTCAGTAGCAGAGATGGGCTATGAACCTAGGCAGGCATTGTGACTCCAGAACCTGCTGTCTTCATCACTTTGCTCTACTGCTGAGCCCTGTAGGAGGGTTAGAATATTTTCCATTTCCTAAAGTGAATTACAGAGGGGTTTACAGAGAAATTATATTTCATCATATCCCATTTTCTTATAAGTCTTTAAAGTCCCAAATCTTCCAAAATAAAGTTAAACTCAGCAAGGTATACAAGATTATCCAGTTATCCCCAGTTGTAACAACTGTCCAGAATAAAAACCTTTGGCTCTAAGTAAGCTAGTCTCTTCATTGTCTTCCAGCATGTTCAGCCCCTAAGACTCTCTTATTCTGACTTTGGGTCCCTGGTAACCTGTTCAGCTTCTGAGCACAGCTCAGATTTATCCCATGCAGAGACATTCCTTGTTTACTTACATTCTTCACTAAACTCCATTACTTCTTGTTACTCTACTCATTTTGTATTGCCATATGTGTACATATTTGTTTTATACTCAGTTTACCATAAAAGTTTGAGTATGTTTCCTTAAGTTTAATACGCACTTAATGGTGGATGGGGCGGGGGAGGAGAGAAATTATTGGGCAGAGAAGTTGGAAGCAAGGCAAGGAAATGTATTGGAACCATGGAGATGGTATTTCAGAGACAAACTTGGAGCTCTCCTGAGATCTTATAGGAACACACTGACCAGACCTTTTGTTGTTTGTTTCTTTCCCTTCTTGAGGAAAATTAAGTTTACTCTTTTTTATTCCTCATAAGCATTATGCCGTTAGCATTTTCAGTCAGTCCTGGATGATGGAGAATTCATAAAGCTTTGCCAGCTCTAGAATGACCTTGTTCCCCAAAGGTTAAAACAGCAGAGTTTCTATTTGAAAATCATGTTAAAATTTCACGTGGGTCATGTTAAGAGCTCATTTTTGTAAGCACAAAGAGTCATCTGCCAGGAAGTAAAGTTATGCTCACATTTAAAAATGAGAAGTTTTAAATCACCTGAGAATGCAGAGATCATTTATAAATGATTTACATTCAGAGAGCATCTCTGAATAAGAAATTAATAAATAGCCTAATATAGCAATTTGTTCTTGAGTTGAGAATTAGCCATCAACACATAATTGTTTCTTTGTATATATGTAGTTCTGAGACTTAAATTTTGCATAGTTCATAGTTTTCTCAATCAAGAGTGATCCCATTCTAGAAGAATATCAGCAATATTACTGAAGTACACTGTTTCCTCTTTATGGTGTACAATGACCCTTGAACAATACGGGTTTGAACTGTGTGGGTCCACTTACATGCAGATTTTTTTCAGTAAATACACAATCAGCTCTCTGTATTCCCAGATTTTGCATCCATGGATTCAACTGACCACAGATGGAAAATAACGCTTTCAATTTACAGTTGACGAGTTCCCTAGTAGTGTAGTGGCTAGGCTTCGGTGCTCTCAACGCTGTGGCCTGGGTTTGATTCCTAGCCAGTGAACTACCCCCCCCAAAAAAAAAAAAAAAAATTGCAGTTAGGATTCTGCAGATGTGGAGGAGTGACTGTATGCATTGTATATGTCATTTTATATTAGGGAGTTGAGCATCATGGATTTTAGCATCCCACGGGGTCCTGGAACCATGCCTCTGTGGATACTGAGGATGATTAGTTAAGTTTTGGGGGAGTCAATTTATATGTGAATTTTTTACTGCTGGGGGTCCCCAACCCCCACATTGTTCAGGGTGAACTAAATTTCATTTCTCATTGCTATTTTCCTTCTTGTTATATGAAAAATACTTTTTTATCTTTTTGTTTTTTATAATTTTCCAAAACTTTTCCATATTGTTGTATCTCCTGGAAGTTGGACAGTTTGTATCTGGTTATTTTATTTCTTTCCCATAATCAGGGAATTTTAAGTTGTAATTTCCCCCCAGTAATTCTCCATTTCTCTCCTTCTTCCATCTCCATAGCCACTGTGAGAGGTGGGAATAGTAGTGCACACAGTTTGATTGTGTGACTTATTACTAGTTTAAGAAGTTAAATTGTACTTGAAAGTTCTCAGAGAAGCAGCTCTGATATCAGAAACACACACACACACACACACACACACACACACTAGGGCTTGTAGTTAGAAGATACAGTTTTGACATACAGCTATTGAGCCACTTAAATGCTAATTATATAAAGTAATTAATGCTTACCTCACAGTGTTATTAGGGGATTTAAGTGAAGAAAGACATGCGAAAGTGCCCAGCTCCATGTCAGCTTATAATTAAAAAGCAGTAACCACCATTTATTGAGCACTCATTGTACTGCGCAATGTGCTAAACGCATTACAGATATTATCTGATTGAATCCTCTCAGTAACCCTGCAGAGTAGGTAATAAGAACTTCATTCAACATATGAGGAAGTTCAGAGAGCCAGTTAATATGCCCGTGGTCACACATCTCCAAGTGGTGATACTGGGATTTGAATCCAATCTGTGTGAAGATCCTGTTCATGTAAAACTGCTTTTACATAATGAAATAATCATTAAAAATGGTGATTTTACTTGCATTTGAGGACTGGAAAGACTTGATTTATCTATTTGTTCATTAACCAGTGGTGTTTTCTATTTGTAATGTCTTTGTGGGTATCTTTTGCCTATTTCATCTCTTGGGATCTTTCCTGAATACAAATTTGCACAAGCTCATCGTGTATTATATGTTTAACCTTTCTCTAACCATACTCCAGGCAGCAAATAATGTTATCTTCCAAACTTCCAACCAATTGTTTTCTGAATCTAGGAATCTGTTCCTGTTCTACTTGTTTATTTTCTTCTTTGGATTTCATCTATAAGCAAAGTCAACTTGCATCTGTCTTCCTTTGTTTGACACTCCACTCAGTGCAATACCCTTTATGTCTTTTGATTGGAGCTTTTAATCCATTTAAATTAAAGGTAATTGTTGGTGTGTACCTGTTGCCATTTCCTTGTTCGTAGTTTGCTTTTTTTCCCTCCCATCTTTAAGCAGTCCCTCTAACACTCCTTGTAGTACTGATTTGGTGGTGATAAGAACTCCCTTAACTTTTTCTTGTCTGAGAAGCTCTTTATTTGTCCTTTGATTTTGAATGATAACCTGAGTAATTTTGGTTGTAGGTCCTTACTTTTCATCACATTGAATATTTTTGGTCGGATATGTTTTGATATCTCATTTCTATGTGAGTCCTTGACATTGTCATTTTTCTTTAGGTTTATTCTGTCTTTTGTGTGTGTGTGTGTGTGGCCGGGGGGGGGGGGGGGGGGGGGGGGGGGGGGGGGGTTGGGGTAGTTCCCTGGCTGGGAATTGAACTCAGGCCGTGGCATTGAGAGCACCAAAACCTAGTCACTACACCACCAGGGAACCCCTAGTTTTATTCTGTAAAATGTGTTGTAAGACTTTTATTTAGGGATACTCCCTTATACTAAGTCTTTTTTTGCATTAAAAAACAGTGTAGTATAGTCTAACTATATGAGAGAACTTCTGTGTTGTATTATATGCAGGTTGAATAACTTTATTTAACTCTTAGATTTCATTATTAGGGCAGTAGATCAAGGGCCCATAAAAAAGAATTGTTTCTGTTTTTTCAAAAAATGCTATGTATGGTTAAACATATTCTTAATCATTTTGTTGTTTATACATTCATTTTCCAATAGATTATTTTGGGAATGAAAAGCCTGTTGATAACAGTCTTGGACTTGAGTTCATGAAGCTTAGAACATAATCACCTTGGATTACAGTATTCTTTGAAGCAGCCTGATAGATGCCAACCAAGAGTGATGGTGCTGTTGAAAATATATCCAATGTTTCTCTCCTCATAGCAAAGTTCCTGCATTCGTGAGGATGATTGCTCCTGAGGGCTCCTTGGTATTTCATGAGAAAGCCTGGAACGCATACCCGTACTGTAGAACAAGTAAGCTGGTTCCTAGCAGCCATTCCACCCCAAATTAGAAGGAAGGTGACGCCGAGCAAGGCCTTTTGTGGGTTCTCAGGTAGTCACTACATGAGCTATGGCAGAAGAGAAGCTTCATTGGGTTCCTCCTTCCTATACCTTTGTGAGGGACACGGGTTCATTCCCAAATGACAGCCACAGGTCGGTGTTGCTGACTGTACAGGCTTCAGGGGTGAGCAAATGAAAGGAGTACAGGATACCTCATTTTATTGCACTTCATTTTATTGCACTTCACAGATACTGCAATTTTTACAAACTAAAGGCAAAATGCCCCATCAGCAAACATTACAATCACTTTATTGTGGTAATTGCTGTATTAGGGTGGTATGGAACTGAACTTGGCAATATTTCTGAGGTGTACTTATACAGAAACCTTAAAGAAAGGTCATCGACACTCAAGTATCTTCTAGTGTAATTTCAACAGTATTGCCATGTGATAGAGGAATATGGCAGACTTCCAAAACAATTTTGTGTTTGCTGAATTAGTATTATAAATGATGTTTTGACTTTTGTGACATTTTTCTTTTACCATTGTTTTAAAATTGGATTACTGACTTCATAATTTAGAGTATCCTATATCCCAATAAACTTAACAATTATATAAAAAGCAGCCATAATGCCATAATCCTTATATAACAGATTTATGTAATTTAACTTAATGATTCTATTGATTTTTCTATAAATAAAATTTGTATAACAAAAAAAAATCATCTACTTAATGAAACTTGGGAAAAGCAAAAAAATTAAAAATAAAATCCCAAAAGAACAGTTTATTTAAAAAGTTTCAGAACATGGTTTTGGTAGACACGTAATACTTTGTATCTTCTACAGAATGTGAAATGTTTTGTGAAATACTATTACTGCTTTCTGTGGTAATGTTTTCTTATTCTGCCATGTAATAAATTCTGAGTTTTCTTAATTTCCAAGGTATCCTATAGTGTGACTTGTATAAAAACTGTTTTGCAGACATAAACTACCAAATGTTCTGTTTTCAGGTAGTTTAATTTTTGTGACATTAAATAATTGTGACAGATTGTTTTGACTCTGATTAATATTCTGAAATTTCCCCCCTTTTATTGCCTACCTATCCATTTGCCTCAGTTGTGACGGTGAGTAAAACTCTTTTTGTGTCACATACTCTTCATCTTTAAACTGTGCTTTATATAGTAATTATTTCCAGCTATTCCTTGCTTTTTTGTTAAAACTGCCCACTGCTGCATGGCTTTATTTTGCTTCTGCGACTTTCTTTGAATGCCAAATTTGCTCACCAAACCTCATGGCTTTTTAAATATTAGCCCTGTATGCTGCATGACAAGTTGGGTTGTTTCAATTATTTAAAAGCATGTAGCATTTGGGTTGCCTGACAAGTCTATAAAAATAGGTAGCTAATGATTCTTTGTTACTTGAGGATCAGGCCTGTAGAGTCAAAGTGTGGATGCTTACGCTGGGGAAGGCTTCTATAGACATGAACCCCAAAGAGCCAGTGAAAGATCACTGTCATTTTGCTTTGTGTTTTCTGCAGAATGAATATATGAAAGATGATTTCTTCATTAAAATTGAAACATGGCACAAACCTGACTTGGGAACATTAGAAAATGTAAGTTTCACCTCTGGGCTTTCAGTGCAGAAGCCCCTGGAAATGAGAATACTGAAGTCCATTTTGTCATCGCCAAAGTAATGCCTGCCACCTTCTTCTAGCCAGAGTGATGCCACCTGTGTTAGACTAGCACCTGTCCACCTTAGGGTGTGTCAGATTGTGGAGAAGCAAGTAATCAATGAGAAACAGATGGGCATTGCCAATTAGTTAGTTCCCTTGCCTTGGTGCGTGATTGAACTTTGGTGAGGTTGCTTTTTTTAAAAATATTTTTCCAGCAGCTCTTTCTCTGGGACGGAAAGCATTGATAAACAAATTCACAGATAATACCCAAACCAATTTTAGCCATTAAATTTTAGATTTCTTTCGTCTTTTCATTCCTGTGTACTTGCTAGAGCTGCTCTCCATAGCAAAACTACTGCTTTAATTTTCACCTCCATTCTAGTTTGTTGGGATATGGGTTGATATTCATAGAAATGGCCAAAAGGCAGGAGGGAAGATACTTTGAATAATTAACAAAAATGTTGACAAGCTCTTGATTTTACCAAGTTGGTACACATATATCCCTAAAATAAATTTCAAGAAAATCAGTTAGGACTCAGTGTAAGCAGTAACTTTTGGTAAGCTTGTCAGAAAGCTTGGGAGGGCATTTGGTATAGGTTGATGCCCTTTGCCCAGTGGTTCTCAAAAATATGGTCCCTGGATAGCAGCAGCATCTGTGAACTTGTTCGAAATGCAAATTCTCAGGCCCCACCCCATACCTCCTGAATTGGAATCTCTGGGAATGAGGCCCAGCAGTCTGTTTTCTGGTATACATTTAAGAACTACTATTCCAACCTTATGATACACTGTTAAATAGGAGAGCAAGTTAATGGTAATGGTTAAGTTAATGGTAGATTCTGTTTTTACTATGCTTTTATGTTATGGGTACCGATTAGTAAACTTTTGGATTATAATTTATAGTATTTTGACTTGAGTTCCTCTTCCAGGTGATCATTTGATATTTCATGTTGTTTTTTCATAGTTACTCTAAAGTTTAGAGTCTAAATGAGATGATTTAGTATGCTTTAATCTGTATGATTTAATCTGCTGTTTTCAGCTTTCAAATGGGTATATTTTTGGCAGTTTTTAAACAAGTCTTAAATTGGTTCATAGATAAGTTTCAGGAAGAAATGATTGAATGACATAAGTATAGCGGGTTTGACAGCATACTGAAACGAAGTAGCTTTAGGATAATCAGATTCAGGAGAACTTTTAGATCTTGCAGTGCAGCTTCTTGAAATCTAATTATAATGTCACTTTATGTCTGGAATTTGGAGGTTACAAAGACTTTGTCATGTATCATTTGGGTTAAACCTGGGTCAGGTACACTGTTAAATAAATCATCTCTAAGGACTACCAGAAAATAATGGTGAGAGATTTCTGTTAATTTGCAGCATCCTCACCCTATCCACCCGCTTTGGGGTTTCAGGCGGGTAACAAAAGATTTCTAGATCCCTCAAGACTGCAGACAGCTAATTTAATGAAATAGCAATTTGGATTTTTTATTTCTCATAATGTACTTTGAGAAACTCAAGATAAAGATTTTATATATGTATATAAGTGTAATAGTTCTGCCTAGCAAGAATAGTCTACAGTTCATTTTGTTTCTTTCATTTATAGGTACATGGTTTAGATCCGAACACATGGAAAACTGTTGAAATTGTTCACATAGATATTGCAGATCGAAGTCAAGTTGAACCAGCAGTAAGTACTATGTACTACTCGGTGACATTTTAACCTGTTGCCTCTTATATCTAAAAATTATTTTATTTCTTTCTTGTATGGCCTACATTTCTACACTAAACTCAGCCTGGAGCTTGGGTCTGGGTCTGTGCAGCAAAGACCAGAGAATAGGAGAGAAGTTGATTTGCTTTTTATGCAGACTTCACCTTTGCACAAGTGATCCCTTTAAGAAGTCTCAGTGTCCTTGAGATATATGGAGGTTTGTTTTCATTGGTTGGGTGGGTGGGGGGACAATATTTTACAAAAGAATTCTCTTTTGAGCTTCTTTAAATAATGTGGGTCCCTAGTACTTTTAAAGTTTGATTAAGAAAGCAAAAATACCATTTGTGGAAAATGGTTGCTGGTAGAACATCTCAATTTAATAGTTGTGTAGCTTTCAATTTTGATTTTTACTAGATGTAAATATTTGTACTGTAGGCTTTTGACTTCATTTAAAAAAAGTTTTTTTTCCAAGAGTATAAAAATCTTTATTTCACTACCCTCTGCATCTCAATTTAAAACCCTGTATTACTTTGCCACAGTTTGTAAATATTAACTTAGTTCTTATAGTTTGCTATTTCACTTTGGTTTTGCAAGGCATAGCTGTGGACTGTTTCATGTTAAGACAAGCAGTGACCCTCTTCCTGCTAGTCTAGAAAGCTAAAGTTTTGGAACAAATGTGGCACCCCTTGTTTGGTTCTGGTAAAGCACATTGTGTTCAGTTAGCATTTTGTTTCATAATCTTTCCATTTCATTTTTGGTGTTTCTTTCCTGAACTTGAGCATTGTTGTAAGCTGAACAGAAGTAACCCAAACACTGAATGTTTTACGTTGATAAAATTTAAATGTAGACTTTCTAAAACAAAGGCCCCAACTTTTTCCCAGAAATCACTGGGATTTGAGATTGCCAGTGGTGACGCTACTAGGCTGGGTCCTGCTGAGGGGTTGGTGTGAAGGCAGAAGTGGGTGTCGGGATGGGGGAGAGTTGTAAGGCTAGCACCCATTCCATCAAGGAGGTAGGCAAGAGACCTAGTAGGTCAAGGACTCTGGGTCTGATCTTTTTTTCTGTTCATCCTCATCTGTTCACTCTGTTGGCACAGAGTGCCCCAACACTCTCCCTTCCAGTTCCACCCCATCCACTTAGCCTTGACTAGTTAATGTTTGCCTTAGGATTAGCTGCCTTAGTTGCCTGGTGGTGTAGTGGCTTAAGACTTCGGCGCTGGCGCTGTCAATGCTGTGGCCTGGGTTCGATTCTCAGCCAGGGAACTACCCACATTCTACAAATGAAAAATAAAAAAAGTAAAAGGATTAGCTGCCTTGCACCACCTGGCTATCCTTACTTTTTACCAGATCCCATTTGGTTTTCTGTTGAGTTAATTTGTTCATTTGATTTTGCTCTTTTATGTTCCTTGAAAATTCTACTCCAAGGTGTGGGAAAAGGAAGCTTTAAGAACATATTTGCAATTCTAAAATGGCAGTGTTGTCATAGCAGTCAACAGGTGTCTAGTTAGCTGCTCAGTCTGTGCTGCCAGTGTAGCCCTGCTGTAGTTATCCAATACTGGTATAGTACCCTCAAGAGGTTTACAGTCTGAATGACACAAGCCCAATATAGTGAAATCATTAAAAGATGCCAGAGGCTTATAAATGGTTCAGAGTGCTGCAGGATTTCAGAGAGAAAAAAAAAAAAGATGATCTGTGAGTCTTAAAATCTGAAAAGATCAAATGGAAGAGTCATAAGAGAGGGTGAACAGGAGTTTGGTGAGAGGAGCAGTTCACCCCCACTCTCATTACACTTTTGCTTCTTACCCTCATTCTCTGACATGTTATAAACTTGTTTTGTCTCTCCCTTCTAAATAAATTGAATCTCAAAGGGAAGAATTGTTATACTGTTTAACCATTGTTTCTCCAGCTCCTAGGATAGTGCCTGAGATGTAGTAGGTACTTGTAAATGTGTGTTAAAGCAATGAATGAATTGTAGGCAAACAGAATAGAAGTGAAGGTACATATGCATTATCAGATGGTGAAGGAGAAGTTGGAATAGTTTTTATAATTAAAGGGAACCTTGGTTACCTAGGCCTGGTTGCTTTCAAACTGTGCTTTGCACGATCCTGAGTTTCTTAGAACCCACTTGAGTTGTCAGGATGGAGCAACTAGAACATGGGACTAAGGAGGTCTGTCTGTCCCCCTCTCCCAGTACACTTCTGGCTCCAGAAAGTTTGGTTTCAGGGTTAAACTCTATTTTGCAAGTGAGGAAACTAAAACCCAGGTAAACTAGTTTTTCTCAAGATCTTTTTTAACTGATGCCAGAAGTAGAAATTCTAACTCTGTTCTTTCTGCTAACTCTTGATTCCTTCCAAGCAAAGGCCCTGCTTTGTCATGCTGCCACTTGAATACTGTCTTCTCCTCATACTGGTTTACCATTGACCATGTCCTGGGATTTTCTGTGAAGGCACACTGCTTGTTCTGGTCTCCCTTCTGGGACTCCTCCTCCTCTGTTCAGAACCTGTGTCCTGTAGGATTTAGGTCAGATTTGATTTCCTTCAGGATTCCTGTTGGAAACAGTTTTCCCCTCAACTGAATTTCAGCTCTTGTTCATTTCACTGATGTATTTATTACCTTGTTCTCTGTGTTCAGGAATCCACCTCCTGTTCACAGAATGGATAACTTTATAAATACTTGTTGAATGATGAGCTTGAGGATAATGATGAAACTAACCTATGTGAGTTAAGAATTGTATAAAATCAGTTGGAAGTCAAGTTGATAACATCTGGGTTGGCAAAGGGTGAGGAAACAGGCAGTCACATACATTGCCTGAGGGAGTACAAGGGCTGTCAAGAAAAAAAATCCAGCCATAAATGCCTCTGTTTTTCATATTTCATGGCTGGATACCTTCCAGACAGCCCTTGTATAGTCATAAATCCGCACAACTTATATAGCAGAATTATATGTACATGCCCTTGGACCCAGCAAAAGTCCACTTCTAGGAATTGATCCTATTTATTAAAAATGTGACAATTGTATTAACGTAAGATTGGAAACAGTGTAAGTCTCAGTGTTTCTTCATCAATGAGAAACCCATTAAATGCATGGTTTACCCGCATGATGGAGTTTAGTGCAGTCACTAAAAGGGCATGTGCGCTATTTATACTGATAGGGAATTGTTTCAAGATAATATGGACGGAAAAAGATAAAGAAGAATGTGTATAATATGCTTCCACCCGTAGTATTGTAAAAGGGAGAAAATAGATCTGTATGCACTTTCTTGCTTATGTATAAATGGCCGAGAAAATCGTGTAGGACAGTGATAATAATGATTCCTTCACAAATGGGAGGAGTTAGATGGCTAGGGAATGGGGTGGAAGAGTTGAGATCCAGCAGAAATGTGTGCAGTGGACTGGGGGGATGTCCTCTTCTCACTAAGTGTGTTAGTTTTCTATTACTGAATGACAAATCACCACAAATTTAGCACAATCAAAAGAGCAGAATCAAACGAACTTAACAGAAAATCAAAACGAATCAGGTAAAAAGTAAGGATAGCCAGGTGGTCCAGGTGTGTGCAGTAGAAGCTAATCGTAAGACAAACACTAACTCGTAGATGGGGTGGAACTGGAAGGGAGAGTGTTGGGGCAACTATCTGTGCCTGTAGAGTGAACAGATGAGGATGTGCAGGAGACAAGGGCAGACCTAAGGTATGGCGATCCCTTAAAGTTCAGACTATGTGACACACATAGAGTCTCAGTCTGACTAATTCATTGATTTTTTTTTGTTTGTTTTTAATGAACTCTGGTTTTGTGGGGCTTTTTTTGAATGAGCTAATTTTTCTAAAAATTTAAATGGTTGAATTTCTTTCCTTCATATTACTTATTTTAAAAGTAATAAAAACCATTCATTAGTAGTTTTGAGAGGATAAGTAGCCAAGTCTCCTCCTGAATCAGGTAGGACAAAGGTGGAAATAGTAATAGTTGGGAGTTTAAGAAACCAAGAAATTGTAAGTAAAGCTTGAATCTTGACTCCACCTCGTGGGTGTTTTCTGTCACTGCAGGTGATTTAATACAAACATAGCCCTAAATATTTTAATCCTTAGTGACTATTGATTGCTTTTAGGCTTTAACTCTCTCCTGGGTTGCTAGTATCAGACAGCTTGTATACCACTCTTGTTATAAATTAGCTGTTTTGGGTTGTGCCTATGAACTGTACTTCACCAAGCATAGAAAGGATGTGATTAGACCCACAGTGTAACTCAATACTTGGGTGGATGCTTTGACAAATTTACATAATTGAAGGGAAACATTGTCACAATAACTTGTTTCTAGAAACAGGATTTATTATAAAAATATGTCAGTGTGACCCAGGCAGGGTTGCAGAGTAATTTGCTACACAAATCATGTATATTTAAATATATGAGTTATTTGGGGATTTTATTGTTGTTGATTTATGGAAAGACTGTTTGGTACTGCTAATATAGCCACTATTCTCTGTAATTTCCTAGAAGATATGTCATTGCCTAATGAAACTAGCAGAGCAGTCTGGGATTTCTGTTTAAATGTCCCACCCAGTTTCTTTTGGCCATCATCAAGACAGGTTTCCTGTTTCGGGGGAAAGAGGCATTGTGAAGTGTTAAAGGCTCCTTCTGCATGTCATTCCAGCAGCCACTGAGCACTCTGTTTTTCAGCAGAACATATCCCTTGCTCCCACTTTCTCCCCCATATAAAATCTAATCCAGATAACATTCCTGAAAAGGCCTCCTCAGTAAATTGGGTACTCTTTGGGGGCTTGGCCTGTACTGTACTCAATATTTCTGTGTTGCCAGAACCTAGCAGAATGCTCAATATTAGGCCTGACACAGAGTGAGCTTTTCAGTAATGGTTTGGTGGGTCAAAGAGAATTTGCGGATTTTTTTCCTCTGTGATGTTAAAAAAAAAAAAATTGGAGGAATTGAAGTTTTTATCATTCAAATATTAAATGAACAAAATGCTATATTCCTTTTCTATCAGTTCTAGATGGTGAAGTATGTATGATGTGCCTTCATTTCTAAAAATTCTGTCATTTCTAAATGAGGAAATATCTTTCTGTCAGATTCAAAAGTGTTTCAGTTGAATCAAATTATAATAGTAGTCAAGGTATTGAGCATAAAACACCAGAATTTAAATTTTAAAGATTTTTAATTTTTAAAGTCATTGATACATGACCACAATAAAAAGTTGAGAATTCTTTAAATGTCCTGATGAAATGCACATGCCTATCTCCACCTTATTTCTAAAATATACACAAATGAGTCAGTTGACATCTGCTTCTGCTTTTTTTAAGGTATGAATTTGAATCGGGCCCCTTTTAATCATCTCCAGCACTTTGTCTAAGTAGCTTTCCATGATTTGTATACAAAAGTCACTTCCCAGGAGAGGAAGACTCTTTAAAGTGTAAGCTTAAGTGTACACATGATTAACATCACAGAGACCCTTCATTTTTGGAAGTAATTTGAAAGAAAATGAGCAGTTTGTTTTTTTGTTTTTTTGGGGGGCGTTTTTTTTGTTTGTTTTTTAGAAAAAAGAAATTGGAACCACATTTTTAGGTATTTATATGTAACCACAAAAGATTATATCAGCCTTCCTCTGTAGTATGCTTTCTCTGTAATGCATACTATGTGACTCTATTTTTATAATTTTCAAGGGTATTGTAATAGAAATAATATTTAATTCAAATTTTTAAGGTTCCCGGTGTAAAATTGATACAGCTTAACATCCATTTGTTTTTTAAATGTCAGTGATAAGCAAATATTTATGATATGAAAGCATTAAATTGTTTGGGAGATTTAGTTTAAAAATACAGATCTATTCCATATTAAAATGCAGCAAGTTTAAAGAGAGAGTGAAAATTTTCCCTCATGTTTCAGCATGTGAGAGTGTACTAATTTGAGATAAAAGGTTTTTCCCAAATGAGACATTTCAAAACCAAAAGTGCCCAGTTTGGTAACTATAGTGGTGTTTCACTGAAGATAGTATTCCTAAAAGGAAGAGATAGAAGCTAGAAACTTACATGCCTTGTTTCTGGGTCACAGAAAGGATGTGCAGAGGATGTGTTCTGATTGATAGAGTCATCCATGGCAACTTCTCTGCAGAGCTTGAGGGGCCCTTTTAAAGCAGATAACTGAGAAAGCTTGTGCTCTTAAGGTAAAGCTCAAGTTTCATTCATACCTCTTCTTTTGTTCCTTTTAACCCCCTGTGACCCAATTGTTACTCCCACATTCCTTTTCTCACCTGCCCACGAGTATAATTGCCATATCATCTTTACCCTAAGTGTCCATTCTTTTTTCTTGTTCCTTCTTCCCATTTGCACATGTGTCCCTAAAGAATGTGGGGAGGGGGTGTGTCACACTGTCGGCTTAGGGCACTGCTGGACTCTGAGCCACTCTGTGCCACTCTTCTAGCAGAACACTTTTGCTGAACAGCTTTTTCAGCAAGAGCTCCACTTACAAATCACAGTTCTTTTGTTGATACCCCAGGGGACACAGGAGCTCCCAGGTGAGAGGACGGGCTGCTGATAAATCTCATCCTTCCCACAAGTACCTGGAATCATCTCCATTCAATATAGCTCACTCAGCCTCTCCCCCTTGTTTGGTCTCCTTTGGGGAACACCCCCACCCTGCCATGAGGCAGGGTCTGTATGTTGTGAATCCCAGTTGTGGGCTGCATCTATCCACTGGTTTTGAAGTTAAGAGGTTCTTTTTAGGGCCCTTGAGGCCCTCTGGGGAGGACTTGGGCTATAGGACTCAGGCCAAAAGGCTTGAGCCCCTTTCCATTCAAACAATGTCTGTCCATAGGCACCTTATTAGAAATGCAAATTCTTATTTACCCCCCTGGGTGGCGGGTACGGGGGGGGGTGGGGGGGTGGGGGGGGTCAGGTCTCTGTCCAGCTCTCCAAGTGATTCTTAAGCATGGTCATGGTCATGCTTAAGGTGTGCTCTACTACACTGATAATGATGAAGACTATAGAATGGGCATCCTTCTAGGATTTTAGAAGCAGAACTAATCTGGATTGGAAGCCCTGGTCCAAAACATTCACCCGACCTTTATTTTTATTAGAGAGTTTGAGCCCAGGGAAGTGCTGGAACTTTTCCTTGGGCCACATAGCTAGTGGAATGGGAACTAGGATGCAAAAAACAGGGCTGCTGACTTACTTTGTCTTTCTAGGATATCTCAGTATGTGGTGTTCCTTCCTTTGTAATAACGTTGATTAACAAGCATCCACCTGCTCTTCTGTCCATTTTTCCTAGTCCCCCAAAATAGCAGTTTCCACCAGGCCTTGGTCACTTCCTCCCATAACTGCTGAACTCTGGCATATTTTGAAATTTGCATATGTGCAATTAGAATAAAAGTGTTGGAGGCCCTAAGATGTCTTTTGGTGTAGAAGAGAACACCTCTCCTGCTTTTTCTCATTTGTTCATTTAGCAAACATTTATTGGAACTTGCTCTTTCCTCTGGGGCAGTATGGTCAGTATTTTTTCCAGATAAAGAAGTAATTGTACCTGTCCGAAGAGAGTGCAAGATTCTTAATCAGTGAACACATTAATGTGCTTCTAAATGACGTTGAAGTTCCTTTGTTCCAATTATTGCTTGCGTATTATGGCAGTGTTGAGTGCTTCTCCACCAAAGGGCATTTTTCTCACAACTGGTAAAGACCAGTGCTGGGCTCCAGGTTGCATCCAAAGTCTGGGTTCAAAGGCTAACTAGAATGGGGAGGTTTGGAGTTTTGTAGGTAATTAAATGAAGAGCCCCTGCACATGTAATTGAATATCAGAAGACAATAGTGGAATTGTTGAGCTCATCTAAGCTGTGCATCTAAAGCCCCTTTTAGGAGTCCCATGGTCATCTTTATAAGGATTGTGTGTCAAAATAAATAGGCTTTTAAAGTTTGTGCTTTTTGCTGGTTCTTTCTAGCATTGATTTGTTCTTTGGTTATGATCCATTTGTTTGGTGAGTGTGTTTTGGTAGAACAATGTCCCATTTTAGTTGAGAGCAGAAAGATGCTAAGCAGTACCTGATTTTCTGAAATTCCAGTTGCCTTTGAAAATGAGCATACAGCTTTTCCGTCCATTTATCTGTTTTCACTTTGAACTGCCAGTCCATTATTTGAGTGTTGAACAATCTGACATTGTCTAATTATTTTAAACCATGAATGTGTATTGTTTTAAAGTTAATTGCCCTTTTAAAAGATACTGTTTCCTAAATGTCAACCTTGGAAAACTGATGAAACTTGGTTTAATTTATTTAGGCATGTAACTTTTGGTCACACCTTAAGCAGTGCTTTTTTTCTGTGCTCTAGGAAGGATTTGGGCATATCTTTTCTTTTGATCAGATGTCCTGTGAGGCAGTGCCCAGATGTTATACATTTGAGTAGATAATCTTGGCAACATATGCTTTACTGAACTGCCTTTTGAAAAACTTCATAATTTTAAAGAAATGTAAGAATTATAGAATATGCTTTCGAAATCATCTTTATAAGATTAAATGTTTTTCTCCTTAATAAAAACATGATGCAGTCTGGCTGGAAAAAGTTAAAAATTGGATCAGACCATGTGAAATTGTTAATATTTGTTTTTGAACTACAAAAATAACCTTTTTTTAATGGGTCAACCTAGTATATCTTTCAAATTAACCTTTGGTAGGTGATAACCTTAAATGGTCAGTACTGACTGTGGCTCCAGTTTGTTCTCTCTCTCGGCTTTCAAAAAGCTGCTGCTGCATTTTACATGATACTTTTGTTCCAGCCGTTGCCTCTTACTTCCTAAGAAGGGCTTTCTGCTTCTCAGAGCTGTGCAGTGGCTACTCAGTTCTTTAGCCCTGAGAAGAACTTCTGTTTATTAGAAGTCTGTGGCTGAGACCCATCAAGTCGGGGGAGAGCCTGTGGTTGCCAAATGCTTCTTCGGTTGTTTTCTTTGGTGTGAGGAGACACACTCCATCTAGTAGAGTACTTCTTCCTTTTGCCATTAAAATGAACCTAGTCATTCATTTCTATCTTAAAAGTTTGTAACTTTCCCTGGTACATGTGTGAGAGCCCCAGAAGCTCTTTATTGAAGTGTGCAAAAAAAGAGGTGAGAATTGTGACCCAGCTCCTAAGTTATAATAGTAGCCTTCTTGAACTCAGAAACAAAAAAAGAACTCAAATACAGGTTTTGAGGTAGCAGTGATTTTGCTTTGCTTAAGAAATTTCCACGTATCAAATGCTTGGCTCATCTCTCCTTTGCTGTGCTGTAAGACAAACCATTGTCAAGTTATAGAGGTTTTTCCCTCATCCTTAAAGAAGATATAAATATTAGCATGATTCTTACTAAAAAGAAATGTAAAAAATGTTTCCCACTTTCTTCTAGTGCCTTACATGGTCAAGTACTTTTGGGACACTTAATTAAAATATTTACATACTGTAGTGGATTTAGAGAATGTACCATATATTTGAAGACATAATTGGATAGCAGTGCCCTCTTGTGGGAAAATAACATACTGCTTATTTTGTGCTTGCTTAAATCTTGGCAAGTATTTTTAAATTCCTCTTAAAGATCTATCTTTAACAAGCATATTTTGCACAAAATATCTTTTCACTAGAATTCATTATTAACTTAATGTTTATTTCTAATCTCTTCCATCTTTTAAAAGTAAGGAAGTTAAGCAAGGTGATGGAAGTGGTAGGTTGGGTATTTAGTAGAATTGCTGCAGTTCCTGGCTGAGGAAAAAATTCTCTGGTCAGAGTTAGATTTTTTTTAAATTAATGGCAGATATTTTTAAAGAAATTAACACAAACAGCTCTAAATAGAGGTTTTAAAGTGCAGAGTCTTATCAGTGATACAGTGTAAATTACATCACATTTTTTTGCAGTAAAGTATCATGGTTGGCCTGGGTGTCAACAGCTGCATCTGAGTCGAGGTTCTTCTGCTCAGCACTGGTGGACTTGAGCAAATGATTTCGCTTCCCCACTCCTAGTAGTGATGGTAGTCCCTTTGTTCCAAGGTTGTGAGGGTTAACTAGGAGAATGTGTGTGCCTTGCACTTAAGTTCTCCAAGAATGATGTTGCTTATGGAATTTTGCTCTTGTTTAAAAAAAAGTTTACATTTTTTTTCCGCAATTATTTTCTGTTCAGTGTTTGTTGAATTTATGCAGTGGGTTCAGGGGGGTCCTGGGACTTAGGAGCTTATTTGGCTGAAGGCCCAATCTTGAACCAACATGGATGTTACTGGAGAGGACTTAACCTGTGAATTTTAAATAGGACTCCCCCTCCCCCGGCCCCTTGCAGTGTTGATTTAAGGAATTTGATGTAGTATATTCTAGGATCTACTGTCATTTAAGGAAGTAAATGCTTTTTGTGTTAAAACTCTCCTAAACGTGTTAACTTACATTTCAGGTGTATGTAGCCTAATTTTAAAATTTATAATGTTTAACAAGCACTTTAGCAAAATTGACTTGTTAATATTTTGAAATTTGTATCAGTAGTGTCAAGAATTCAAAATATCTTCATTTTTAAATGCTATAATATATAAAAATAACAGCATAGTAAGTCTGTTGTAATAATAATTATACTGAACATTTGTGCATGAAACACATAGCTCACCTACCCTGAGGAGTAGCCCAGCAGCCCTGGGCTGTCCGGGAACCTGGTTTTTACACCCCAAGGACTTGATCTTTTTTGCTTCACCTACCCATCTCATCCGGAGCATAATTATTTTGGTTTTCTTACTGGGTTGTAGAATATGGAGTCTGTCAAGTCAGCCTATTGGTTGTAACATCTTTTCATAGATGAAATTCTGATTTCTTTCTCTTTCTCTATTAATTTGTAACTTTCCAAAGGCTTTTGGGGTTTACTTTCATAAACATGACAGTGTTGGCAGTCTCTCGCTGTGACATGGATAAGATGAGAATGGAAGAGGCACTTGGCCCTAGCTGTGCTCTGCCTAGCAGTGCTCTAGGCTGTGGCCACCATTTAGCATACAGCTCTGTTGACAGTCTCTGCCCACTCTCTGCCCATCTTTCTCACCCCATCCACACCCCCAATCCCAGGTCTCTATGCAGGGTCTCTCTCAGATTACTATCAGAAAGATCTCTATCAGAGATCAAAAAGATTACCAAAAAAGTGTTCCGGTGTGTAGATTTGATTGTATTTCTCAGTTCTCAATGCAATTGTTTAAAAATTCAGCTTTTAGAATTCATTGGTGGAAAGCCAGTAAGGATTAATGAGAGGACTGAATTAGAGGATATTTTTTAATGCAGTTTTGTTCCTCTGAGGTACATTCAGTAGCAGAAACTACACCAACAAGTTATTGACAATTAGTGGTCCTTTGGGAATTGGCTTTAATGAATAGATAAGAATGATTTGTAATTAGCATAATAATTATATGCAAATGAATGCTTCTGAATTGCTCTAAAACACTTCTGAACTGTTTAAACAGCTCTCCTGAGATCTTGTTACTCTATTAATTTGTGTAGCAAATCCTTTTTTCATAGATCATGCAAAGATAAACTTCAGTCCAGCCCCTGTCCAAATTATTATGAATTCCAAGGTGGTAGGACCTGAATTAATGAGATTTACTTATACTATATTAATGGTACTCTGTGGGAACCTGAAAGGGTGAGGAGTAATTGGGGAGATGTAATTAAAAATAGAAAAGAAAGCTGCTTATTTGAAAATAGCTGTTGAAATGAGTTTCTTATAAACAAGTTAGTAAATGTTATTTCTTTTTACACCCTGTTACTTGCTACTGCGAAATTTAATGCAGACGTTTTTATATTAATGGGCTTCCCCTTTGGAGTCTGGCTTGAATTTTGTCGGCTCCAGTCAGTTATGCACTAGGGTCAATGGTGATAGGATCCAAGAACTCCTTGTTTTCTAAGTGCCACAATCCTGAAAAATGCAGGACAGTGCTAATAAATGATGTTTGATATTTACCTTTATATTTAATTGCGCTCCCCCCCCCCACCCCCGCCATCCTGATCTTTATTTTTAGGATGTGATTAGAGGAAATAAGCTTTGCTAAGTTGAGCAGCAGTACCTGTGCATTTTTAACTTAGTGATTATCTTTGAGCTATTTGAATAGACACCTAATTAATCATGTTATGCTAAAGGAAGGCATTTTACAGCAGGCTGCAGGATCCCAATATCTCTCAAGTTTTTATGTTTACCCTGTAGAGTTGTTTCACTTTAGGGGTGGGGGGCGATGCTCTTTTTATAAGCAGGTGTGAAGGAGTTGTTAGTGCTTGTATTTGGACACACTTTTCCTTAGTTTACATTTAGCCTCACCTGTGGGAACCCATGCATGGTTCTTTAAGCAATTTCTGGTGTCTGGAATTCATCTTGATTTTTCCACAAGCTGTCAAGAAACTCCTACCAGCCTACACCCCACCTCTTACTCACTTCCCCATTCATAATCATGAGTTAAATCTGAACTCAAGGACATTTAGATTGGTTCAGCACAGATTTTACACTTGTGTTTGGGAGGGACAGCCACCGTGCTAAAAGATTCATAAAACTAATAATCTTTGTCTTCAAAATGAATCTGGTTTCTGCTGAGAGCTGTAGCGAGTAGCAGATGCATACCCAAGAGGCAGCACAACTTTTGTATTCCAGTGACAGGAAACAGGTATTTATAAGAATTGAATGAATATATTCTGTGGCTTTAGCAGGGAGACTCTGCAATCCATTTATTTACCATATTATATTTTATGTGTTCTCCAAAGGGTGTCTTGACTTTGATTTGCCTTCGTTTTTACTTAAAGTTTTCAATTAAATAGAGTTGCATTAATACTAATCCAAGTCTACCTTATGCTGATACCTTTGTGTTTTTCTGTTGTTCAGACACTAGTATTGATGGAGCAAGTAGTGTCTAGGGACATTACACTTAACTTGATAATGATGGTGTTACTAAGCCCTTATCCTGGCCAGGCCTCTGGGCATTATACAGATAATTAAAATTTGATCATAAAAAATTTTCAACACAATGCACCTTAGCAATAAGATTTTTCTACTTTTAAACATGATTCTAAAACTCGTTTTATAAAAACGTTTCCTTGGCCTAGTGAATTTGCTTTCTTTTTTTTTTCCCAAGGATTACAAAAAGTGCATAGCAAATTCATCCTTCAGAATACCCAGGAGCTGAAGACTCAAGTAGGCTACAGCTGTCTTCACCCACAGTATTCTAAAAGAACTAATGAGATGAGAAGTCTGCAGCTGGTGGCAAGCACAATAAACCATGAGCCAAGGGCTTCTCTTCATCAGAGCCTCTCCTTTTCCCATGGGATCCCAAAGGAGACAGAATACTAACAAAGCCAGCAGGCTGTCTCATTCCACACTATTGCTCATTTGCAGCTATAATTGGTAGCTGAGGTTGCATTCTGTATGCTGAAACTGTCATACATGAAGGAATATATTTGTTCATTGTGATACGGATATAAATTGGCCAGTTTTCAAATACAGAAAGACCAGACTAGATACCCAACAATAAAAATCATAGGAAAGAAGATATTATTTAACAAATTAAGTATTCGTTACAGATACAAAACAGGTTGTTAAAACTATACCTGCTTTCTGCTTCTTAATGTCTTTCTACGTAATTCACCTGATTAAACATTTACGTATCCAAGCTAACATAAAAAACACAAAAATTCCTAGGTTTTGACAGGATATATTATCCTCATCTGTCAGGTTAAGGTGCTCTTGTTAATAATTGGGTTTTGTTACATTTTCAGTATATCTTTAATGTTTGCTTCTTTGTATTCAAGAGAAAAAAGCAGAGAGGGAATACTTAGCTTTGAAGATATATGTATATGTGTATATAATATTTTATATGCACACATTTCTTATAGGAAGATGCACTCTGGTATCTGATGCTGCTGCTTGTTGGTGTTTTGGACATGTGTTTTGCTTATCTGGCATTTGTGGACATCCTTTTGCCCGCCTTCTGTGTAGTGTACCAGAATGAGCCCAGGACAGAGGCTAAGAAGCCTTGTGTTGAAGCCCTAGGTGAGCCATAACCACCTCCTTGTTGGACTGTGGGTTTCTCATCTGTAAAATGAAGCAGCTTGGATAATCTTCAAGGTTCAGTTGACCTCTCTAATTCTGTGAATCTATAGTTCAGAAAAGCACCCAGTGAACAACTAGCCTACTAATGAAGGCTCAAAAATACACTTTGTGGAACTATGTATTATTTAGGTCCAGAATGGAGAAGTTTTAGAGTGTTATTCCATGTTCTTCAGTTAATTAATTTGTGTCAAACAGATAACTGAAAGTCTCTGAAGTTGTCACCCTGGTAGGGGAGCTAGGGTGAAGGAGGAGAAAGGGGTATTGTTAAAGAAGTCCATGTAAACCATCTGCTCACATTTTTACTTTCACTGGTGTCATAATCATGCTTAGGCCCATGTCCTGGAGCAAGTCACCCCTTAATTTATCCATTACATGAGTGTAATTTATGCTGGCCACAATTTAGATCAAACTTGGTTTTCTTAAATTACTTGTTTCTTGGTTTATGTACTCCCCTTATCATATTCTATCAGTGGTGTGTGTTTTTTTTTCCTTGAGCTCTACTGATATTTGTATACACTTTGTGGAGTTTGTTTTTTGTTTCTTGGAGTGGGCTAGTCTAGAATCCACAGAGGTAGTTCTAGTCTCTGTTTCATTCCCCCCCAACCCCCTACCAATGTATACCCGTTTTTCCTCTCATATTTTAATATATTCAAAAATCAGGGTTTGTCTTTCAGTTAAAAGCATGTTCTGTTGGCTGAACGTTTTCCTTCTTAATGGTACTTAAAATAATTAAGCATCTTTTAACCCTTAGATTCAGGAAATGTATTTATTGTTCTACTCATGCTAGGCTTCATAACATTTCAGATTTTGACGGGGGAAAAATAATTGAGCATTGTACCCACAGTGAAAAAAAGAAAATATTTCCCCTCAAATGGGATGAAATACTGGCCAAGTCTCTGGACATTGTATAGATATTTAAAATTTAATCATAAATAATGTTAACAAAATGTACTTTAGTATTAAGATTTTTCTACTTTTAAACATAGCGTTAAAAGTCATTTTAAAAATAGTTTCCTTGGCTAGTATAGGTTTGTTTTGATTATGACTTTTAATTCTTTTCTCCATTCTCTATTGACAATCACTGTGTACTTTCTGGGGTTTCAGTTACCTTTGTTTATTATTGTTAGCTTATTGGGATGACATTGGGTAGCAAGAATTACATATGCTCCAGGTGTACAATTCTACAATGCATCATCAACTTGTTGTATAGTAAGTTCACCACCCAGTGTGAGTTCTCTTTCCATCGCCATATATTTGACACCCCTGCCCTCTTCTCCCACCCCTCCCCCTTTTCCCATCCCCTCCCTACTTGTCCCCAAATAAACATTAAACTATTGATTGTGTCCATGGTTTTTTGTTTGTTTGTTTGTTTTTCCTTTGTTGCTTTCAGTTTTATATTCCGCACATGATTGAAGTCATACAGTTTTTGTTTTTTTTTCTGTCTGGCTTATTTCACTAAGCATGATGATCTCCAGGTCCATCCATTTTGTTATAAATGGCAGTATTTCATCTTTCCTTATAGCTGAATAATAGTCCATTGAGTATATGTACCATGGCTTCTTTATCCAGTCATCTGTCTTAGGGCACTTTGGTTGTTTCCATGTTTTGGCCACTGTGAACAGCGCTGCAATGAACACTGGGGTACATAAGTCTTTGCGGACAAAGGTTTTCAAGTTTTTTGGGTAGATCCACAGAAGGTGGGTTGCTGGGTCGTATGGTAACTCCATTCCCAATTTTCTGAGGAATCTCCACACCATCTTCCATAGTGGTTATACCAGTTTGCTCTCCCACCAGCAATGTGCGAGAGTTCCTTTTTCTCCACACCCTCTCCAGCACTTGTTATTCCTTGTCTTGTTGATAAGAGCCATTCTAACAGGCATGTATCTTTTCTATGTTTCCCTGTCTTTCTTCCAATTGGACTATGACTTTCTAGGAGCCAGAACCATGTATTGGGTCTCCTTATATCTCCTTACCCCTTGGACTAACTCTTAGCATTCTGTGTACTGTTATATTATCGTGGCTGTTGAATAAATTATATGATTGAGGGAGATGATGTCAAAGGTGATTATTTGATATGATGTTAAATATTTTCAGGTTTGGAGAAAAGTGAGCTTGTCTCTGGGTTTTAATTTCAAGCTTCTGACCTAGAAGAAAATGTTTTATGGAATTCCATGATTATTGATGTTAGCACAATAACTGATTTCTCACTGCGAATCCAGGTCTTAAGTTGTGCAATTGATTCTTTTCTCAGTCAGCAGTGAAGTTGTTAATTTTTAGGGTGTGGTTCTAAGTGGGAGTTTCAGAATTTATGTTTGCTGACAGTAATTGAACCTTCTGCTGATGTGCCCAGACACATGAAGTAACACCAATTCCTGATCCTTACAGTCAGCTCATCCAGTTTGTCATTCCTGAACAATACTGACTGACCTAATGCCTATGGCTACACCACATTGCATACTTTAAAGCAGTAAGACCCAGTGTGGCCTGCTGAATGTGCTTTTATAATAATTTTAGCCCACTGTTGGGCTTTTTGTATAGCTTCTTAGAAGACAACCTTTAGACTTCAAGTTCAGGGTCCCATATTCACCCAGTTATTTTTAGCTTCATTTTCTACCTGAACCCTACATTTTCTTCTTCCTCGCATACTTTATAACTTTTTCTTTAGGAATTGTCATCATGTCATATATATTTACTGAGTAACTGTTGAGTCTATGTTGACTGCTTCTCAGCATGTTTTCATTGATTAAGGAAAGTTTGTATTATACCTTGGAGTATGGTTAGTGCTTGCACTACCCTTATTTCTAGAACAATTATTTTTCATATTTAACTTGTCTGAGCATTTCCCCCAAAGTATGTGGTTCCTCCACAAGTGCTGTGAAGGACCCTTGGTTCAAAAATTCTGTTTGAGAAGGAAAGGGCTCTTCCTTTGTAGTAGTTTCAGCTGACCAACTGACCTCTGCTCACTGTTACTGTTAGAGCTCATCCCCTTTTATAACCTGAATTTAGGTCTTCAGAGATCATTTTTATTTCTTCTATAGATTGTATGTATGAATGTGTATACTGACAAGAGAACTTTTATGAAACAGGCAGGATTTAAAAGTTTTACTCTGTTCATATTCTCCATTCTAGTAGGAAGAGTCTATCCAGGGAAGTAGAATTTACACACATTAGAACCTTGCATAAAACCTGAATTTTAGGGCAATTCCTCTGTGACATGATTTATAACTGAGATGGTTCCACTTGGAGTCAGAAACCCATTGCTCCCCTCCTTTGACAATGAGGGGCTGCCATGAGTGCAGTCCCTCTTCCACAAGGAAGCCAAGGTATATGTACCTCATGGCTCTTTGTGGACAAGGATTTGGAGAAGGTGGTTTCCTAATTGAGACCCATCTGTGATGGAGGACGCTGCACAGGTTAGTAGTTCTAACCTGTGTTCCCCGCCACAGGGAACTCTAGCAGGCAGTAGAGTCCAATGTCATAATTTATGGGTATTGTCAAGACTGGAATGAGTATGTTTTATTTCTTGAATGTGATTATACACAATCAAAATGCTGGAATTATTGAAGAATGTTGGAAGATTTGTTCTTGGAGATAACTATCCAGTAACCAGTGGACTGCTAGTCAAGACTATTACTTTTTATTATGTAGTTGTTTTGCCTTAAGGTAAAAGTTTAAAGCAAAGAGAACCAAACTAGAAATGTAATGTCATATAGAAGCATTTTTCTGCTTTTATGCAAAAGCACAATTAGCCTAATCGGTTTCTTTCATGTGTTCTAGTAGCTGCATAGAGCTCTTCTGGTAAGGTTAAAGAATTTTCTCTGGTTTTCTTCGCTGCTTCTGACTTTGTTTTGCTTTGCAGGACTACAAAGCTGATGAAGACCCAGCATTATTCCAGTCAGTCAAGACCAAGAGAGGCCCTTTGGGACCCAACTGGAAGGTACTGGATGCTGACCTTTCCTGACAGGCAGAGTCTTGGCAACAGAACACTTGACAGGTCTTAAGCTGGTGACGTTTAAATGAAAAATAGAAATGGCACAAAAATAGTTTTATTTGCGATAAGGACTTACAGCCAGTTGCAGTTGGCCAGCAAGTCTGTGCTGCATTAACAAACAGAACATAGCCAGACTGTCACTCTCAGCATAAAGCTATTCTGATAACTTAAAAGAGACAAGTGATTTAGTCTTTGGGGATTGTAATGTTCTCTTTTGAGACTTGAAGCAGTACAAAAAATCCATGTTGAATGAAGGTTTATAGTTTAAATTTAGTCTTAGTAAAAACTGAACAAGTTCTCTTCACCCAAGCTTATGTTCCTGGCCTTTTAATAGTCATACTTTTGGAAAGCAGGATGCCGAACAATTTCGATGGCAAGTAGTTGGTTTCTAGTAAAGAGCACATCCTTACTTTGTTGAGGGAAGCAAGAAAAGCAGTGTCAAGGTAATCATTTGAATTGCTTTAGAAGTGTAATACATTTTAAAGACATTCACTAAACTATATGACATACCCTTAAAGAAGGCTTAATGTATTGATGGCAAGTTATTACAGCTAATTTGACAGTAGAAGAAGAGCACAAAACCCTAAACCTTCGCAGAGCAGGTTTTCTACCAACAGGATTTTACTTGGTAACCAATCTGTTTATACCAAAGCCAGTCACATGTTATCAATAAATGCTATCTAGGTGCTCATTGCTTGCAGATAGGGGATTACTATAGCAGCCCCACAAGTAACCCATTGCATAGTTCATCATGGGTGTCAGACTGTTTTGTGGACTATGTTACATATCACTGAAAATGAAAAATGAGTCTGACTTCTGTAAGAAAATGATTCATAATTATCTTATTTTCACATTTGTTCTCTGGGTAGAATTCAGTGCGAGATTATCCCAGTTTAATGGCCATGACTGGAAACTTTTAACTTAATGCCCCAAAAGTGATATATGCCACTTAAAAATCAAGGAACAAATTCATTATGCATGATCTAAATTTACTCTAATGGATAAAAAATATTTCCCCACCCTTATTCAGATTTCTAGCTATGGACTTTAGAACTCCCCCTGAGTCTGAAAAGCCTTTCTCCTTTGAGATTTAATACTGGCCTTCTAAAAGGGAATTCCGTGCTAAGAAAACAGGCACATGGCAACTTCTAAGGTTGCCATATCTTCTAAAAGGCTATCATGCTCTGTTAAATACTAATTCTCTAGCTGACAATACTTTTATAGGGAATAGGGGGATATGAGGTTGAAACTCAGAGGTGAATAAATACTGAATTCTATTCAGATTATCAATTTTTCACGTATAAACTTGTTAAGGCAATGTTACAGTACATGGTGGGCTGTTATGTTTGGGCCCAGATGTTGGTTGTAGCAAAAGTAGTTTGACACTGACTTTTACCTGATTTCTAACCTTTTAGGAACTCAGAATACGATTTTTATTCCCTTTTTAGTTGATTTTTACCTTTTTAAACTAATATTGCTTTGTCTTTTATTATCAGTTAGCTATTATATAAAATCTAGAATAGGTTAAGTTTTTAGAAATAATGTGAATTTTACATTTTTTCAGTTTACGGTATAGCAGTCTTTTCTCTCATTTTGTGTGTGTATGTGTGTGTGTGTACGCACACACGTGTGCATGAGAGTGCAAGAGGGATGTCTGCCATTTCTGTAGCACCTGATACAGTGCCAGTCACAGATGTGTAAGTCATGGAGACGTAGCAGATTTTGACTCTTAAATCAGTGACTCCAAATCACCAATCTCTACTTTTGGTGCTGTTTCACATCATGGCAGTTGTGTGACTCTTGTATTCATGTTACTTAGCAGAATTCTATAATCCCTGCTAATACCAGTCGAATGTTTCCAGTAGTCAGGAAATCTGTTGGTGATGGCATTAAGGGAGATCCATTGAAAACCCATCATGAATCTCTCACAACCTCTGACTTAACTAACTTAATCCTAACTCAGCCTTGGTTTCTACATCTCTGAAATGGGAATGATATTAGTAACTACCTCAGAGGAGTGTTGTAAGGACTAAATGAAGTAATGAATGAATGTTACATTCCCAGCACAGAGGAAGTGCACCATAAATGGTAGCTCTCATGTTCTCAACATGCTTTTGTCTTTGAAAATAAAAAATCTTCATCTCTTGGAGTTGATGAGATCAATATGTATGATCCCCAGTTTTCTCTGTCTAATATCCAGGGGTTCCTTAGTTCTGATATCTGGGGGTTGTCAGACACATCCTGGTTCACCTGTTCTTACCTTTTGTAGTTATGTTTGTTTAATGAGTGCTTGATGTGGGTTGGCCATACAGCAGAGGCTACACAGTTTAGAGAGCCTTCATGAGCGGGGTGTCACGGGGTTGCCAGAAAATAGATTTTCATATTTTTAACATCAGTTAAGAATGCAGAACTTTTTTTTACGATAGGATTCATACTTTTTATTTTTGCAAAACTAGACTGAGAGGTGCAAGCCTTAGTTGTGTATTTATTTTCCCTCTGAAAAAAGAGTTTTAAAAATCTGAGCACGTGAATTATATGTTTGCTTGGGGGGTTTTTTGTTGTTGTTTTTTTGGTTAATTCCCTGAGCAAGGATTGAACCCAGGCCACAGTGGTGAGAGCGCCGAAGCCTGGCCAATACACCACCAGGGAACCTCCCTTTTTTTTAAAATTTAGGGTTCAACACTTGATTAAATGACTTTGTACATAGTAATAGAAGAGTCATTTATAACCTGATAAAGATTTTTGCTTCAAGACAGGGTTTTGTGTTTCTTTGGGTATAAAGGCCTTGCTTTTCTATAGCTCTGCATATGTGTGTGTCTACACTTGAACATATTTGGTTCATTTTGTGGGGTTTGTGTGTGTTGTGACACTGGTATGACTACCTATTTCTGGTGGTTTATGAAAAACAATTTACATGTGGATTCCCTTAGCTTTCCAGTTTGCCTCCTCTGATTTGGTGAGTAGTTGTCATTTTAACAAATTGAAACACCACCTTTGAAGATTATGGTGTCATTTTTATCCTATGGCAGTACCTCATTTTTTTTTCTTCATTTACTCCAGATGCCTCATGAAGACTTAAGCTTCTATGTCTACATATATACACTAGTTAAAAATTAGCCTGTATAGGTCTTTGTAAGAGGCTTTGCCAAAGCATCTGGCCCTTACATTGCTTGACATGTCTTGGAAAACTTGAGCAAGTGCCTGAAGGTTGGGGGTATAAAGGAATCAGGTCAAATAAAGAGGTTGATCCAGAAATTGTGGTGGCTTTTATGTCTGTCTATCTCCTTTCCAAGCATAAAGATATGGCCTATTTGTCTTTTACATTAGTTAACTCCAGTCTGAGCAAAAGCTCTGGCAGTTAGAGTTGAACTTTTCAAAAAGTTTGTCAAACCCTTTAACTGCTCAATCATACTTTAGAGTTTTAGACTCATAGAATTGCCTGAATTGCTATCTTGGATCCTCCAAGCCAGTGGAGGGCAGCGGTCTTTGTGGATTATGGGGACACTAATGTGTTTCCTGCTGTGCTACGAGACTCCTTTCTTCCTATAGATGTGAGGCATCTGTGAAAAGAAGGTGGTAGCCTTGGTGGTAAGTAGTCTAAAGTAAAGGAACCGCAAGGTTCTGTTGGCTGGGAATTGGTAGAATGGAAGTGAGTAATGAGGGAGAAGTTGAAACCTAGCTATAGAAATCTCTTTGAGATAGAGACTAGCAAGAAAGTAGCCCAGAGAGTCTTCAAGAGGCTAATGTGCGTGGCCCTTGACTGATAGCCCGTGACTGATGGCCCCCAGCAAGAAAGATTGAGGGTGTTCTCATGTGTCTTCATTGAGACATAACTGTGAGTCCCAGGAAGGATGTGAAGGCATTTTAAAAGCTGTTCCCTCCCTTAGTCTATGTTTGAAACCTCATAGTGGGTGATATAACGAGGCTTAATAATTAGTTTCTGGTTAGACCACATTGTAGATTATATATAATAAAGTAGACCTTAAAACACAGCTGCTTTTTTTTTGCTTTTTTTTTCCTCATTTTGAGTGCCTGGTGGGGCAACTAAGTTTTTAATTTAGTTTTTCAAAAATATGTATTTAACATTTAGTATATATTAATAATGAAACTCCTATAGAGGACACCAAAAAAGCTGTTCTGTGTCTTCAAGAAGCTAAGTGCTCCAGGAGTAGTACATGATTAGTTCTAGACTTGTCTTAGATTCTAAATGTTTCTGTTCTCAGGCAGAACCAAAGATTACTCAAGCCTAGACGAATGAAGTCAGGTTTGAGAAGCGATTTGGTGGGCTGGGCCTCTTGTAAGCATCTCACTGACACTGTCAGGGCATAAAATTTTCTTCATGAGTTTCATTTAAACTCAGTTTAATGTGAACTTGTGGTTTTACTTGTACAGAGTGTCACTCCTAGAGTAATTGGTCACAAGGATGAAGCACATGTCATAGTCTTTATTAGTAAAATGGGTATGAGCTACAAAAATAACAGTTCGGAGACATGGAAAATTTGATTATCCTCACAGGCATTATTAGCTTTCCTGTCTTAATTTCATTTTGCTTATTTTTGTGAGATTAGCTTAACCTACAGTTAATCTTTTGAACTTTATCTCACATTTACTTCTTCAATTTAACATTTTTCATTTGCCCAACTAGATAGGAATCTCCCACTCTAAACCCTGCTGGATTCTTCTGTTGATAACCTTCTTATGGCACTTGGTGTGTCTTGTGTCAGGGTGGTGGTTTATGTTTTCATTCTTCTCTTCCTTTCTGGACCTCCTATGTCTGTCCCCTATTATTCACTGAATTTCCATCCATAGGCTCAGTGTCTGACTTAGCTTCATATGTGACGGTACCTAGTTCAGATGTTTGCTCATACTTAGTAGTTGCTGGATTCCAGTTACCATCCTAAACCAAATAAAATTCAAATTTTGAGCTTGCATATACTTACAGAGAATATATGTCCAGGTTAAGTCTATCCAAAAGGCTACTAAAATCTAAACAAAGTTGAGGGAATGGCTGTGAGTTGAGGAATCAGGTTTGACTTAAAATTTTGAAACACATATTTCACATATATTCTGTATCTTGTGTTTATATTTACCGATGCATGCACTGGCAACAGCCCCAGCAGTGCATTTATTTTTAACTTTCTTAGTGAAATCTGGGTTGGAAACTTAAATTACAAAATCAACAGCTGAAATTGAGCATTCAGACTGCCTAAAATTGAAAAACTGAAGGGCATTTGAGCCTTACAGAAACTGTTGTGTCTTTGCACAGTATTACCTTTGGTTGAATGTTGCATATACCTATTCCATCTTCATCCCAATACATTTTAAATAGGAAGAAGTGTATGTTGATGTGTAGCATGAGGCTGTAAGAGAACTATATTTTTAGAAAATGAGTTTCCAGAATGCCTTTGAGTTTTTCTTTAATTATCTTATTTGTATATACTTGTTTGTCATAGATATAAGAGACTAGTGGATAACATATAACATGGGCTGATTGCTCACCATTCCAGTTAAACATACTGCGTTTTGTTTAGTTATGTTGTGTGACTTCAGTATACATTACTCCCCCTTAGGCCTAATCCACATACCTCAGAGTAACCTAATACATGTCGTTAAATTAAAAACATGATTTGAGTTTGGGGGTTTCATTTATAGTTAGAAACGTGAAATGTAAGGAATTCAGTGAGTATACAAACTATTTAAATACAATTTTTGAAACGTTTCATAACTAACTGATGCTAGCTCCATTATAAATGAAATTTAAATTATGTAAAGATGAGTCATAATTTTAGGTTCTGTTAGTCCATGATTTTCATTTTATAGAACTTCTGATTGTACTTGTCTTTTGGCAAGCAAGCATTTTTTACCTTTTATTTTCAACTATTTTAAATTTTTATGCTTTAATGTATATAAAACTCATATTCATCAGCAAAATAATTTTATTTGTAGATTAGAAGTGTTAATCCTGTTTTGCCTTAGGTTAGGAAATGCTAGGTTTGAAGCTGTATTGGAATTATGTGTGAATGATCTAAATTACAAGGTCAGACAATTTCGTGAACTCATCCTAGAAAAAGTGCTACATATACCTCATGGCTGCATTATCACTATGGTCACCTTCAAAATACTCCCCTTGGGAAGCTATGCACTGACACCAGTGCCCAGTCCACCTTTCAAAGCAATTTTGGAACTCTTTCTGGAATGGCCCCCAGAGCTGTTGTCATACCCAAAATCTGACAATTAAGTTTGCGAACTTGCCACAGTGCGCTACATTGGCAGTACTGTACAGACAACTCAGTAAGCTGTTATAACCTTGTGAAATTAATTGTCCAACCTTGTAGATTTTGGCTTTCTTTGCTTTGGGCTTATCTTTTCAACTGATAAAGAGAAAAGAATCAGAAAACATATGTATTATTTAAGACCAAAGAGGAAGGTTTTCCATGCCCCAGCAGTGAACCTTCTGAGGGCTGGGCATACCGCAGGAACTCTTGGGTTCTGTGAAGCCTGGAACATGGCTCTGAATGGGAGTGAGGGGTGGGTCACAAATATTTGTCCCATTGAGATTCTTCACTTTGTAAAAGTTACACATTTTTTTCTCAAGACTAGTTCTATAACTCTGAGAGTTGATTATATTTTACTCTGCATATTCAAGGACTGTCTGTAAAGTATCAAGCATGTAGTATGACAATGTTATATTGACATGGCTGGATTTTTTCAAGACAGCCCTTGCATACCTTGTTTTTGCTTAAGTTTAAGATTAGGAAAAATTAAATACAGACTGGACTAAAGTTACATATTAAAGATGTTAGTTCAGCTTTTAGCTTGTTTTTATTTAGTTTTCATTTATTAAATTTTAAAAAGAAAAAAGACAGGAAAACATTTAGATTGTTTATACTCAAAGAAGAATGAAGATTTGAAAAAGTACCCATGGAATTTGGGGCATAGTAAATCTTTGTCCTTACATACTCAACTGATGGCAAAAACTTTTTTAGAGTTTATTTTTTAAGTATATTGATTTTTTTCTAATTATAAAAACATGTTTACTGAGTTTTGAAAATAAAGAATTGTGCACAGAAGAGAATAAAAATCAATTGTAGTCTCACTGATTACTATTATAAATTCCTGATTCAGGTTTATTTTGTTACAAATGTTTACACTATGCACAGATACCATTTATATTCATATTATGTATTTTTCTTCATTACATTGTTAATCATTCTTTGAAAAAATGGTTTTTAATCGCTGTATACAGAGTAGCCCATTGTTTGTAAGGCCTTTGAGGCTTTTCTCCTTCGGTGGGTGTTGAGTTTAATAAGTCCAGGTTTTTGATCTATATACTTTCTTACCCGATGAATTGGTATAGATTTCTGAAAGTAGAATTAACAGGGTAAAGAGTACATAGTATACATAGGAAATGAACAGCTTGAAGAGTTTTTAATTACATAGTGTCAGATTCTATCCCGGAAAGATGGTTCCAAAGGAATTTTAGCCTTACTGCATCTAGGCAGTTTCAGTATTTTCTGTTTCATCATTTTAAGTATGGAGACCTTTAAAACCATTTCCTTATTTTAATCACTAGTTTTAAGACTAGCTCAAAGAGGTGAACTGTACGTCATTTTTAGAATTGGATGAGACCTCAGATATCACAAATATATTAATAATGAAGAAAAATATGCATATGTAGCTTCTGTGTTCTCAAGCTTTCTTGTGAGGAATATTGGAGATGATGTTTCTGTAAATCACCTTCTGTGCCTCACACTGTGTGAGGTTTTGATACTACAGAGAATTAGGCTAAGAAACAAAGGCAGCAGGCTATTTATTTGTTTTTTAATTGGGTTATATATTCTTCCCTGAACTTTTTTTTTCTTAGTAATTACTTGTAAATTGGATGAAAAACAAAAAAGCAGATTGAGACATTTTAGATCTGGGAAAGATACCTTAGAGAACTGGTTCTCTTTTGTCCTATTACTTACAGTTTTTAAACTAAATTTTATAGGCCACTGTTATTTTATAAATTATCATTATTACTGTAATTGGTTTGAAGAACCTGCCAGAGTCACTAGAATGTGAGAAACAAACTTAGGTAATTGTTGAAATCATGTATATGCACTCTGTTCTTGAAGCCTATGTTTGTTGTAGGCATAGTTGTATTAAATTTAGCTTACTCTTTACTTAGAACCATGCTTCATCCTGCTGTTTTTATTAAATGGTGGGGAGAATTGTGAAGAGTCAGAGTTCTACTGGAAATACCCAAGGTTTTCATTTAGCACAAGGTGTCTAATGATTGGAGTTTCAGAACAAAGCTCCTCAGCAGCCCATAATGAGGACTTTGCAGTGTTCCATCTGGAAGGTTTCTTAGGGTTACTCAGGGATGCATCAGAGGTTCTTGGCCATAGAGGAAATTCAGCCTGAGGGGATGTACAGAGGGATTTTTTGTTAAGCCCAGGAATATTAGGGAATAAAGTGCAAAATTATAGGAAGTTAAGATAGGCCATTGGGTGTCAAGGCTGTAAATTCACTCACCCCTGCTTTTGGTGTCTCATAGAGGAGGATGAAAACCTCTGATAGAGCCCATCTTTTCCTTTTACTAACAGAGTGGCAAGGCCCAGAGTGGTTACCTAGGAAGTTACTTGGCAGAATGGGAACTCTTTGCCAGTCATACCTCACAATTTTAAGTGCCGTATTCTGCCTTTACCAAAGTTTTGTTTCATGTGAAGGTTTTCAGTGACACTGATGGGATTAGTGAGTATCTCAACACTGGCTCATTGCTTATTGAGAAATGATCTGTGAAAGACTAGTTTTGTCATTATTTTAATAAGGCTGGGCACTCAGAAGCTAGCTATGTCCTGTAGAAGGCTAGTCAACTACTTCCACACACTGGAGCCTAGCTTCAGTGCTTGGGGCCTGCAGGTGGGGGCCAGGGAGGGGCAGTTGCACATACGTGATTTTTGCCCATGGTCACAGCAACAAGAACTGAAGAGTGTTCCTTCTGATACATTGTTGGCATGAAGGGTAGTGGTTTTATCATTATTTATATACATAATTACTCTCCTACCTGCTAGCCACTTTTATGTCCTCTGACAACACTTAGCACAAATTGGGTTTAAATGGCACCCACTTAACACTTGCTGAATTGAACTTATTCATAAAGTATGGGTGTGGGGCAGAGGTGGTGTGTATAAATGTATACGTACACACACACACATGCTAAATTTTCACATTGGTACTCTTTTTTATGGGAAGGAAGTCATGGAAAAATAGAGCTAAGCTAGCCAAGTTCTTCTCTTGACATGGAACTCACCTGCAACAAGACAGTTTGCTGTATGTAATATTTTTATTTACATGCTGGTTGGTGTTACATCATTGATTTAATCCATGTACCACCAGGTCATTATTCAGAAGATGAACTGTTATCACAGAAGAGATTTTCCAAGAAAAGTTGATCAGTCATTCAGGACTCTATATGACATTGACTTAGTTCTATTAGTAATACCAAAATAGAATTTTTTCATATATTTTATCCTTAGAATTCACTTGAAACTGGAACATTATTGAGAGTTTGGGGGAAAATATGTGGTCTGTTGCTATTCTATAAAAGAAGAATAATCTTGAGGTTTTAGAATAAGACTTAGAAATTCATCATTTTTAAAAAATTATATGTATGTAGCTGAGTGGAAAGAATATTTGCACATACACAATGAACTTACTGAAAGTGGGATGTGTGAGTGAGTTGAAGCTGACAAGAAGCGACAGTGGCACACAGTGTGGCTGATGCTAGCATTGAGATGTCCTGAGTGCTGTGTGAAGCTGAGAACAATGGTAAACAAGGGGAGAACCCTTGTAAAATTCTACTTGATCTTCTCACTCAGTAATTTAATTTTTATAGAAAGGGTCCCCATAGTGTTGCTCATGACTTTCTACTCTTTTGAGAAGCTTTATTTAATTTTTTTTTTTTTTCAAATTCCAAGTGGTAAATACACTCTATGAAAAAGGGAGAAAGAACGAATATGTATTAAGCCCTTGGGTTCCACCAAGCTCCAAGCATATAGTGCCTTATTTAGTCCTCACAAGTCCTGAGACAGAGCTTTCATCTTGTAAGTAACACTGGCATTGTAGAATGGCCCTTTCCCCAGACCTTACCTGCAGTCCAACTCCGCTTGCTGTGATTCTCTGATAAGTACCTACCTTCTGGGCTAGATAGACTGAGCTCCATAGGCAGGACCATGTCTGCATTTGCTCACTGCTATGTGCCCATCCCAGGCTCTCTCCTGGTCAGCTCCGAAGTGTTTTGGTCTCTTGTACACCACCTTGGAAGAGCCATGTGCGTTTCTGGTCCCCCCACCCCCCCACCCCTTCCCCCCAAATAAGCTTGTAGTATTTTGAACTTACTGTGGCAGAAGCCTGCACTAAGTTTCACAGAAATGGCCAGTAATACTGTGGATCGTAATATCCCCTGCCCCATTTTTATAATGAAGTATTTCAGAACTAGCTAAAGAGCTGAAAGAATAAAACAGTGAACACCTCCACCTAGATTGAGCAGTGAACACTTTATCATATGTGGTTTTCCTTCTCCTTTTTTTCCTTCCCTTTCTCCCTCTCTCCACACAAATACATATTTAAAATGTTTTTGGCTGAACCTGAGAATTCAGAGAGAATTTCTATAGTCTGAACATAAGGTGACATAATCTGAGGATCCAAATTCTTACTGCTTTTTAATATTTACTTCTAAAAGTAAAATACATATATCATATTTTGTCTCTTTAGTCTCTTAGTCTAGATAATCCTCCTTTCTCCCTTGTTCTTTTTTTTAAAATAGTTTCCCTCTTTTACCATAACACCTCTTGATTTGATTCCCTTACTTTCATCATTTAAATAATGAGATGTGATTATTTGTGGATATTAAAGTTGGGATTTACCTTCGAAGACTTGATGTAGATCATGTTTGCTGCTGCACCCCTTTTTATGTCCCCCTTCGATTTAAAATACCTCAGATAATAAACAATGCCACTTTACTTGCCGATGTTTGAGGACATGGCACACGATTAACTTCTTCATTGGTTTTTATTGTGCCTCACCATATCCATGGTAGGAGTGCAATAATGCCTTTATGAAAAGCCTTATGTGTAAAGGCTCACCACTGATATGATGTGAATAGAATTCAATATGAAATCTGAATAGTGTAATTTGATACAGAGCAATGCGCCTATTAAACTGTGGAGTCAGGAGGTAACTTTGTGGAAGGGTTTGCAGCCCAGGACTACAGATGCTTTTGCTAAAATGATTTTTTTTTTTTTTTTTTTTTTTTTTTTTTTTTTTTTTTTTGGGCGCAGGGGTGATTCCTTAGTTGGGAATTGAACCTAGGCCACAGTGTTGAGAGCACTGAAGCCTAGCCACTACACCACCAGGGAACCCCCTAAAATGATTTCAATTTTCCAAATAACTGAATTAAACACATATGAGCGTAATATTCTTCATGTATGTCTGTGATGTCATTACACCACCATCAGTTTTAATCAAAACATAAATATTTAAGTCATAATTTCTCCTTTTCAATGTTCCTTATCTAGAAAGAACTGGCAAACAGCCCTGACTGCCCTCAGATGTGTGCCTATAAGCTGGTGACCATCAAATTCAAATGGTGGGGACTGCAAAGCAAAGTGGAAAACTTCATTCAGAAGGTAAAATCTGTTCAAAAGGTATTGACTTAAATTTAGGTTAAGATATTTTCTCTTACCACTTTTTTCTTGTTTATAAGGAAAAAATTATTGTCCCTGTGTAAATCCTTTGACCTTTTTCTTTCTAGAAACAACAAAGACAGATGCCAGCAGAGGTGTAGGAACATCCTTTAGAGAAGAGCATAGCAGTTTTTTGTTCAAAGTGCTTTCCTGATAGTTTGTTCAACTCTTCTGTAGAGAGTCCTTGCCACACAGCATGTTCCCAAGGAGACCTGTGGTGTCCCAGCATTGGTTGGAGAGGCTAGGCCTCGTCTACTGAGGGTTCCTTCATCCCAGCTAGATACCCCTCACCCCATCCACACAGCTCTCTCTTGGCATACACCTTCTTGTGTACTTTTCACTTTCTGTGGCATGTCTTCTTTAGGGGTCCTCTCTGAGAATAGTTGCACCCTGAACCTAGGGTGATGTGCCTCCTTTTATATCTTCTTTATTAGCCCATTTTCCATTTAGAAAAAAGAAGTACAGCTCACTGCCACGTTTAGTTACTTTTACATAAACACAAGTCTTTGAGGTTGAAGCAAATCTGACTGGTTTTCAATTTGAAAATAAAATATAAAGACTGTTCTTGGAGTTACTTCTAAACAGAACTTGTCTCTAATCCTAATATAACAGAAATGTATATGATGATCAATATTTAATAATATTTTTTCGTGTGGTAAATTTCAAAACTCGGAACTTTAGGGGTAAGGTTAAGATTGTAATCTGCAAGTTATCTCGGGATAAACGCTGCAGCTGCAAGCGTCATTGGTGGGTACACTCAGCATATGGGAAATAGGTTAAAGTGAAAGTAATAGGGGCAATTGATCTAGAGAAAGGAGAGGATTGCAATTATATAAATACATATGGTTGTAAACACATAAGGAATATGACAAGTTTCTTTGGTATTTACTTTTCCTGTAGGGCGAATATTTATTCCATTATCATTATAAAGAAGCCTTTGCTGTATCTCTGAACCCACAACTATTTGTGGCTGAGTTTCACCATAACTTTTCTACTTTTAGACTGTGACTGCTCTAACATTTTTTTTTTAAAGATCTTAGGAGTGCTGGAGACTGATTATTGTTGGGCCTGCTTACAGTTGGCCCACAGTAGGCACTCTGTAAATATTGGCTTCCTTCCTTCCTCTTGGATCATAATAATAGATTAACAATCCAGTTCTGATAAATACAAGTCACACATGTAATTGATGAAATCCCTTTTGTTCATGGAAAAAATGTAAAAGTTGAAGATTGTCCAAAGTATAAAGTACTCACTGTTCAGTACACTTTTCTCTCTTCTTGGGAAAGTTTAGTAAAACTTAAGTAATCCAGCAATTAGAATCACTACCTACATATATGGGTGGGTGTGTGTTTGTGTTTATGAGGGCTGTCCAGAAAAAAATGCAGCCATATATGCCTTTGTTTTTCATATTACATGTTTGGATACTTTCTAGACAGCCCTCATATATCTAGGCAATAACAATAGAGTAGAAAAATTAATGAAGAGTATGTAATAATTCTTGATTTAATAAAACATTTTATTCCAAAGAACCCAGGATTCTTTTCTTTCTATACGTTAGTATCCCACCTCATAGTATTCCTTTGAATTATAAAGAAGTTAAGAATAATGTATAGTTTTATAGCAGAAGAAGTTGAGTTGACCTTTAGCCATTCACATTTAGAAAAAGGTAAAATAAATGAGCTCCAGCAGGAGTTTATTTAGGATCAGTAGGTACATACCTACCATACTTTTTTCAGTTTCTACTAAATCATGATACCTTTGCAAGGAGATTCTGTTCCACATTTCACAGGGAAATTTTTATTTTTATTTTATTTTGTAAAAAGATAATAGTATGAAATTAAGATTTCCACTAATTGACATAGTGATCTTTTCAAACCAAGTATATGTAGATTTCATGGGTTAATTGGGACAAAGAAAATTAATATGTCATTAATCTTAGAGTTTTACCATCTTATACTACTTTTCTTTGTTTTAAAAGCAAGAAAAAAGGATATTTACAAACTTTCATCGCCAGCTCTTTTGTTGGATTGACAAGTGGATTGATCTGACAATGGAAGATATTAGGCGAATGGAAGATGAAACACAGAAAGAACTAGAAACAGTAAGACTTCCTGTCCTGTGGGAATTCTCTAATTTTTTTCTTTCTAATACTTTGTACGTGCTTAGTAAGTATAGACTTAGATTTTAAAAAGAATATTATTAGAAGCCATTCCTTCATATGCTTATCAGAATCGAGTTTCTCGGACACTAATATCCCTTCACATGTTCTGATTTCTCTATTGTTAAGCATCTTTTCATGAAAGTAGACTAAAGCTTTTTTAATTTAGAATTTATTAACCTATAAGATATCTAGTGGTTTTGCATTCTTTTTCATGTATTAGTTCTCTGCGGTGGTACCTGGTTCACAGTTCATTTAGACATCCACTTTATTGAGCCAAGTTGCCTTGGCTTATTTTGTTACCGTAGTAAGTTATTAATGTTACCACAGGAAGTCCTGGTTCCCTCTTCTGTAGAAAACATGAGGTGAATGGTATTGTCACTGATTCCAGAAAAGCTTCCTTGTCTCCTGCAAGTAGCAGTCCTATTTCTTCATAAGATTTAGGCAGAAATTTGGGTCCGTGGACTGGAGGTCAGCATGCCATGTTTCAAAATTAAAGCCCTCTCCCCACATAGCTCCTCCCCACCACCAGCGAGCAGACCCTTCAGTGTATGATCATTCCATTTCTCCCAGGGACAGTTCTTCCTTGATTTCCTCTTGCACGTGTCTGGTTTTGCTTTTGCTCTGGGCTCCACTTCTTTTCAGTTGAGAAAGTAAGGCCCCACAGGGGGAATGAACCCAAGGAATGTCCAGGATAGACTAGTGGTTTCCATGCAGTCATCTCAAGTCCTGCCAGCAGTCCCATTGTTGGAAGCCCTGCGGGCGAGAGAGTGTTTGACAAACGCTTGTGTGTAAGGCAGGAACTCCATTTAATCACAGGAGAGTGGCAGCAAATCAGGTTCCTTGGCACAGAAAGAAATCTATTTGTCTGGCACAGAGCATCGTAAAGAATCTGTTTAAAATTGCTTACTTTTGGTGATTACGGCAGATCTGCTTCTAATTAGCTTTATACAAACCTTCTGAGAGGACTAGGACATAGTTTCTTTATAAGGCAATAAAATGTTTTAACCTTACCTTATATATAAAGTAAACTTTAAGCAATCTCCAACTTATGAATGGATTTTGTTCCAAAAATTTTTAAGTTGATTTTTTTGAAATTTGGGACATGTTTTCCCATAGAGAAAATAATGTAAATTGGGGTTTGGTCTCTAGGCCAGCCAGTAGAAGCTTTCTTAGACCTCAGTTTCTTATACTACTAGTATGACTTTTAAGCTCTGGATCTTGGGAATGGGGTGATAGAATGGCAAGCATGGAAGACTTTCCCTCACCCACTGATTTTTAGGCTGGCCCCAGACAAAATGTTTAAACAAGCAAGAGTAAGTTGTAAGTACTTCCTACCTTTCTTTCCATGCCTCTTCCACTGTCTTCCCTTACTCAAGAGTCAGATGCCTTTCTCTAAGAAGCACCCCCCTCACCCCACTCCCAGTTTAAATCCCTTTTCCCCTGCCTTGCCTAATTTTGGTACCTGCTAGCTCTGTCTCCAACCCTTTGAGCAGCTGTTGTCCGCTGAACATTAAAAAGAAAGCAGCATGATTACACTCATTCTCCTTAAGTCATAGGGTACAGCCTTGGCATCTCTGAAAAAGGATTTACCAACACCAAGATAAAATAGAAAACAGACTTATTTTTACTGGTTTGAACTCTCATGAAGGAGGCTTTTTTGATTCTGATTTTTATGTTGAAGAGCTGTCCATAACATGAAGGAGAGTGGTCGTGGTTAAAAGGCGATGGATAGAGCCCTCCTTGGTTTGGGCTCTGAACTCCTCCTGCCCCTGGACCCCTTGGATAGAACTTAGCTGAGACCTCTTACCCTGGGGGAGTGCTCCTACTCCTCACAAGTTCTCAGTCTCCTGACACCTGAACACAAAACGGCCCCAGTGTCAACACAATAAGAGCCCTGGTCCATATGGAGGCTCTGGCTTCCCACCTGTGGCAGTGTGCCTGCAGACTTGGCTGCTTTTCCATGCAAGTCAGTTAATCATGAGTTGGCAGGGGCTCTTGAAAAGGTATATGAAAGACAAATAGTTACACAGAAGCTCAAGTTATTAGAAGATACCATTACTGTTGTACCCACATGACTCAAACTAATTTCTCCAAGAAGTTGGTAGGAATCTGTCATTGATTCAGGGTTGAGGGTACATGGCAGTTCCTTTGTTATACACAATAGACTTTGAGCCAGCACCCATGGGGATTGGTAGATGCTGGATATACCTGGCACTCTTCCAGCAAACAACAAAATTCTCAAGAAACAGGCAAAAATCTGAAGATTTTTGTCCCATTTGCTTATGCCAGTTGCTTGAGTTCTGGTTAACTGAAAGTCTGCTGTATTTCAAAAACATTTTAAGGCATATTTCAGCGTTAAGTGCTAATCATCTTAACATAAAATCCCATTTCAGTAATTTTGCTCTAGGTCATTGGGGAATGCTTTATTCCACATCGCATGGCTTCTGCTCTGAGTCCTAATGGTTGGTTTGTGTGCATCTTCAGAATCTGGGCAGCAGCTTGCCTGTAGGCCAAACCGCCTACCTGAAACGGCTTAACATTTTCAAGTCCTTTTTACCAAGGAGGAATTCCCCCTTTTCTTGAGGTCCTGTTTTGCTGACACCTGATGATAGAATTTGATACATTGTAATTCTCTTCTTAATTCACAAATATTTTAAGAATTGGATTACTTTCAAATGGGTTTTGGCCCTGGAGAGAAGGAATAGCATCTTGAGAGGTTAGGCATGAGAGGAATGCCCCTGCCTATAATCCTGCAGAGAAATACTGGGTTTAAGCTGAGCAACTGAAGGAATACTTTAGGCAAACCTTTTGCCTCTGTTCTCAGGTGGCACTTCTATGAGGGGTAGTGGGGAAGGGTTGAGTTTTAGAAATATGTTTATTGCATTTGTTACTTTTCTGTCCATTCTTTTCCCTAATTTTCTCATTGAATTTTTTTTTCATTATCTGTAGGCTGTCGTTAGGAATGCTTTTTTCTGATGCATCCCTGTGTGCTTCGTTGTTTCTTATACATTGTTCCTGTGCTCACTTGCTAATCCTGTCCACTTTCCTTTTTTCAATAAGCTTCCCATAAAGAACTGCTCTGAGGGACCCTGGACTGAGAAGCAGCCGAGGTGGCCATATCTCATGGCTTCCTGTCTAATCTAGAGACTATGAAAATATGAATCAGACCATTGGGGCATTTTCTCCCATCATATTGGTGAACAGTTCATTTACCCTTGGCTATCTTTGATAATTTCCCATCATCAGTCTGCAGGTTTTTGTTTCCTAGATTCAAGAATAGAGACGCATTTTTTGTGCTGTGTAAGAAGACCCTTTTGCAAGATTTTCTTTAGACCAAGATTACTAGTGGGACCTCAGAACTTTATTCTCTCTGCGGATATGGTTATAAACTGGCAGCAGTCATTTCAGAATCTCTTTTGGAATTTTTTTTCTCCCCTTGTTTACTAACTCAATGTAGAGTCTGTGATTTCAGCAGCTCATGATTTTATTTTACATTTAGATGCGTAAGAAGGGTTCCGTCCGAGGCACGTCGGCTGCTGATGTCTAGATGAGTTCCCTGTAGGGTCAGAGACAAAATCAAACTGTGTAAGTGAAGACCTGGGTAAAAGAATGTTTAAAAACCAATACCTTTTTGGTAATGGGAAGTTAACTTGCTGAGCAGAGACTTAATATTAAATGTGGTTTAATTTTTAAAATTTAAGAGATAATGTATTTTAGAAATTGACAGTGAACACTTGAGTTACTATTCTGTAAAAAGTTTATCTGTGGAATAGGTTGAATTTAATAATCACAAACTAGTTCTTAGTGTTACTGGGTTAGAAACCAGCTGCCTAGTGCACTTACTCGTCATGTGGCATTGTTCTAGAAGGCACCTGATTTTTTTAATGATAGCCAGTCAGTTGACTTGTTTCTTAGTAGGACCATTTTTGCTTAGTAAGAAAATACATAGAAACATTTTAAATCAAAGCTTCTTTATCCATACCATAAAGGCCAAACTCAATAATTCATTTTAGTTGAAATTTTTTCTGAACATCAAGAAGTCTTCCTTCATGTTGAATCTTCAATTATCTTTACAGTTAGCTTTAATATATATAAATACACTTTGGTTTTCATATATAACATAAAATATTTCTATAGTCTCATTTCTCTAACACAAATTTATTTGCTCAAATCAGATTTTCCTAGAGGGGATAAAAGGCCCTCAAAATCAACTCCACATATAAAACCAGTGTGAGTAAACAAAAATTGACAGTACACTGTCATCATTTGTTACATTGAACTATGAGGTTTATTGGGGAAAAGCACAAGACAGAGCACTCTCCTCAGTCTACTGTGGTGGTCTGCTGCCCCCTTACACACGCTACCTGCTCTATAATTATGGAACATGGGAGACATGATGTGTTCAGTCATGAAGAGAAGCAGTTGTACCAAATAAGAACGAATGAACTCTGCCAGGATTTCCCCAAGGCCCCTTCTTTAAATTCAGTGGGGGTTTTTGTGTTTTTTTTTTAATTTAAGATTAAGTTCTAAGTTCCATGATTTATATTTGTTTCTAATTTATTTTCCCTCTGATGAAACAAAATGTTACATCATTAGGAAGACCAAAATCTTCAAGATAGTAAATTTTTAAAATGTAGTAGTTGGGGTCCATTTTCTGCCAGATGTTTTGTTATATTGAGGATTTTTTTCTGGAGAATGTGTGTGACAAGCTACCATCTAACATTACTTTGCGTCTCTGTATTTTAACACACTGCACTTCTTTCGCTTCCCTTACAGTTACGTAATCAAGGTCAAGTGAGGGGAACAAGTGCAGCCAGTGATGAGTGAAGAAGAATCTGACCAGTATTTTGCAGTGTTGGTGTTTCCCAGACGTGTGCTTATGATCATGTACTGACATGCACAGGTTCCCAGCCACGTGTGTATATATGTTTGTGTGTGTGTGTCTGTAGCTGTATATAAAACACATGTAGAGCTACAGATAAAAAAATACACACTTGTGTATATATGTACATATAAACATACTGAAGGGATTAGTACAATTTCTCCAAAGTACTGTACCTGTCTTCAGCAAGAATGCAAAAGAAAGTATTTTCAATATATGTACCTGGAACAAATTTTAATAATCAGAGTAATACCATTAATGGACACATTGACTGCAATGTAGTACTAGCTGGTATGTTTCATAAATGTCAAGTTGTGGACCAATATATATATAGATTTTTATATATATATATATATATATATATATATATATATATATATATATCCTTTTATTACTTTTCTGTTGTTTTAAATCGGTCTCTTATAAATTTTTATTTTAGTCTCATAAACAACAAACTCCCACAGAAAAGTTTTATTCAAATGATCTTTTGCTATTCAATGAATTTGGAACGTAAACTCTGGATGTATATATAATGGTTTATTTCTGGACAGTCATTATCTTACAGCTAAATTGGACAATATCTATTAGAAGTAAAACTGTAGGCCAGTTTTTACTTGTTTGCCTTGAGGGACAAAATCCTTTTTAAAAAAAAGTAATTTCTGATTTTTATTGGATTTTTATATTTTAAATTTCAAGTATTTTTCTACATCAGATGTAGCAAAAATGAGATGATGGTTTGTGATGTATAATAAACACCATACAATTTTCAGGCTCCTGTGAGGCAAACAAAGAAATTGATGAACAAATGAATAGCATTAGAAGTTGTTTAGAAAAATTGGAAGTACAGTGCTTCCACAGAGTCTTGTTTTTGAAATGACTGTTTTCTGAAGTTACAGCTTGGAAACTATGCAAATGATCTAAATTCCTCACAGCTTACACGATACACTATAGATAGTGATGATGTTTTGCTCTTTTCATGTTGAAACACACTTTAAGGGGGAGATGCTGACTTTGAAAAAGGAAGAATTTAAGAGGCACGAGGCTTGCCTGCACACAGTTAGGAGGGCCTGCTGAGGAGCCAGTGCACCTCCACCCATTTGGCTGTGTTCTCAAATAGGATGTCATTAGAACATATCCTGAATAAGCATCATGAAAATGCTAGTTAGAAGCTGCTGCTGCCTTTGTTTTTTAAAGAAAGGAACAAAAATAAAACCTTAGCTAAGTAAGATTTTTACCAGCTTTCTGTGCCGAAATCCAGTTTTTCTCCTGTCAGTGTTGGAAGCTTGAATAGAATGATCTTGTTGAAGCCTTCAGGTCACAAACTGTTTTCTTTAACCTCTCATCCCTCCTACAACATGCCAGCCCCTGTAGTCACATCACATTAGTAATCTGATTAGCTGACAGTCCTGCTCCCCCTGCTTTTATTTTTCCCACATGTCCTATGTCCCCACCAAAGTGATTGTAGTGACTCAGACAAGGATGTCATCTGCATTGTGATACTCTGTTATCCTCAGATACAAACCCTACATTGCATATTGTCTTCTTGTGTACTCAGGATCAAGACTGATGTTTACTCTCTGGCTACTGTTGTGCGATAGGTTTTGTCAACACATAATCATTGTTTGCAAAGTGTTTGATGTGAGGAGGATTATTGCTAATTTTGTGAAATAAAGAGTCTAGCCCTCTCCTTTTAATGAACTTAACTCTCGCTGGCATCTGTAGCATCATTGGGAGCTTGGGTGCGCATGGAAATGAGAGCCCGGCGCATGGATTTTAATGTTTTTCTAACAACTATGGAGATTTGAGGGAATGTGTGGTGAATGTAAAATATCTAGTTTACTTGGCAGTCTCTTGTGTAAATTACAGTAAAACAAAGTAAATGAAATTTAAACAAAAAATAAATTTGATCACAAAATGCCACTTGTGTGCTTGAGTGGTTGTTTCCCTGATGCCACGTCTGCTTCAGAATATTGCAGACTGCTTCTCTGTTGTTTTTTTCAAGAGTTCTCTAATTTGCAGCACTACCACTTTGGGAAAAATAAAGAAAAAAATGTGGTTGTTTGTTGTTGTTGTTGTTTTTATTACAAACTCCTGTTCTTGCAGTGTGCCTATGCCACATTAAGTTGTTGCAATTAGTTTCTTAAATAATTTTCTGTCTTTAAAAGCTAAGCAGTAAACTAAGAAGGATTATTTATGAGTCTCAGAAGTTTTTTTAAAATTATTTTTAAAGGGGAAAAATATAGAAAACCTATAGTATTTTTAAAAGTGCTCAGTAAGAATTTACCATTAGATTCTGATCATTTGAAGATCATGGTTTTTCAGTTTGGGGCCTCTTTTTATGTCTCATCTTTTAGGACTTTGTCATTTCCAGTCTTATTATTTTGGATGTGTAACCACTATTTTCTTATAGATCCAGCTTACATTCTAGAATTGTTCAACCTTTGGAGAGGTGGCCAGCTATATGGATATATTTAATATATAATACATTTGCAAGCACGTAGGTCTCACTGGAGGTACCAAGGTGAATACAAGCCGTGCATAGTCCAGTGTAGGAGACAGTGTGAGCAGATAGATTACAGTTCTGTGTGATAAGTAGTCATTTAACCATAAGAGTTGGTTGAGAGATATTTGACATCATTTACATTGTACAAATGAGAAAGCAAAAGCCCAGGCCAAAGGCAGCGCGACCCTGAAGAGGCCAGTGTGCCGGTTCTGGGGCAGGTGCCAGAAACAGTGTGGGCCTGGCATCTTGTACATCAGCGAAGGCCGTAATGCCCAGCTGTAGAGTGTTTAGGGTCAGTTGAGACATTGGTTTGCCCTCTTCAGTGTGATTTCTCCATTCCTATTCCATTAATTTGCTGCCTCCTGTTTGATCTAAAATCACTTTGGACCTAACACCTGGCTTTTTAAAGGGCTCACCTTTCTCCTCGTCAACTTGCTAAGCTGTTAAGTTTCACAGTTCAACCTCCTTCTCAGATCTTGTCTCTGAGGAGGTAAGAGACATTTATTAACAGTTGTTTAGTACAGCTCAGCAGCTGAACTGACAAGGGGTCAGCATAGAATTCCCTGTTCCTCATCATTTGAAGGAGAATCTTGAGACTGCTTAGACCTTCAGACCTGATAGCATTGAATGTCACTGAATGTTATGAGATGGAGTTCAATGGATGCAATTATGACTTCATATAATTGGAGGGAGGGAAAGTACTATGGGAGAAGTTAAAGATTGACCCCTCTGAGCTTGGAGCAGCTACTGCCTACAGGGAGTGCTTCCTAAGAATCCTGCCTGTGTCACTTGGGGTTATGTTTTCTGACTTGGAAATATTAAGTAACATCAGATCCCTTCAAAACCAGTTCTTTTACCTGGTTGGATTAGGAAAAGTAGAAATAGCGGGTATTCTAAAGCTGTCTTAAAGTTTCGAGGACTTACTAAGCATTTAAAGCAGTGCTCATCAGTTTGGGATGCCAGACATGACACTTGGATGTTCATCCCTTCCTTCTGAAGTGCTATGTTGCAAGGCATCTTATTGTTTAGGAGGAATTCAGAACTAATCATGTTTGCTTTCCTTCCTCCCTCAAGATCGCTTGCACGCCCCAGATGGGGTTGCATGAGGAACCACTGCTTCATGACTTCCTCCTGCATTTCTTTTCCATGGAGTTAATGAATTAAATTTGTCTCTGGATAAAAAAACAATTCCTCCTTCATTCTAGCCAGGCTCTTCTTGTCATCCCCAGACTGTGTCTTATGGGTTCCCATGTGTTGAGGGTTTGCTGCATTATACTGGGGATCCTGGTTTGCAAAACTTCAGCTCATGTAAACCAAGGGTCCTCAACCCTGGCTGTACCTTCAAATTGTTTGGAGAGGCTTTAAAAACAGTTGACCCCCAGTTGCCTTTTGGTGGCTTGGTCTCTGTGTGCCCTGTTTTCAAAGGACAGGAAAAGAGAGCTAAGAGAATTCCCACTCTCTTCCTGAAAGATCATTGAGAGTGCGTGCTCACCAAGGAATCAGATTTCTACCCATTCTTCCAAGCCAAGTGTCCCTCTGCACACTGCCTGCTTTCACCTGGAGTGGTCTCTGCACCCATCCTCACCCTCCATTTGGCTCTATGGACGCTGTGCTGCCTTGATTAAAAGATAATTGTCATCTTTTATATGTCTGTTTTTTGCAACCCAACTTAGCTTGGGAACACCTTATGGTCAGGAGTCACAGTTGTACCCCAAAGTCACCTCCCCTGATGGAAATTTTGAAACCAGGCCTTTTGCCCACAAAAGATACCACCTACCTTGTGTAAAGCTCCTTTTTGAGTCTGGAGTTAGAGGATAGGGAAGTGTAACGCAAAAATCAGTGCAACCTAATTCCTGCCCTCAGAGAATCGGAGCCTGACAAGCAGCTGCAATGGGAGGTCAGTCCAGTAGCCAACAGTACAAAGTTCGATGAGAGAACAGAGGAGGGAGCTCCAGGTCCGCATTTCCTTGTCGCTTTCCAGGTACCTAAACCAGAGCTTTGGTAGGCTCCTCAAACTAAAGGAGTCTAAAACCAGACTTGCAGTCTTTTCTCCTTCCCCCAAATACACTAGTTTCCCCTCAGTGAATTGTATCGTTAGCTGTGCTACCCAAACCAGAAATCTTACTTGCTCATTGAGTCTTAAAAGTGCCCCCAGATGCCTATGAAATCCTGCTCTTGTGTGTCCTGGTCCAAGCCATGCTCTGACGAGCTGTTCTCTCATCTAGGTCAGGGTCCACAAACTTGCTGTAAAAGGATAGTTAATATTTTAGGCTTTATAGGCTGTGTGGTCTGTGGTCTATGACAGCTCTGCCATTACAATTCAGAAACAGCCATAGACAATACGTTAAGTATATTAGGACATCTGTTCTGATGAAACACGCAAGCAGGTAGTCGGCCGGATTTGGCTGCACCAGTCATGGTATGCCAACCCCTGGTCTAGAGCATGGACAACCTTAATCAGGCTCTGCCAGAGGTGACTTTCTAAAACACGCCTGATAGTGCTGCACCCTTGCTTGAACACCTTGCATGGCTCCCTGAGGTCCCAAAGATCAGCGCAGCCAAAACCTGATGACTAGTGAGAACCTCTTTCTGCCGTCTGTAAAGTACAGCCAGTGATGCTTGTCCACAGTCATGGTGGTGGGAGGGTCAGACGTGGGTAAAAGGCACGGAGCTGATCTCTGCTTCTCGTAGCCCAGATGTTGTTCATAGACAGAGCGCTAAACATAGGAAGGCAGATGCTACTGTTTGCCATCAGGAAATAACAATGCAGATAGTGTTGGCTAGCTAAACTTTTCCAGTTGGCGTAGTCATTGTATGTCTCTTGTCCCGAAAATAACATCTGTGGCTATTAAACTAACCGCTGTCCCTGTGGAAAAACTGTAGATGTCCTATCCATTTCCCACTATTAAAATTTGGCTCTTTGGTTACCATTGCTAATGCATTAGCCTGAGCTTGGCTTGGTGGCTCCTGATGGGGCATGATAAGGCCAGGCCTTTGCCTAGAAAATTGGCGCAGAGTTGACCCTCGCTTGAATCTGTTTACTCTTTGAATTATGAGAAGCAGTAAAGCTCCATGACATGACTGCTAAGCTGATCCCTTATATATTCTGACACCACCTGCTAATCAATCCCAAGCAGAATTGCTTTGTACTCCAGACTGAGGAAAGTTCAAGAAGTGGAATGGAGGAGTGGCTTACGGTGCTTATTATTAATGTGCGCACTAAACAAAAGCTTCGCCTCTGTATATACCATTGCATGCTGGCTACTTGCAGCCCGGAATAGTGATGGCATGTTCTCTCAGAGCTGCCTACACTTTCCCATGGCCCAGGACGCCCTGAAACAACTCAGCCCACTGAGAGGGGCTGTGAATGCTTCCCATCCATGGTACTGTCACTCTAGAAATGTCATTCCCAGGGAGGCACTTTGTGGGACAAGAGAATTCTCCCCAGCAAGGCTGGAGGGAGGCCCAGAATCGGCCCAGAACAGCCACAGACACACATCACACAGGCCGTTCACTCATGTAGATCAAGCAAACTTTTTCTGTAAAGGGTCATATAGTAAGAGCTTAGGATTTTGTGGGCTGTATAGTCTCTTGCAACTACGCAGCTCTGCCTTTGTAGCATGAAAGCAGCCATGGGCATGGTTGTGTTCCAATAAAACTTTATTTACACAAACAGGTGGTGGGCTGGATTTGGCCCAAGGGCCATAGTTCGCCAATCTCCAAATTCTTCCCCCGCCCCTGCAAAAAGAAACAGCCAGTACTTAATAGCATCATGTATCAGGCATTGTTCTAAGCACAACACATAAAGGACCTCTAATCTTCACAGCCACCCATGAAGTAGGTGCTGTTATCAGCCCTCCTACAGATGAGGAAACTGAGGCCCGGGTAAGTATAATTTTGCTAGGTCATGTTTCCAAAAGCAGTGGAGCCAGGGTTAGAGTCCTACAGACTTGTTCATTACCACTGCTCAGCCCACCTCCCTGTCTTGCAGAAGCACATATTCCACGCCTGTGGCATTTACCAAGGGTCCGTGTAAGCTGCGGCCATAAGTGATAACAATTCCACTGAGGATATCTTATATTTGTAAACACCCCTTGGGAGCAAACTTCCATGATTGACTTCGCAGAGCTCAGAGCCAAGAACACATTTCTTCCTAGATAGTGTTGAGTTTCCCCTCAGTCTTGGTGGCAGGAAACACCCATGTTGCATTTTTATTTTTTATTCCATGTTGCATTTTCTGTCCCACTGGGGCGCCCTCTTTAGGCTGGGCTTCCTGGCACCTAAGTCCTTCATCCCTCCCCACCCCTCATACTTGATTTTTGTAATAGCGCTTTGCCATTCATGGGCGTGTGGTGCCCCTGTATTCGTCCCTCTGGGTAAGCCACCTCAGAATACTTGTGAGCGGGGAGGACAGACGGAGGGGGAGATTTAGTGATAATTCTGACGTGTGTGGCAATGCAATGCCTGCTGCATCGAGGTGAGAAATCAGAAGGACTGAACACCTGGAGGGGAACCACCCGTCATTTTGTTAGCGCAGCGGGATTATGGGTAGCTTTGTCCCCCAGAATTGTCTTCAGTGTTTCACTCTATGAGAGAATCTTATTTAAAACTATTTTTGTGATGCACAAGGGTTTGAGAACACCTCCCCCAAACGTGAAAGCCCGGCAGTGCCGTCTATCACTGGGGATAAGATTTTTCCTTTCAGCATCTGGTGGACCATGAGCTCACTCTTCTTCCCAGGCCTGTGCCAGAAAGCCGTCTGGGGTCAGGGGTGGGGGGGTGGGATCCCAGAAATCCTCCTGGCCCCTTCCAACCTGACAGGCTCAGATTTTCCACTTGTGCTATTGAGGTCAGCGCCTGCATTCCGGCTGGCGAGCTCCCCACACATGCGAGCGCCAGGCCTCAAGCAGGGGCTTCTCCCACTTGCCCTGGAATTCACTCCCCTCCTCTGCTTCCCCCTCCCTCGCACCCACCCCCTTGGTCCTCAGGATACTCAGGCTGTTGGTGCGCTGCACAGCACCCAGGCTCTTGGGGGCTCATCTGTGACTCGGCCACCAGGATGAGATGGTAGCCCCTGTGTTGGCTGAGGTCTTGGTGTGAGGAGGGAAGGGTGGACTGGCCAGGCCAGGGGCAGTGGGATGACTGTTGCTTGCAAAGAGCTTGGTTCCATTCCTTGTCAGTCTACCCAAGGAATGTGGAGCTCAGCAACCGCGATCGCTGCCGTTGGGCTTTACTAATGGTCGCTGCTGCTGTCTCTGAGAGGCCTCGCTAAATGGGGGCTTTGGCGTCCAACGCCTGCATTCCAAGCCTGCCACGTCCACTTCCTGAGCAGTGGCCAGCTAGTAAGTCTCGGCCCCTCTGAGCCTCTGTGTCCTGCCTATGGAGATTGGGTAATTACACCAACATGGAATGTGGCCGTGGGACAAGAAATGTCTAAGTAATGCCTGGAAATCTGCTTCACTGAATAGGCCCCTTGGTTGTCCTATTCATCAGCTAGGGTGACCAGCCATCCCAGTGTGCTCAGGATGGAAGCATTTCCTAGGAGATGGACTTCACACTGTAAACCCAGGACAGTCCTGGGCAAATGGAGACAAGTTGGCCACCCTATGTTTAGCCCCAAATGTCAGCATTCTTTAAACCAGCAGCTTTTATTTACAAATAAGAAGCTGACTGACATTGTATAGCAAACAGGCAACCTTGTTTTGTAGTCTGATGTGGGGTGGTCATGTTGTGTGGATGCCCGTCTCTGAGGAGGGCCTGGCAGGGTGACTCCTAGGGGTGAGAGCAAAGCCCCCTCCACCAAAGCCACCTTGCTGTAGCTCACAGTCCCACCCTGACACAGTCACACCTCCCTATCTTAGAGGAAACAGGTGCACTCAGGTCAAGAAGCTGCACTCCACTGGACAAAGGCAGAGCGTCCTACAGCCGAGGAAGGTGGACCAAAGGAAGGTGGACCAAGTCGTCCCAGCTCTGCTTTCAGGACAGAGACAAGCCTTGCTGTGCCTGCTGCTCACTGGCTCGGCCACCCTCAACATCCTCTTCGCCTCCCTGCTCTAGCCATACTTGCGTTGTCCCAGGTTCTCTAAGACCAGGGCCCATGGTGTCCTCTGGGCCCAGAGCCCTTTTCCCTCCCCTGTCTACCCTTCTCCTTCAGCCCAGGGATCATGTCCTCGAAGACACCTCCCCCGACTTCCTGCTAGGTGAGCATCCCCCCTGGGCGCTGCCCTGAGAGCAGGCAGGTACCAGGAACGCTAACGCCCTTCAGCAGTGCAGGCTCGGGGCCTGCCCACTGCCAGCCACGGAGCCGTCCACGATCCACCGACCTGTTCTGAACGAACAGAGCGGAGAAACTTCACCCGCCGCCTCCCGCACCTCTCCGAGGCGCACCCACTCACCGCCAACCCTTCCCCTGACCCCACCCACCACGCGCCAAGGCCCCGTCCTGGTAGGAGCCATGCCCCCCACCCCCCATCCCCCATGAGGAAATATTTCTGTTTTATGACTGATTCTGCTCCTCATTTCTCTCGCGTTATCTTAATGAATTAGCTGGGTCCCCATCGTTCCCCTGGCCCCCCGCAGTTTATGAGCTGTACAGCCATATCTGCGATCTTAGTCAACCCCACACAGTTGTTGTGCTGGTTCCTATTACAGTAATTGGCATAAACTTTATTCTTTTGCAGAGAGATTTTTTTGGCCCGCTGAGACTGCATAACCATCTGCCATAAATTGAGACTAGTACGGCTTATTTTGGTGAATGCAAAATTGGATCCCATTCTTTACTCCGCGGCTTGATTCCACTTCCAGATGGTTAATCCACATGAAGTAATAGGAATGCACCACAGCTCTGCTTAGCTGAAGATGGAGACGTAATATTTATTTGCTGATGTGGAGGCCTCCGAATGCGGCCCTGTCGGGATGTCAATATATAACGCAGCAGCACAGAAATGTCAGCTTGTTCCGCGGGAGCGACAGCCTTCCTCTGCGCTGCCATGGGGGACCCCTGGATGTCATTTTTTTTTTTAAGTCTGCCCTTGACCTAATCTCAAGAGGTTCTGTTCTCTCCTGAGCTGTTTCTTATCAGCTATGTCTGCCTGTGTAGCTGGCTTCGCATCTGCTTTGACTTTAGTGCCTGTGACATTTTCATTAATACTTCTCCAAGGTTGAGCCTTTATTCCAAATATCCTGCAGCTCACGGAAGCCGTAGCTCAGCTGTGCCCAGCTGGGGGCCGCCTGGAAACTTGGCCTGGCAGTATCGGGGAGCTCGGCCGTCTCCACCCAGTTGAGCTAATCAATCTGTTTTCATTTTCACTTCTCCCGACACTTGCCCACCCTGCTGGGAATGCTCTGACAGGGATCTAGGTCAGTAGATTGGGGGGCTTAGACTTTCACTAGCACTTTCACTCCCGGGAACCTCGACTGCCCCCACCGCCTGGATTCCCCACCTCCGGCCAACCTTGGCCTTGCACACTCACCGCCTCCACCTCTGGACTTCACGGCCTGGCCACGTTTCCTCACCCACCCCAGGGAGGACTGGGACTCAGGGCCGCCTCTTTGCGCCCATATGACCCTGTGGACCACCTGCACTTGAGTCACCTGGGGAATATTTTTAACATGCAGACTCCGCACCTAAAGGAAATCCACCATCTCAGTGTGCTCAGGACAGTCCTGGTTTTGGCACTGGAAGTCTTGCGTCCTGGGGGACCCCTCAGGTCTAGGAAGATGGGGACGGTTGGTCACCCTACTTGGGCCCCCCAGACCCCAGAATGAGAACCTCTTGGGGACACAGGCCTAGGATTTTGCAGTTTGATCCATTTTCATGGGTGAGTCCGATGAGCCCTCGAACTTGGGGACCACAAAGGAAAGTCCTCAGGGCCAGGCTCTCTCACATAGTGGTCGTATAGAACATTTTGCGTGAATTTAGCACGTACCGCCATCATCATTTACTCACGTAGAAGGTTTGCTTTCTGAGCGTGAGGTCCTCGAGGAAGGGCTGGACCCACCCAGTTCACGTTCACATTCTCAGTTCCCAGCTCGGTGCCTGGCCTACGGCTGACACTCCGAGCAGAATGACCGAAGGGATAATTAGATACAAGCAAATATTCATGGGGGGAAGTGACCCAGACTAGTTTCCCACGTACTTTTCCAAAGTTCTGGGGCGGCCCCGATTAGAAATTAGATCAAGGAAATTCTAGTGGGGCGAGATTTAGATCTAGGAAGTTTTTTAAGGGAATGAAAACCTTGAAAGCTCCAAGACGGCACAGAGAAGGACCTAGATCTAAGAAGTTCTGAAATGGAAGGGACTGAGTTCGTGAACATTCTAAGACGGAGTTGCTCTCCCTTAATCGTCCCTTCTGCAGGCAGAAACAGCAAGAGGCCGGATTACCAAAGCCCGACATTTGTTAGTGCTCTCAGAGGTTTAAAGTCTGCAGCTCCCCCACATAATCACAGGCCCCCCTCTTCTCTGGACTGCGGCTTTCAAATGGGAGCAGGCAAGAAGGATGAAGCGAATGGGTTTCACCCGTCCGGTCCCTCGGCCTGCACGGGTCGTCTTACTGGCAAGAGGGAGTGGAGGGGAGGAGTCGAGTTGGCACCTGCAGAAAAGGAGCCTAGAGATCACCTCAGCAAGGGGTCAGCCCCGCTGGCTCCAGCCCCCGGAGGCAGTGACAGTCACCATGCTTGTCCAAGTGGATAATCAATCTGTGACAGGCTGCAGTGGAGAGAGACTGGGCACAGTGGTCCTCTCACACCCCACATCGCTTCCTGTGGGCTCTACCTTCAAAGTACGTCCAGGATTCCGCCCTCCTCACCACGTCCACCCCAAAGATCCTGAACCAGCCTGGCCACCCTCCTTGCCATGGATTCTTGCTCCAAACCTTCCTAACTGGTCCTTCCGCTTCCCTTTGAGAAGGCTTAGGGATCAAACAGGTCACATCCCTCTTCTGCTTAAAGACCTCCCGTGTAAGTGCTTCCCGATGACCCCTTCTGTGTCCCCCATTCCACTCCAGCCAGACTGGCCTCGCGTGTGGCTGCTGCTCGACCGCACCAGGTAGCCCAGCTCAGGGCCTGTGCACTGGCCGCTCCTGCTGCCTAGAATGCTCTTCTACTGGAGTCCCTCACAGCTCCCCCACTTGCCTCATCTAGATGCCACCTTGTAACTAAAATCGGTCCTTCCCGCCTCTGTCGCTGCTCTATATCCTTCACAGCTGTCATCACTACCTGCGTGCGTGCGTGCATGCGTGCATGGCTTGTCCCTTCCTCCTGAACTAGAAGTTCCCTGAGACCCAGTTCTGGCCGTGTCCCCAGTGCCTGGAAGCAGGGGCTCAGCGAGCATTCACAAATGAGTGACACCGACAGTTCTCCCACGTTGGACCAGGCTGGCAGCTCGCAGCGAAGCACACGGTAGTTGCACAGATCACAATATAACTGAACAGGGCTGTCCAAGTGCAATAATGGCCATTAGCGTCTTTGCACCCCAGAGCTGTGATTCTAGAGCGTTCTGTGTAATTGGAGCACAATTAAGCATATGGCAGTGTTTCCACCGGGCTGTAGATCTGATTCGGAGCTTTCTCGATGTGGCTCTGGTTTCTTTCTTTTTCCCTGTAACAATAAACTTGGATCCACCACCGGGCGGGCCCCGTAGCCTAGATCACAAGGGAATAGGAGGGAATGAGATTCATGCTAACAGCATTGAATCCTGAGACGTTAGGCTATATATTCAGGGGCGATTTCCTGGCGTTTGCAGCCAACATAAATAACGGTGAGCGAATTCCCGCTGTGGTACGTGAGGCGCGTCCTGTTGGTCCGGGCAGGAAACTGCCCGGCCTGGACCGCTATGGATGGATTAGGCAGGGCCCCCCGATGGGATCAGCAGAGCTGCACCCCACTGCCCACTCCCTCCTGTGTCAGACTCTCTGCCCTCCCTCCCTCTTTCCGGAGCGCCAGGCACTGCACAAAGTGCCCTCGGGGTGGGAAGGGTCTGCCGGCCAACACCAGAGACAGAAATTAAGACGCGTACTTGGCACCCAGTTCAGCCCCGTAGTGCGGTTCCTTTTCCGTATGCACAAATCCTGTCTTCCCAACCGGACCGGGAACTTCCTGGGGGTGAGGGCTGCATTTCAGGCAGCTGGCTTGAGGGAACTTGGAAGTCATCTGTGGCACCTCATCTTTACAGAAAGAAAGTGAGGTGCCTGGGAGGGCAGCTTCGAAATGACCCCCACGTTCATTCATGGGGAAATGGGCAGATACATTAAGGGGTGTTCATAAAATGAAACATTATACACCAGTTTAAAAGGAGTGAGCTACCTCTATATTTACCAGCAAAGATGAATCTCGAAAAATTAATCTTGACGGAGAGAAGGAAACGTCAATGAGCCACAGAGGGTGATGCCACCTTTGCTCATTTAAAAACCACCTACTCAGGCTAGTGCTCGTTGTTCTCAGGTACATAAATACGTACATGAAGGGGTGGTAGGTGTTCTGGAAGGATGAAACTACGTTAAACCTGTGATGGCCCATGTCCATGGCAGCAGGGAGGGGAATCGACTGGCAGTGAGGGTCTGACTAGACCTATGATGATACTGAGCCCCTCACGCGTGAGTCTCCTTAAGCGAATCCATCAATTCATTCGGTGCATCTGCCAATCAAAAGTCAGTAAGTCAGGCCCCCCGGCGCCCCCCAGCCTGTAGCAGCACAGCCTAGGCCTGGGACTCATGAGCTGCCACCTGCCTCCTCAGCGGGTCTTAAATTCATGGGACTTCTGTGTTCACAAAACCCTTAGACATACTAGGAGTGCTTTCTTGGCCAACCAAAGATCCTTTGCTGAATCCTGAGTAGGAAAAGCTACCCGCGAGGGCGTTCTCCCCTCTCCCTGTGATGCTGTGTTGTCGAACCCCTGACTTGCACGCAACATGGTCATGTCTGCTTGTTTTTGCTATTGTGTCTGTTGTTTTTGCTGCTCCCCTACGTGTTCTTGCTAAGGGAGTCTGATTCAGCTGTAGCACCCACTTCCTCGGAGACCTCTTTTTTTCTTTTTTTTTTTTATTCCATGGCCAAAATTTTTCTTTGGTTCCTTTCCCTTTGCCTTTATTCAACCCACTTGTCTTGAATAGCTTCTCTGTGCCATGAGCTTTGCTGGCTGGGATCCAGATGTCAGTGCAAGATAGTTACTCCCCTCCAGGGACTTTAAATTCAATACTCCCTCTTCCCCAGGCTGGTCAACAAGTAGGTGGAGAAACAGGGACGCCCAAAGGGAGAGGTCTGGTCCAAGCAGGAACTTTCATAAAGACCACTGACCACCAGACGTGCGTGCAGAGGCGTGGGGGCGGCACAAAGTGGGGGGAAAGTGGAAACGGGGCTTATGAGAAACAGTGGAAGGGTCTGGAAGTCCACATTCCATTTCAGAGAGAGGGGATCTCTCCGCCCGCCTGCAGCACTCCAGGATCCAGTCATGTGGGTTTGGGGGAAGGAGGGCCCCAGCTGGGAGTCCACACAGGTTGAGACAATTAGGGGGATAATTTGGACTGAGTCATCTTGGCGGAGGCGAGGAGGAGAGTGTTCGGTGGGTGGGGGCCCCGTCAGCATAATTGCGCCAGATTTCTGCTTCTCTTTGACACGGCAGTAAAATAAGTTGATCCACGGCTTGAAAAGGGCTGAGTCTCCTCTTGCAGTGTGGCATTAACAGCAAAATCTGCCTGAACTTGACACCAGGGTGACCCGGTGAGGACCCTGTCCCAGGGCAAGAGGCAGGGAACGTAGGGGAAAAAAAAAAAACCAGGCAAATTATGTTTCTGCCCCAATATGGCAAATGGGAATAATGCCATATTCCACAAATTCTAAGAAGTCCGTTTTTTTTCCTCCTGCATTTTCACATTTCTAAAATTGGAATGTGGTTTACAACTGATGGTGTCTCAGATTTGGTGAAATATGGTGATAAGAGGAAAATAGAAAAATCGCTACAGTTTGTGGGGTGCTTACTCTGTGCCAGGCACTGCTGCCAAGAACCTTACAATTTTATCCTCACAACGACCCTATGGAATGGGTGCTGATTTCATGGCCGATGTCGTGGCTGGGGAAACTGAGGTATCCAGGCTGAGTCCTGTGAGGGCGCGCAGCCCAAGGACCTGCCAAGGCTGCCGGCAGAGCCACAGGGGCAAAGAGACAAGGAGCCACACACGTGTCCGTCGCCCACTTCGGCCATGGGGCGTGGGGTGAGGCCCGTGTCGGCCATGACAGACATCAGAAGTTGTTGCAACTCCGGGCATATGGAAACAGCTAGGATTTGGAGCCAACCCCACCTGGATTCAGATCTTAGCTCGGTGGCTTCCAGGCTCTGGGACCTTGGATGGGCCGCGTGCCCTGTCTGAGCCTCGCTGGTCTCATCTGTACAATGGAGATCGTAAAGGTGCCTGTGTCACAGGCTGCTGAGAGGACTCGTGCAAGTAACGTGTTTGAAGTAGAGCCAGGCACAGAGTAAATACCCCCTCCTCGGTCGACTGCCAACTTTGGGAACCTCTGACATCTGAGATTCCATTTTCTTTCAACTATAAAATGTGGAGAAATACCCTCCCGCTGGGAGCATTGTAGGGATTTAGAGAGATTACGGCCTGGAAGCCCAGAGTCAGCGCGCAGTGGCAAATGTTAATGGGAACCCCTGGTTAGGAGCTCACCAACATGCCTTTTATTCCCTGGACGCTCTCTAGGCTCCTGTCACACTGGCCTCTCTGGGTCTCACCACCGGGCCTTTGCACATGCTATTGCTGCTGCCTGGAATACTGTTTCCTCCTCCTTTGCTCTGTTGACCCCCACCCCGCCCCACCCAGCTCTTAGCCCATCTGGCACTTCCCCAGGGAAGCCCTCCATGACCTCTCCTTGCCATTGTCCCAATGCTTGTTAAATGTCGCCTCTCTCATGAGCTCTGTGACACTTTCCCGTCCTTTGCGCCCATATGCTGGCATGCAGTCAATACTCGATAAATGTTTGTTGAGTGAATGTCTGAGGAGGGAGCTTGTGTCTTTAAAAAAAGTCCTACAGGACAGACTTAAAGGCAAAGTACTAGGGCTGGGATGGGTGACGGAAGTGAACTGCGTTGGTTTTGGCCACGTCACCTGGGCTGGAGAAAATGGCATATTTGGGGCCAGACGAGCCAGCGTTCCAAGTCCAGCTCCGGTGACACTGCTCACATGTTGAGTTTCGGGTTCTTCCTCCGTGGAACCGGGGTGGGGGGCAGGAACACAAAGCTAAGTTCTCAGGAAGAGCGAGTGAGATAAAAGCTGATGGCCTCCAAAGCCAGCTCTGTCCCCAGGCACAAGTGACTTCTTTTACTTCCGCGTGACGCTCTAGAATTCTCTGTGGTTATGAGGCCGTCGCCTACTGCCAAGTCCTAACTGCTGGTCAGGTGGCCGTGCTGGGCGGCTCTGGCACGTGGCTCCGGTGGCTTTCGCGGCAGTGCGGCCCGGTGGGCACGGGGGCCTTGGTTCCCGGGTCTGAGCACAAGTCAGGTGTGGAAGCGTGGGTATTTCCCAGGCAATTCTTGCCTGCGGCGGAGGCCTCGCCAACACTGCTCCCCTGGGTCTGCGGTGCAGGACTTGAGACCAGGTCTCAGGGAGGGACAGTGAGGGCACGGGAGCGGTCAGCGACACGCAACGGCCCCAGAGGCGACTTTTGTCTCTGAAGAGGGCTGTGGAGATTGCAGGCCCGGGCAGGGGCCGGCGAGTGGGATCACGCAGGGGCTTGTGTGCTCCCAGCCCAGAGCCAGCAGCCGGTGCAAACAGCCTCCGCACGCTGGGCCTCAGTTTCCTCATTTCTAAAGTGAGAATGAAAGTACCGATAGGATGGGGGATGATAGTGTAAAGAAACCTCAGAAACAGTGCGAGGCGCTGCCGCCCTGGCCCCGCAGCCGCCTCCTTCCTTGCACTGTTCAGCTCTGGCCGGCCTGGCCGCTCAGCTTGTGCGGCTGCAGGCGGAGGGTGCGTGCCGCTCTGCCTGACCTTCTGCTGGGGCACAATGCCCCACTTTCCTGCCTACTCCTCAGGGCTCACAAGTTCAATGTTTGCTAAACTGTCCTGTGCAGTGGTCTCACACACACTCACACAGACACACACGCGTTCACAAGCTCTGCCACCTGAGGGGCGTTTGGATCGCTCTGACATGGCCACCATGACAGGCAACACCGGAATGAGCACCTCCAGATGGAGCATTTGTTTTTGCGACTTTCGATTTCTCTCCTGAGGATGAAGTCCCCAGGGGGGGGGGATTCCCGGAACTTGCTCTGTAATTTTGCCATTTTGGAGGGCGTTCAGGGTGGCATTTCTAGCAGGGCTGTTCATCAAAGGGACAGACGGCCTTGAGCGGCAGTGAGCCTCTCATCCTGGAGATAAGCAAGACAATTGGGGCAGGCTTTTGTTGCTCTGACAACTATCTGTGTGCCAGGCCCATGTCAGGCGCTGAGGACACGAGTGGCATAGTCTCCACCTTCCTGGAGCTCCCAGCTCAGGGGACAACACAGCTGTGCTGTGCTATGAGGGAGGCACGCAGGGCTGTTTGCCCCCATGCTCATGCTGTGGGGACCCCCCTGCAGGCAGCCATAGCTCTGCGCAGAGGACAACATGGTGCCTGGGTGACAGTTCACTATGGTGTCCCATGCTTCACAGGACTCTGTCAACTTGCAGCCCCTTTCTTCATGCCTCACACATGTAGTGATTTGTTCTGGGGGCTTCCAGGCCCTGTTTAATCCTGACTCCAGACCAGAGATTGCTTGAGGCTTCCCCCCTTTCAATAGTTACCTGTAGGATTATTGGCTTTTGAGATGGGGCTTGCAGGAGGGTAGCTTCTAGGGTCACTTCTTAAAGTTTTGGGAATCCATGGGTGGCTTCTCTGGGCTGTCTCCAGGGAGTGCGTACAACTCCCACCCTGCAGGGATCACATGTGAACTGTTCGCCTTAGTGGTTGTCTGAAGGAGGTCTGGAGACCTGATGCCCTTAGGTTGCTGTGTGACCTTCCACCGATCACTTCACCTCTTTGTGTCCTCTTTAGGTGAGTGGGTAATCCAGTGGGCTATTTCACTCCTTCCCCTTCATGGTCCATGATTAAGGCTCATAGAAACAGAATTCAGATTTTCCTCTGGGAATCAGTCCCCTTCTCGCCACAGACTCTGGATTTGGGGTGGGTCTGATCCCACTCCCTAAACCTAGGTGTGGGCCTTGATGTAGACTTGGTCCATGAGCTACTACGGTTATTGGCTGAGAGATGGGCCTCTTAAAGTCACCAAGTAGCAGCACTAGGACTTTGGCTGAAAGTACAGTGTAACAGGCATTCTCTTTTTGGTAGGGTTGTGAAGCCACAGGAGGCAAGCCATAAGCTTCTAGGGGCTATCTTGTCATTACAGAGGGAGGTTCTGTCTAGAAAGTTGCCAGAACAGAGCCAAGACATGGAGAGAGACTAGTTTCTAAATTGAGCACCTGGATGCAACCATGCCTGAAGCTAACATCAGTTAGGTGAGTCGATGAATTTCTATTTTTGTGTTGGCCAGTTGAGCAGAGTTTCTTACACTTTCTCCCCTAACTGTCCTGTTGCCTCCGGTCACACCCCCTTCCAACATAACTTCCATACAGGAGCTGGAATCATCTTTTCAAAGTATAAATTTGGCTTTGTCACTACTATTTAAACCTTCACACAGCTCCCCAGTGCCTTCAGGATAAAGTCTAAATTCCTTACCCTGGTGTTGAAGCCCTTCAGATCAGGTCTGTCAACACCGCCTCTCCCTTCCTGTCCCTCAAGGGTGTTCTATTCAACTTCCCACTCACCAACATCTACAGCTCTGTGCCCTTCCTCATGCTGTTCCATCAGCTTGAATGCCTGTCCCCATTGAACTTAACTTTCCATGTCATCCCAACAGAGCTTGGTTGGGATTTACAAATTGCAGCCACTTGCTCAAGGAACCACTGGGAGAGTGTGTTATAAACACAGGACCCACAATGATCGCGTTGAATTCTCCGAGGTGGGGCTCAGAAACAATTTTAATAAGAGTCCATGAGGACCTGCTGCTTCCCTGCTGTGTGATATCCCACTCTGAGTCTCAGTTGCCTGGTCTGTAAAATGGGCATGATCTACCTGCAAAGGTCATCAGGGGAATGAAGTTTGATAATATTTATATAAAGCATTAGCATGGCAAGGGACACTTAGGAGACGCTCTAGAACGCGCACTTGCAGGGTGACCAGTTGTCTCCCTCTGCCCTGGCCTGAGAGGCTTTCCTTGAATGTGAAGCTTTCAGTTTTGAAACGGGGAAGGTCTCGGGCAAATGAGCTGAGTGTGCAGCAAGGAGAAGAAAGTGAGTTGGGTGCCCACACTGCTTGCTTTCTTGTCCTCGGCTCAAAGATCTTGCTTTCCTGCCTTGGACCCACTGGCCAATAGGAATCACTAAGTCTGCCCCCTCCCCAGCAGAAGGGCTGGAAACCAGTGAACAAAAAAGCATAAACAGTTTTAAAAATACTAAGACTTGGTGTTTTCCCTCTAGGAGTAATGTAGTCTGCATGTAGCCCTTTATCCCACTGAAGAGGTCACATTATGACCCCCCCCCCCCTCTCCCCACCTCACACTCCCTGGCCTCTCAGCCTCACCCAGATGCACGATGGGGCCAAGAAAGCCACGTTGGCCAAACCCTGGCTTGAGTTTTCTGAGTGCTTGACGCTCCAAACTATACATCTAAATATTTCCTCCATCAGAGTCCTGGGGATTTTTTTTTCACCCAGCATTGAGTTCCTGGATTTATTTTGAGCCAAACAGCTCCTCACTCAAACTCCTCTGCCTCCTTTTTAAACCCAAGGCCACATCCAACCTCACAGGCCCAAACCGCGCTTACATAACCTGCAGTGACACTAAGTGTTTGTGAGGCCAGCCGGAGCGGGGCCGGGGCCGCCTGCTCTGGAGCACAGGGGACATTTTGTCCTGCAAAATGATGCTGTTTGGGGTGTGTGTGTACGCGTGTGTGTTTTTCCCCTCTTGAAATTCAAAAACAGCTCCTTTAGCTCAAGCTGTCAAAAAAGGAGAAGAAGAAGAAGAAAAAAAAGAGTCTGCAATAATTTCAGTGCTGGGCGCAGATCAAGAACTGCAAATGCTAAGAGAATATTTTCCAAAGCCGTGAGGGTGAGTAGGAGTCGCAGAGTTACGGGAAATCAGAGGATGACCTTGTGTAATTTCCAGGGGCTCTGTCTCCTGGCTGGTTCCCCAACAGTGGTGACATTTTCCACAAAGGTCTGGTCCTTACTACCTGCCAGGCACTCTGTCCTGTATTTCTTCCTCGCAAGAGCAAAATCAAGTTCAGAGAAGTTGCCCACGGTTAGCTTATTGATTGCTAGAGAGCAGTGATTTGAATCCAGTTCTACCTGACTTTAAAATCCAAACTTTCACCACCACCTGGTGCTGGTTGTAAACACCTACTGTGTGCAGGTAGATGTGTTTTCATCTTTCATGTGGCTTTTTTGCTAAATATTGAGAAAAGACAAGCTTCTAACAAGTCTTCTGAAAGTGACATTTAGCATTCCCACAGAGAGGAGTTATGAGTAGGAGGGTGGCACCTGTAGTCACACTGTGCTGCTCGGACAGTTAGGCCTGGGACAAATGTCTCAATAACCTGTGTCTTTGATGGAGAAAACTGAGGCCTTGGATCAACTCCAAAGGATCACTTAGCTCAGATTCTACCTCCACCAAACAGGCCAAAGCAAGAAAGGACCTGGCATTCGATTGAACACCTACTATGTGCATTATGATTTAATTCTTGCAAGAACGTCCAAAGCCAGGTACTGCTGTAGATACCCACTTTAGAGCTAGTGGAACTGGGCTCAGAGAAGGAGAGGGATAGTCCAAGTTCACACAGCCAGGAAGCAATGGAGCTGGGATAGAACCCAAGTTCACCCAAATAGCTGATGTGTCCTGAGCATTCGCTCTGTGCTACATGGGGGATTTGGTGGCATAGAGATGAATGAGACACACTTTTTATCCTAAGGAATCTAGTTGGAGAGACGGGCCAGCTTTACTAGATGAAGGTACTGCAATGAAGGGGGCACAGGGTGACCACAAGAGCCCAAAGGAGCCCCCTGGACAGTCAGGGCAGGCTTCTTGGAGACACTACTGTCACTGAGACCCGCCAGTCTGAGAGATCCATGATGGAAGAGGCTGAATTTGTCCTTGTCATTGCTGTTTCTCCATTATGGTATCCGGGACATTGTGGGCACTCAAAATATATGCATTGAATTATGGAATGAGTGAGGGTTTGTCAAGGTAAAAGGAAATGACTGTGGTCAACAGGAGGATACCCCCAAAGATGTCCACATCTCAATCCCTGGGACCTGTGAATATGTCTCTTTGCGTGGCAAAAGCGTCTTTAACGTGATGGATCTTGAGATGGGGGATTATCCTGGATTATCTGGGGCAGGGGGCGATGTAATCATGTGAGTCCTTCAAAGCAGAGAACTTCCCCTGACTTTGTGCGGAGGGAGATACGACTGTGGAAGAATGATAGGAGAGATGCAATTGCTGGCTTTGCCGATGGAAGAAGGTGGCCAATGAGCCAAGAATGTGGCAGCCTAGACGAGGCAAGAAAACAGATTCTTTCCTAGAGTCTCCAGAAAGAAACACCTCCATGTTAGCCCAGCGAGACCCCTACCCTCCAGAACTGGAAAGACTTCTAAACTCTAGAATTGTAAAATAATAAATTCATGTTGTTCTCAGCCATTAAATTCGTGGTGATTTATTGCAGTGGCCATAGGAAGCTAATACAGTGGAAGAGAATGGGAGGTGGAGGAACCAGCATGTGCAAAGGCCTGGAGGTGAGAAGGAACGTGCAGAGCCAGCAGGCAACCCTGAGGCTGGCACGCCTGCTGCTATGCCTTGTCCTTACTTACCAAGACAGACTGCCGAGGAGCGAGGCGGGCACGTACCAGCACAGGCAGACGTCTGAAGGCTCCCCTAGGTCCTTCATATTTGCATCGTGGGGTGTGCTCTGGGAAGCCAGCCAGGGCAGATGCATTGGCAGGTTGCACTCCCTGCCTTCTTTTCAGGGATTTTGTGAGAACAACGGAAGGTAGGGCCCTTTGGAAAAAGGAGGAAACCTTGACCAATGAAAGGATGTCAGCTGTCTGCACGAAGCTCAAGGGTTCTGCTCTTGTCTGCTCTCATTGTTACAATACTACTTCTTTATACGACACGGTCTCCTACAGGAAGTTCTTCTGAGCCCTGTGAGGTCTGAAGGGCTAAGGGCACTAGGCCTTATATTATACATAGATGAGAACAAAGATGCTCAGAGAGGTGCACTGACCTGCCCAAGACTGCCCAGCATGTTGGGTAGAGCTCAGCTGGGACCTGTCTTCTGATGCTCTTTCCTTTCCCCCATGCCACCTCTTGCCCGAAATTTATTTTTTTTATCGTGGCAAAATACTCAAAACATAAAATGATCTTTCTAATCATTTTAAAGTAAGCAGCCAGTGGCATTTACTATATTCACAACCTTGTTTCCAGAACACTTTCACCCCAGAAGTAAGCCCTGGACCCATTAGCAGTCACTTCCAACCCACACCCCGCTACTCCTCCAGCCCCTGGCAACCCCTAACCTATTGTCTGTTCCTCTGGATTTGCCTATTCTGGACATTTCGTATGAAGGGAATTATACAATACGTGACCTTCTGTGCCTGCCTTATCTTACTTAATGCTATGAAGGTGCATCTGTATGGTAATAGGCATCAGCACTTCATCCCTTTTTATGGCTGAGTAATATTCCATTCTGTGGAGGTACCACATTTTTCTCCATTCATTTGCTGGTGGACACCGGGCCGTTTCCACCCGTTGGCTATTGTGAATAATGCTTCTGTGAACATTTGCGTTCAGGTTTCTGTGGAGACAGCTGTTTTCAGTTCTCTTGGGTATATTCCTAGGAGTGGAATCGCTGGGTCCTATGGTAATTCTAAGTTTAACGTATTGAGGAATCTGAATGACCTTTTAACTTGCCTTTGGTCATACAACTTGTGAAAATCAAGGTAGAGCTGGTATTTCTGATTCAAGTCCAAGTTCTTTGCCATAGTGCTCTCTGAGAGGTATGGAAGTGTTTGCATGCTTTAGGCCACTACACAATCCTGATGAACTGTCACAGCCATTTATTAAAAACTCAAGTGTAGGCATGATCTGGGACCCATGGAGTTGCTTCGGAGGAGGTGAGTTGGCAGGGACAGGAACTTGAAAGAACAGGATGTGTGAGGGGTTGGGTGGCCATCGGAGGCCCTTCTGGGTAACCAATGGGATAAGGCTCAGAGGTGGAAAAGTGACCGTCTACAGCATAAAGACAATACATAGCAAGCGGTTTAGAAGATCCAGTAGACCTGGAGAAGCCTGGCTCTGTCACAGAGGCCGATGTTTCCTTTAACCTCAGTCCTCCTAGCAAAGACTGGGACTAGCGCTCTAAGTGTCTCTAAGGGCCGATAATGGGAAGCAACGAGCATGGGTGGGCTGGCACCTGTTTAGGGTTCTGTAAATCACAGCTGGCATTGCTGTTACAAAAGCTGCTGGACCACTTCACCTCAGAGACTGCCCAGCCCGGGTCCGAAACCCACGTCTGCCCTGAGCTAATCTTGTTCCTGATAAGGAAGCGTAGGGAAGACTTCATTTAAATGATCACCCCCAAATTTGAAACATTTCTTAGACAATTTCTGAACCATTTCGCAGTGTGAGCTCCCCTGCCCTGCTAATATCTTTAGGGATTTAAAAAAATATATTTGCAACAAAGAGGCCTTTGTCTGCTGAGCCGGGGCAGCCTGGCGGGGATATTACTCGAAACCTGATCAGCAAACACTGGCCACAAACCTGTTTCATTGTGCCCCAGTCGTGGCAGCGGCAGCGGTGCCGGTGCTGGTGCAGGAGGCTGGATTAAATTGGGTCTTTTGTTGGGCAGGGAGGGCCACCAGCCACATGACATTGCAGGGCCTTAACCCTGCAGGGGCTGACAACATTCCTCCTGGAGTGTCCCAGCCTTGGTGATCCATCATGGGAGCCTGGGGAGGGACACTAGCTCCATCTCTTCTTCTCAGATGGGAAGTGGTAAGGGACGTGGTCAAGGTCACCCAACATTTGAATGGTACAGTTGGGATTTGAACTCAGATCTGAACACAAGCCCTGTGTTCCTCTGCAGGACCAGGCATTGGGTTTTATGTCCAGTCATTTGGCCAGTGTATGTTGAGTACACGAGGCCGCTGTTCTAGTGGGGATCCAGTAGTGATAAGACAAAGACATTGTTCATTCATTCATTCATTCACTAACATTTATTGAGCTCCTACTATATGCCAGGAGCTGGAGAACCAAAAGAGGAACTACCCAGCAGGCAACCACTTTATAACTCACACACCTGATCTCATGCCGTGCTACACAAACCTGGGGCTCAAGGGAGCAGCTGTGGTTCTAGCTTTTCCCCTGTTGCTTTCCCAGCACCCCTGTTTTAAGGATGGGGGTGGGTGGGAGGGACATGTGTAACCTAATTTGATCAGATTTAGATCCTGGCTGCTGTCCAGGTGGGGAGTGTGGTAGCCAGGAGCAGGGGAGGGAAAGATTTCAATAGGACCTAGGGGTGGACAGGATTAGTATGCGCCTGTGTGTGCCTCTGAGTGTGTGTGTGTGTATGTGTGTCTGCATGTGCGTGCACACATGCATGCACCTCTGGTGAGTGTGCAAGGCAGACAAGCACCTCCAGGCCTCCTTCCCTCCGCCTGAGACTTCCCCCAAAGCAGGGCAGCAGACATTGACGGCAGGAAGAAGTCCAATGCTTGGTGGCGGTCCCTCCCTGTGGCCCTGCCTTTGAAGCCTGCACCCCCGTCTCTGCTTTCTCCCGGCTCCCTGTGATTTAAGAGGCATTTTCCTTTGGGGTGATATAGATCCCCACTCGCCACATCCATCTCCTCGGCCTGGCGAAGCCAGCCTGTCTGAGTTACAGCAGATTGCTTTTTGCATGCGAAAGGGGGGAGGAGGGCACCATTTTGCTCTTTCTGCTCCCTGCTCCTGGAACATTTGAGCAAACATTCCTGGCTGCTTTGGAAGTTACCAAACCCAGATGAGCTCATCAGAGCCAGAGGTGGGGCAGCTGGCGCCTGGAGCCTGCCTGGAGCTCACCAGGTGGCCCAGTGGCAAATGTCAGAGGCGGCTGGGCCTCAGCTGGGGAGGGTGGGCCCGGCACGGCTGGGGCCTGGCCCAGAGATGCACGGGCTGGGGTGCCTGTGTGTTGCCCCTCCTCAAAGTTGGCAGTGTGTTGGCGTGGCAAGGCCTCTGGGTGAGCTGGGAGCCTCGGACCGCACAGCCAGGGTCTGAGAGGGAGCAAACGTGTGATACAGGCACCTCATCAATTCTCAGGCCCGCCCCGTGGGAGCCGGCCCGCCCTGCAGCGGCCTTGCTCCATGTAGTAGCACAGCCGTTTATTGAGTGTTAACTATGTGCTAAGTGCTCTGTGCCTGGCTCACCCTCCCCACCACGACCCTGTTATTATTCTCCCCATTTGGCAGATGGGGAAACTGAGGCCCAGAGAAGTAAGGTGACAAGGAACAGCCAAGCTTGAGGCTGACCCCATTCACCTCCAGGCCGTTCTAGCCTCCCTGCTACACGGAAAACAACGTGCAGATGAAGAGCTATTCGTACCGTCGGGCCAAACAGGGATTATCTGTGAACTGCTCCAAGCGCATTACCTACCCCGTCTGGGCTCTGTGTCCTCACTGGGGTGCGAAGGGCATTCACAGCCCACCAGCCCCGGGCTTCGCCTCACAGCCTGGGTGGGGACGGGCGGGGACCCCGCGGAGCTTTCCGGGGAGCTGTTTAGTCCCCCGCTGGCCCTCGGGGGACAGGCACGGGCTCTTATTTTAGAGGAACTTTCCTGGCTCCTTCCCACAGCAGCCTTCCTCTCAGTTCCTGTCTGTAAAATGGGCACACGCACAAACCCATCGTAGGGCTGCTGTGTGATTACAATTCTGCTCTGGAGGGGATTCAGCATGGAGGCCAGCACACGGGGGGCGCTCAGACATGGGGACCACTTTCCTTCTATAGTGAGTTTCCAGAGCACCCCACCCCCCATCTCCTATACCAGCTCACATTTCTAGGGACCCCCACAGAGGACGCCTCCGTTTACCTCCTATGGGAGGTGCATGACAGTGACGTAACCAACACCCTTTTATTCCAAGTTCACAAATGCTCTTTGACCCAGGTACTACTGGGAACTGCTTTTACAGATGAGGAAACTGAGGCACAGAGAGCAGAATGACTTGTTTAGAGTCACAGATCTCAGATCCGTGTGACGGCCTGAGCCACACCAGCCTAAACCTCCATGGTGGACAGGGGAAAGGGACAGGCCAGCTCGGGGCAAACAGGGACCTAGCTGGCGACCCCCGCGGCTGTGGCTGCTTCTGGTACCCAGAGGGTGGTTTCCCAGCCCGGCCGCCGAGGCTCCTTCCTGGGAGACAAGCCCTCGGGCCGGGGCACTGCGGGGCCAAGCCTGGGCCACCTTCCGCTTGCTTCGGGCCTGCCTCCCGGTCCCCTCTCCCAGCCCCAGCGGAGCTACCACCCAGCAGGGGAGGGGTGGGGTGGGGGGACAGTGGAGCATAGATTTGAAAGGCTTTGGCTAACGATTGGCTGGTCCAGAGTTTTCCCATCACAGACGGATGCTTGTTTAGTCCCATTTGGAAGGCTGCTTTTCCAGCTAGGCTCTTCAGGGGTGATGAGCCGGCCTTGCTGACGGCTGCAGGGAGAGAACACAGAGGTCGGGGTAGGGTGGGGTGGGGTGGGGGGTGCAGAACATGCTAAACAGGCTTGTTGAATAATTGTGAACCCTGCCCAACTTTCACATTTTCTGACTAATTGTGTAGTGCCTGATGCTTTATGTGTGATGTTTTTTTTTTTTTTCTCCAAATGGGAACTTTTTCAACAGGAGGCTAGACTGGGCCATGGAGTCGCCCAGGCCTCGGTTCCAGCAGCGGGGCTGGTTTGAGTTATTTTGGGACTGGGGCCTGGGTTCAGCGCACTCCGCTTAGAGAATGGAAAATAGAAGCTCATAGCTGGATGCCGGCTGGGGAAGAGAAATCCTTGTGGGTGGAGAGGTTGGCTGAATAGCTTTAGGATCCTACAGACCTGAGTTTCGGAGGGGGCCCTGCCATGTACAAGTTGTGTGGTCACCAGCAAGTTTCCAGGGATAACGGGGCACCGACCTCCCAGGATGGTTTCAGATCGAGTTAGATCTAGGGGCATTTGTGCACTCAGCAAAGGGGCGGGTTGTCAATGTTACTATTCGTACTTTCAAGCCGTGGTCCCATTTCTCCTTCCCCAGGTCACCGCTAAGCATGTTGGTGCTGACTTTGAACTACTCCCGAGAAAAGAACATACCCAAGGGAAGGTCGGGTCATCAAGGAGAACTTGATGCTGGAAGCAGGTTTGGGGACCCTGGCCTCTTGTGTGTCTGGGTCCCTGGGAAGCTGAAATGCCTTATGGTGGCCAGAGCCACTTTGTTGTGCAGGTAGCCCTGCCCGGCCAGGTAAGCTGGGAAACAGCTACTTCTTGTTCAAGGGGAATCTGCAGCTCCCTCTGTGGTCATACTCTGAAGGCCTCTGGGAGGCAGAGAGGTGAGGGTAGGAGTGGAGAAGGAGAGAATCCCTCCCTAGACTAGGAGTCTCCAGGGGCAGGGGAGCAGTTTCTGAGACTCTGTCCACACCCCTTCCCAAGCACCCCTACGCTCAGACATGGGCCCAAGCTGCATAGATTACGGGCTGGTATGTGGGCCGATGGTGGGGTCAAACCAGGCTTCATGTGAATCCGGCTCTGACTCTCACTTGCTGGATGACCTTGGGTAAATCCCTTCACCTCTCTGTACCTCAGTTTCCTCCTTTATAAAATGGGGAAAATAATAGAACCTACCTCACAGGGTAGCAATATAATATAATATAATATGATATAAACTACATTATATAATGTGGGCTGGGTGCTTTCCCACATTTGTAGCCTTCCTGACAGCCTCGCAGATAAGTGTTATTATAGATCCAGAAACTGGAGCTCTAGTCTAGGTCTTGTCCACGGTATGTGGTCAGAGGATGGCAGAACTGGGCTTAGACCCTCAGACATCCAGCTCTCCTATAAATGCCCCTTCTCTTCCCCCAGCTGAGGGACAGGTGAGAAGTTTTGCCTGATAGGGAGTAGCATCTGTGGTCACTGAGGCAGGAGGGGATCCTTGATCATGTGAACAGCCCCGAGGTGGTTGAGCTGGCGGGCACTCCCTTGCTCTGTGCTGGCTGCTTGAAGACAGACTCAGGACTCTCCCTCTCCCAAGTCCTGTTTCTAGAGAAAACAGTGACCATGGCTTCTAGGACCACCTTGGAAGGCAAAGAAAGGGGAGAACCTCAGGTCTCCAAGGACCTTTTAAAACTCACCTCTGACTATGTCGCCTGGCTTTGCTTAGAACCCTTTCATGGCTCCCCATGTCTAAACTTACCCATTTGCCTCTGTGGTCCTGATCTGGGTCCTACTGACGTCTTGAGCTTCAGACCCTCCCCTCCCTCATCCTACTCTAAATAGACTGCTGCCTGAACCTTCTCATATCTAATCTGATTCCTCTGCTTAGGAAATCCTTTGACCCTGTTCTGGTTGTTAACCTCCTATTCTACCTACAAAACCCACCTCTGGGAACCCTTCCCTACTATTCCTCCTTCCCAGCACAGTTATTTTATTTCTATAGTGTGTAATATAGTTCTTTTGATGGAACATTGGTTTCCCAGATTGGGGGCTGGGATTGAATCTTCCACTTTTTTTTTCTGAGTTCCCAGTCTAAGCCCTGGCACACAGTAGGCACTCAATATGTATTTATTCAATGGACAGATGCAGGAGACACCCCAAAGGAGAGGGAAGGGATGCTGTGGCTTAGCAACCAGCAGCCTGTGGCTACCTGAGGGTCTTAGCCCTTTCTTCTAATCTCCAGTCGGCTGCTATCCTCTGTCCCAACCAAAGTGGGGCCTTCCCCGAAGCATCAGGCCTGGGTTCTCCCTGGACAGATGCTGGCCTGCACTCTGTGGGATGGAGAGATAGGGGTGACCACCTGAGAGTCATCCTTGGATTTCTTCCGAGGTCACACCAGATCTTAAGTGGCAAAGACAAGATGTGAATCTGGCTATGTAATGCCAAAGTTCATATCCTTTCCACCACTTACTCATGAGTGGGAGTCATTCTGTGGACCCTCTACCCCAGGCAATAGGGGAAGCAGGTTGGGTTCCCCTTCAGGCCTCTCAGGGCACTCTGCCTGAGAGAGTCGTGGTCTATTGGGATTCCTGTGGGTGTTCAAGCACTGAAGTGCATGGGAGTTAGGGGAGAGAAGGCTAAGGATGTGTGTGTGCGTGTGTGTGTGTGTGTTAAACACATAGAGAATAATACCAACCATAACCACATTAATATTAATAATGATAATAATGGTAGTAGAGATAAAGGTAGCTAGCATTTCCTGGCACTTACTGTAGTCCCTGCACTGTGCTAAGCATTTTATCTGAGTTATCACATTCAGGTAGAGCAGACAGCAGTTAAAAGCCAGGCCTCAGTGTCAGGGGGATTGGTTTGGAGTCCCAGCTCTGCCATGCTTTGACTTCGGGAAAGTCACTTGACCAGTCTGAGGTTCCATGTCCTCATCTGTAAAATGGGTTCAGAGTCGTGACCTTGTCGGGTTGCTGTGAGGACAAAATGGGACCCTGGATAAAAAGCGCTGAGCCCGGCACAGACGGAGCCTTCTGTACTGGGCAGCCAGTATGTGGACATGATGGGTGTGCGTGTGTGTGTCTGTTGGCATTGGGGTCCTGATGGGAAAGTGTGAAGGCTGTGTGTCTGCTGGGTAAAGAGCGTGAGCGTCAGTTGCTTTGTGTTTTTGTTGCATGGAGGCTCACTAGTTGGGGGTCCCCTTTTGGGCTGGAGCTCTTGGGTTAGAGCTCTTGGGTTGGTTCAAGTATGCCAAGCTGTCAGCCCTAGAGGGGGAGGGTTCCAAGTGGCTCACTGGGGGGCCATTCCAGGCAGCTCCCCACTTGTCACCAACTCGGATCATCCCTCTTCAGCTCCCAATCCAGGGGACCCAATCCAGCTGTGTCCCTTCCTTGCCCCTCAAGGGGAGGGCTGAAGGAAGCAGAAGAAGAAGGAGAAATGCCCCGGGGGCTCCTGCTGCTGAGGGCTCTGACCCAGCGGGCAGTGACTTTGAATTCGTCTGAGCGCTAGGGGGCAATGTGTCTGTTCCAAAGAAACTGGGCCCTTGCAGGCGGAGTGCATGCACAGGCACACGCAGGGGTTCCCACACCATGCAGGCACACACGCTGGCGCGTCCATGGGCACAGATGGGCACAGGCAGTTGCACACACTCTCACACCACAGAGAAAACAGATACATGTGAGCAGGGACCCAAGCACACAAGGTGTGAAGCAGCTGCACACACACAGGTACAAACACAGAGGCGTACACACAGAGAAGCACGGCACTGGGGGACAGACAGTGCCTTCCCCCAAGGACGCTTACAGAGACGTGGGAACACTCGCACACACAGGCACGCACACAAACACACGCAGATGTCCTGCTACTCCCACACAGACAAAGACACAAAGGCAGGCACATGCCACACATCCGCACAACGTTTGTGGTGTTCCGAAAAGGTGACCCAGACACACAGCCTGAACAGAAACACATCCTCCTTTCAGACACACACACCTTGTACACCGAACTCTTGGAAACAGCCCCAGAAAAATACTCCCACACACCCCTCCCTGGAGCGCACAGAATTATTCCACAGGAAACCTGCCCAGGTGTTCAGAGACCCCCGCCCAGCCCCATGTGAAGTCATGCCTCAGCCTAGAGTACATCCCAACGAGGGCCTCCCCAGACGGAAGGTCTGTGCTCCATTCTTCCCACTGCCCTGGCCCACCAGGGTTCCAGACACACAAAGGGACATAAGACTCCCCATTAGAGGTGCCTCTTGAGACACTTAAAATCCAGAACTGACCACTCCAGACTAGGTATGTGACCAGGTGTCAAGGGCTTTGCACATGCCTTTCCTCACACAGGGGTCCTCCTCCTGGTTACAGTTCCGCCCACTGGTCCCCTTCCTGTCTAAGAGGCTCAGTGTCTCCCAGGTTCTGTCTGACCTGGGGTCCTGGCCTGGGAAGGGGGTGTCACTGGAGGCCTGCCTACCCAGGCCCTTTATTTCTTTGTGCCTAAATCAGCCAAGCCTCAGTCTTTTCTCCCACTCTCACTTCCCTGTCACTTTGCTAAGTAATAATTTCCATGTCCAATTCCATTTCTTTTCTAGTTCTGAAACCTCTAAGCTATCAGCAAGAGGATAGTTCACATGAAAACTAATTACACAAAATCAATATTTAATCACAGACCAACAACCTGATCCTGCAGAAAAATCCTTTTAAAACTCCACCGCCCTGTACAAATACTTCTTCCCGATGCTTATTTATGGACCCCATTTTTTGGTGGGGGTAATTTTCATTTTTAATTTCAGAAAGAAAAAAATATCTGTTGACATCCACAACAGGGAGGTCCCACGAAGAGCCTTGGAGCTGAGCTTGCATCAGCTGAGTTTTAAAACTGCAGGTTTTTATTGTTTGTTTTTATTTTTATTCTTTTTTGGGGTGGTCATTTTCTTTGGGTGTCCCTTGAGACCCTGTTTCCTACGTCCTCTCACCCTAAGTTGAGCCCTTTCCCCCAGCATTTAGGAAAACTCAGCATCTGTCATCCCAGCAGCAACTCTGGGGAGCAATGAATCCGCCTGCCCTGCGTGGTAACTTTTTAACTCCCTCCCGCGTTGGTGGAGTGCTTAATCTGAGGTTTTTAAATAAAAAGGGCTCAGGGGTTGGTTTTATTATAACGTTTCTTTCATTTCAGATTTCATGCGTAATTTAGCAAACGCTAGACAGACTTGGGTGATAAACACCTTCTTTTGTGGGGGGGGGGGCAAAGGCATTTTTCATACACCATGCTTAATTTTATTTAGATTTAATAGCGATATCAGGGGCACTTCAAAGAAAGTAGTTTTCATTTTTTTCTCCCTTATTCCTAAGAAGGTTGGTCAGCAAGCAAAATCGCTTCTTGCTATTTCATGGCAAGAAAAATGAAAGGCCCTCTCCCCCTCCCTTCCCTGCACACACTTTAGGGAGGAAAACACACATAAGCAGGCCCAGAGAATAAGCACCACCTCTACTCTCCATCACCTCAAACTCCCAGCTTCTAATTGCAAGATAGATTTCAGCCTCAGTGGGGATCAGGAAGATCTAAACATTTTAACTAAGATTATTGGAATAAATATTTCATAAAGAGCCGGGCAGATATTAAATTACTCCTATTGATTTTAGTATCACAACCCAATTCCATTCCTTGGCCTCTTCAGTTTAATTGATCTCTTAAGGAGGCCAACGTCGCACCGGGAGAGGGCCTGGGCCTTGCCCCGGGCGCCCGGACGGTGCAGGGTGCTGAGGCCGTCCGGTGCATCCTCTGCACGTGGGTCTTTCCTGGGCTCCTAGCTGCTTCGCCGCTCGGGCGCTAGGATCAGCCGATGTGCCCCCCATAAAGTGACCGAGTGGTTATGGCTCCTCCGGGTGGAAGCTGGGGACTGAGAACTGGGAACCTCAGGCCGTGCGTTTAGGGAACATTTGTGCGCGCGCTAGTGAGGGAGGAGCGAGCAAGCGCCCGGGTGTCTCGAGGAGAATTCTAACTTGGGGTTCCTAGCTTGCTTTCACCTCCAGGAACATCCGAAGGCCGGCTAACTTGGGCGCCACTAGTAAGCAGACGGCGGTGGGAAGACGAGGGTTCGCCCCAGGGCTGAAGCGCGGCAGACACTTAGCGACTTTCCGCGGCGAGCCCAGGAGCTTTGCCTGGCGACCCCGCGCCCCATTGTCTGAGCGCCCCGCATCACTTACCGCCCACCTCCCCGCCCCTGCCCACCCCGCAGGTCGTGCTTCAGTGGGGGGTGGGGAGTTGATAACTGTGCGAGTGGGAAGGGGGGTGAACAAAGCCAGGCTCCCGCCATTCTCTTCCTGCGCCCTCTCCAGCCCTACGCGTTGGGAGGCCGGGGCGCTGCCCCCAGTGCACTGTCGCCGGACTCGGAGGCGAGACCCGCGCGGGGGACCCCGGACGTCGCGAAGTGCGGGTTCGTGGCGGGGGCCTCAGCAGCCAGCACCCAGGACCACCTTAAGAGCGAGCCCCGCCCCGGACCCAGGGATCGGGCTCCGCTGATTGGTGCAAATGTAATGGCTGAAATTGATTGCTGAAATGCAAAACTTGTTGCTGCTTCTCCCGGCGCTGGGCGAGAAGCAGACACAGAGAGGGGAGCTGAGACCCTTGGAACGCCCCACGCAGAGCCCCCCCCCCCGCCAGCCAGCAGAGGGGTGCGAGGACCCCCCAGAGCTGCCCCCGCCCTCCCATTCTGGGCTCCGGAACTCCTTAGCTTGCTCGTCCAGGGTGGACCCCAACCCGCGTACGCCCCCCTCCCCGGGTCCAAGGGGGACTCGTGAAGCACCTCCGCGCGGAGGCAGGGACCCTGAGGCTTGGAGCGACCCAATCTCTGTCTCTCTGCCTGTCTGCTCCTGAATCCGGGGACGGAGACCCCAGCGAACTCAGAGACTGAACAGCGGAGGGCAGAAGCGGCTGGCGGCGGACGTGGCCGAGAAGCGGCGCGTGGGGGTGCGGCGCGCCGGGGTGCAGCGCACCCGCCGCGGAGCAGGGGAGCCTCCAACCTTCGGCTCCAATCCTGGGCGCCCGCCGCCTCCCCGGCCCCTCTGCGCCCTCGGCTCGGGAGCTGGCACCGGTGATGCCAAGAAGAGCCTCCCGTCCTCCGACCCGTTGAAGAAGCCGCAGCCGCTTGGTCCGAGCCGACGGGGACTGTGCGAGCGGATCGCGTTTGGCGGAGGCTCGGGCTGAGGAGGGCTGGGACTCCGGGGGGAGGGGGGAGGGACCGCTCTGTCCATGCCCCGGCACCGACCGCGGCTTTGAAGGGTCTCCCTGTCCAGCCCCTTAGCAGCTCCGCCTCGGACTCCGGGAGGCTTTGGTCGGCGCCCTGGGGCTCCCCACCCCACGCGATCGGACTTAGGAAGGTGGTCGCTCTGCTCTTCTTCCCTCCTTCCCGCCCTCTTCCCCCCCGCTTAACTTTTTGTCTCCACTCGCCTGCAGCTCCGTTCTCTCCCCTCATACCCACCCGCGGCTGTGCCCACCGCCCGGGGCATGGGCCCTCCAATACGGCTCCCGGAGGCCCCGCGGCGCCACAAGATGTGAGAGGCCCGCGTGGGGCAGAGCCAGAGCTTCGGAAGAGGAGCGGAGAGCCCCCAGCCTCCACAGGCCAGGCGAGGTGACAGTGCGCGCTGCGCCCGCGCCCCCGCGGTGCTCATCTTCCGGGAGCGCCGGACCAGGGCCGGAACGAGTAGCTGGCCGGAGGCGCGCCGCGGAGAGCAGGCTGTCATGCCCTATTGATCTTCCCGCCCCCCGCCAAGTATGTTTGGGCTGGACCAATTCGAGCCCCAGATCAACAGCAGGAACGCTGGCCAGGGCGAGAGGAACTTTAACGAGGCCGGACTAAGCATGAACACCCACTTTAAGGCCCCTGCTTTCCACGCCGGGGGACCCCCTGGCTCCGTGGACCCTGCCATGAGCGCTTTGGGCGAGCCCCCGATCTTGGGCATGAACATGGAGCCTTACGGCTTCCACGCGCGCGGCCACTCGGAGTTGCACGCGGGGGGGCTGCAGGCGCAGCCGGTGCACGGATTCTTTGGAGGCCAGCAGCCGCACCACGGTCACCCGGGAGGCCACCACCCCCACCAGCATCACCCCCACTTCGGGGGCAACTTCGGCGGCCCGGACCCAGGGGCATCGTGCCTGCACGGGGGTCGCCTGCTCGGCTACGGCGGCGCCGGCGGCGGCCTGAGCAGCCAGCCGCCCTTCGCTGAGGGTTATGATCACATGGCGGAGAGCCAGGGGCCCGAGAGCTTCGGCCCACAGCGACCCGGGAACCTCCCGGACTTCCACAGTTCGGGAGCCTCGGGCCATGCGGTCCCTGCCCCATGCTTGCCGCTGGACCAGAGCCCTAACCGAGCGGCCTCCTTCCATGGCCTGCCCGCCTCCAGCGGCTCCGATTCCCACAGTCTGGAGCCCCGGAGGGTGGCGAACCAAGGAGCCGTCGACTCGCTGGAATACAATTACCCGGGTGAGGCGCCCTCGGGACATTTCGACATGTTTTCGCCCTCTGATTCGGAGGGGCAGCTGCCTCATTATGCGGCAGGTCGCCAGGTTCCCGGGGGCGCTTTCCCAGGTGCCTCAGCCATGCCCAGAGCTGCAGGCATGGTAGGCTTGTCCAAAATGCACGCCCAGCAGCAGCAGCAGCAGCAGCAGCAGCAGCAGCAGCAACAGCAGCAGCAGCAGCAGCAGCAGCACGGTGTGTTCTTCGAGAGGTTCGGCGGGGCCCGCAAGATGCCCGTGGGCTTGGAGCCGGGAGTAGGCTCCAGGCACCCGCTAATGCAGCCTCCCCAGCAGGCCCCGCCGCCCCCTCAGCAGCAGCCCCCGCAGCAGCCGCCGCAGCCCCAGCCGCCGCAGCCCCAGCCGCCGCCGCCGCCGCCGCCCGGGCTCCTGGTCCGACAGAATTCGTGCCCGCCTGCGCTCCCGCGGCCTCAGCAGGGTGAAGCGGGCACGCCCAGCGGTGGCCTGCAGGACGGGGGCCCTATGCTGCCCAGCCAACACGCGCAGTTCGAGTACCCCATTCACCGGCTGGAGAACCGGAGCATGCACCCTTATTCCGAGCCCGTGTTTAACATGCAGCACCCCCCTCCGCAGCAGGCGCCCAACCAGCGGCTGCAGCATTTCGACGCACCCCCCTACATGAACGTGGCCAAGAGGCCGCGCTTTGACTTCCAGGGCAGCGCGGGAGTGGACCGCTGCGCTTCGTGGAACGGCAGCATGCACAACGGCGCTCTGGACAACCACCTCTCGCCCTCCGCCTATTCTGGCCTACCCGGCGAGTTCACGCCGCCGGTGCCGGACAGCTTTTCCTCGGGGCCACCCCTACAGCATCCGGCCCCGGACCACCAGTCCCTGCAGCAGCAGCAGCAGCAGCAGCAGCAGCAGCAGCAGCAGCAGCAACAACAGCAGCAGCAGCAGCGCCAAAACGCGGCCCTCATGATTAAGCAGATGGCGTCGCGGAATCAGCAGCAGCGGATGCGCCAACCCAACTTGGCCCAGCTCGGCCACCCCGGGGACGTGGGCCAGGGCGGCCTGGTGCACGGCGGCCCGGTGGGCGGCTTGGCCCAGCCGAACTTTGAGCGCGAAAGCGGCGGCGCGGGCGCGGGGCGCCTGGGCACCTTCGAGCAGCAGGCGCCGCACTTGGCGCAGGAGAGTGCGTGGTTCCCAGGTCCGCACCCGCCGCCGGGTGACCTGCTGCCCCGCAGGATGGGCGGCTCGGGCCTGCCGGCGGACTGCGGCCCTCACGACCCCGGGCTGGCGCCGCCCCCTCCGCCGGGTGGTTCGGGAGTGCTGTTTCGGGGCCCTCTTCAGGAGCCGCTGAGGATGCCCGGGGAGGGCCACGTGCCTGCGCTGCCCTCCCCGGGCCTGCAGTTCGGGGGCAGCCTGGCCGGCCTGGGCCAACTGCAGTCGCCGGGGGCTGGGGTAGGATTGCCTAGTGCTCCCTCCGAGCGCCGGCCCCCGCCGCCGGATTTCACCGCGCCCGCGCTCGGGGGCCAGGCTGGCTTCCCGTTCGGCGCTGCGAACCGGCAGGCCACACCGCACAGCGGCCCCGGCGTGAACTCGCCCCCGAGCGCGGGCGGGGGCGGCGGCAGCACCGGCGGCAGCGGCGGGGGCGCATACCCGCCGCCGCCTGATTTCCAGCCCAGCCAGCGCACTTCGGCCAGTAAGCTGGGCGCGCTCTCGCTGGGCTCCTTCAACAAGCCCAGCTCCAAGGACAACCTGTTCGGCCAGAGCTGCCTGGCCGCGCTCTCCACTGCCTGCCAGAACATGATCGCCAGTCTCGGGGCCCCCAACCTCAACGTGACCTTCAACAAGAAGAACCCGCCCGAGGGCAAGAGGAAACTGAGCCAGAATGAGACCGACGGCGCGGCCGTGGCCGGCAACCCGGGCTCGGATTACTTCCCCGGAGGAACTGCTCCGGGGGCCCCAGGGCCCGGAGGCCCGTCGGGGACCAGTAGCAACGGCTCCAAAGCCTCGGGGCCGCCCAGCCAGCCCGCCCAGGGGGACAGCACCAGCCTCTCCCCCAACTATACCCTCGAGTCAACGTCGGGGAACGACGGCAAGCCGGTCCCCGGGGGCGGCGGCCGGGGACGAGGTCGAAGAAAAAGGGACAGTGGTCACGTGAGCCCCGGGACCTTCTTCGACAAGTACGCAGCGGCGCCGGACAGCGGGGGCGCGCCTGGGGTGAGCCCCGCGCAGCAGCAGACGCCGGGCGCGGCTGTCGGGGGGAGCTCCACCAGCGAGGCGCGCGGGGCTCCGACGCCTCACGAGAAAGCGCTCACGTCGCCGTCATGGGGCAAGGGGGCCGAGCTGCTCTTGGGGGACCAGCCGGACCTCATGGCGTCCCTGGACGGTGGGGCCAAATCGGATGGTAGTTCCCCGCACGTGGGCGAGTTCGCTTCAGACGAGGTGAGCACGAGCTACGCAAACGAGGACGAGGTGTCATCCAGCTCCGACAACCCCCCGGCTCTGGCCAAAGCGAGTAGGAGCCCCCTGGTAACAGGCTCACCCAAGCTCACTCCCAGGGGGGTGGGCACAGGAGAACACGGACCGAAGGCACCCCCGCCCCCGCTGGGCCTGGGCATCATGTCTACCTCTACCTCGACCCCTGACAGCTACGGTGGCGGCGGGGGCACCGGCCATCCGGGTACGCCTGGCCTGGAGCAGGTCCGGACCCCAACGAGCAGCAGCGGGGCACCGCCACCCGAGGAGATCCACCCCCTGGAGATCCTCCAGGCACAGATCCAGCTGCAGAGGCAGCAGTTCAGCATCTCTGAGGACCAGCCCCTGGGGCTCAAGGGGGGCAAGAAGGGTGAGTGTGCCGTGGGGGGCTCAGGGGCGCAGAATGGAGATAGCGAGCTGGGCAGCTGCTGCTCAGAGGCTGTCAAAAGCGCCATGAGCACCATCGACCTGGACTCGCTGATGGCAGAGCACAGCGCCACCTGGTACATGCCGCCTGACAAGACCTTGGTGGACGGCGCTGACGAGGACAAGACGCTGGCGCCCTGGGAGAAGGCCAAACCCCAGAACCCCAACAGCAAAGAAGGTATATGCGCTCATTCGGTGGTTCCCTTCTCACCTCCCAGAGACCCGCCCCACCCCAATTGGAGGCCTTAGCTCCCCGCCTTGGAGAGTCCATGCAAAGGGAGGGTCCTATGGGGTTAGGGGAGCCCAGGGCCTTCTTGGATGCCCTGCTCAGAGCTGGATACCCTTCCTTTGGTTACAGCAAGGGCTCTGTGAGCCGACCCCCTCTCCCTCCTTAGGTGCTGCGGGGTGGATTCTAGTTCTGCAGGATGGTAAGAACTTAGATGGGAGGCCTTTGGGGACTATTGTTGAGCCCTCTTCCCTCAAGTTTTAGCTGAGTTTCTGGGTGCTAGGAGGACAAGGCGACTTTGACTTTTGTTTCACACCAAGACCCTTCATCACCCTCAACATTCGGCCTGGTTTATTTTTTAGGAGTTACATGCTCCCCCCACCCCCCTCCACTGCGGCAGGACACCTGGGAAGTTGTGGTAATGCCTCCCCACCTTTTCCCAGTCAGCCAGCCTTCTGCTCCAGCTCCCTCCATTGGGCCAGCAGCTTTAGAAAAAAAGTTCCCAGCTCTGGGGTCGGCAGCATCGCTCAGAGGCAACACCTAATTTGACATTTGTTCCTAATGAGTAGTTATTTTGTCTCTTCTTAACTATTAGAGTTTCATTGAAAACCTGGAGACCTGTAGGGGTGGTAGGAGGCAGGCAGCCTTCCTGGGTGCAACTCGGTGACATCTGATGGTGGGGTCTGCTTGGCAGAGGCCAGACCACTCAACCAGGGTATCATTTGTGTGTGGGGATACGGATATATATTCTTAAGACACAAAGGACCCGCGTTTGTCAATATCTCCCTGGCTTTGGTGACAGATGTCCAATCCCAGCTCTCCTTTGCATTCTAAGCACTCCCTCCCCACCAGGCCTGGAGGCTTTTAAGGTGGGTGGGGTGGGAGTTAGTCTATGAACCACTACTGCAGTTAAAGTAATAAGTTTTTTTACCCTAAAGAAGTCTGGGCTGCAGCAGATACTCATTTCATTTTAATGGGGCTTCACCCCCCCCCCCCCCCTGAATAATGGCTTCTTCGAATTAGGTAACATCATTCTCCACCCCCATTCCTACCTTTTTCTTTTAAACCCTAATTGAATGCCTTTGGTTTCACCAGGCTGACTATTACCCTGAAGCCAGGGGCTGGTGATTTAACTCTGTCTTAAAAAAACAACAACAACAACAAAAAAAAGTCCCTTGATTCTTGCCCTCTCTTGGAGTTCTCTTCCTCTGCCTCCGTTTTCCTAGTCCTCCCCACATCCTGCCACCCCTTGACCCTGGGCTTAAGGTGAGAGTACGGTTATAGGAGAGTGGGAAGGGGCAGGAGGGGGAGGGGACGTGCAGCCCGAGTTGCGCGGCTCCGAACAGGGGCTTTCAGAGCGCCTGTCCCGGGGAGCTTTCCCGCTTAGGTTTTCTAATTCATGAATACGGCCTCCTCGCTGCTTTTCTCTTTGTTCGCCTACAGCCCAGCCCGGGATGCCGCTCCCTCATTTGAAGCGGGGTGTTTAGCATGCACAGCAGACGCTGGGGCCAGCATCAGCATTCTCCAGGCTTCTCCCAGGCAGGACCATAAATTGGTTCGTGTGGGACCCTCCGCTTCTCCTGCCCGCTCCTTTTAAAAATGGAGTTGGACACAGCATCCTGCTTGCTCAGGCCGCCCCCCTCTCCTCTCTTTTATTTTCTTGTACACAACATCTCGGTCCCCACCAATCGATAGCTGGTTAGCACAAATCCCAGCCCCTGTCACTTCTACCTGGCCTGGCCTGGCTGCCCCTTCTCCTCCCAATTCTCCCATCCCCCCCAGTAATTAAGAACATATTGGCCAAAATGGGGTGAGAAAAGTTAAAAAAAGAAAACCCGATTTAGAGAATTAATAAAGAAAAACCAGTAGCACTTTGCCGGCAAGTCTTTTGCAGGACCTTAGGTGGAGAAGAATGGGGTGGTTTTAATGAGATTTTTTTTAAGGTGTCCCACCATTCCCCTGTGCGTCCAACTAATCTTCCTTCACAGAAAAAAAAGAAATAGATGAAAAGGTGCAGGCTGTGAATGAAGAAATGTCATGAAAGAAATGTCTCGTTTTACTTGTTTCATTATCACAGTCAGACGAGGGAAAATATGTTTTTGGAAACAGGCGCTCATCATCACATTAGGGTTGATTTCCCCGGACGCTCAGTACAGCCCTCCCCTGCACACAGGACAGGGACTTCCTTCAGGGAATAGGCTGCGGGCCTGGCCGCTTTAGAGGCATCAGCAGGGACACCCACTTGACCTCTTTTGTTTTCCACTCTGCGATGTGGGAAGGACAGTTTCCTAGATAAAGCCCTGAACTGAGGTCATTCGCAGCTTCTGCAGGCTCGGGGCTGCTAGTTAAGGCTTTATAAGGTATCCGCAGCTCACTGCTGCTCCCTTACTGCTAGTAAATAAGGATGATTAAACTTTTCATTATGATAACACCCTACAGGTCCATCTGCACATGTTGTAGAAATAGGTACACAGAGCCTTCAACAGGCCCCTGAGTCCCCTGGCTGGAAATCAGAGTGAAGTGTGACACTTCGAAATAGAGTTAAAAAAAAAAAAGAAAGTCAAACGTTCTGCTTTTCCCTAAACGCATGCCTGTACGGGGCCATCAGCCATGAAGCCGCGGTGTCCAGCGGCTTTGGACAATACCTTGTCTAGGTTCCAGCCCCTGCAATCGCTTTCTTTCGCCCACCCCTCCCTTTCCAGACAAAGCCCATTTTTGTAATGATATTTTATTTTGTCATGCCGTAAAACAGGCCAGTACTAATGTGATTAAATATTAACACCGTCTCTGAAATTCTTTGCTCCGATGACAAAATACTAGTCGGTATTTAACAAAATGATCCGTGCTCGGATTGGAGAGAACGAATGTCTTCAGAACCGCACAAGCCGTGCAGCCCCTGGGACGTGCCCAGATTGTCTTATGGGGTTTAGATGTCCTTCGGAGGGGAGAGAACTCGATTAGCAAGTTGCAGTTCTAGAAAAGTCTAGGCCAGAATGACATGTGATTATTATTATTTTTTTTAACCAGGAAAGTGAACCTCTCCAAATTAGGCTTCTCCTGACTTCTTAATCAACCCACCGAACAACTTTTATATAACATAACTCTACATCTCATCATGAGGTTCTGTTTGCACAAAGTTGGGGTGGGGGAAGGGTGAGGTTGTGCAAAAGAAAAAAGAAATCCAGCCTGAGTTTGGGCCTATTCAGACACCTATTAAATCAGTGAGGATTACATGAATTTGAAATTAGTTTGCAAAAATCGTTCACTGATCTTTGCAATAGGTGGGTGGCTACGGAGGAGTTTCAAAACAGACAGAGAAGGGGAAATAATGGTAGGACTGTAGATGGAGGATATTAAGTCTGAAGAAGTGTGTTTCCCTCCCTACTGCCCCTTCCTCGTGATTTTCAAAACTTGAATTAAGAGCATTCTGTGTCTAACTTCCCTTCTGCTGGTTGTTTTCTATCTTAAACTCCAGAGCAGTCTAGGAGTGCTCTTTCACATTGAAATGGGAGAGGTCTCTGTATTCACTCTGCAGGCAATCCTGCCCTTTTTGGAAGTATGACATTTTTACAGTGATGCGGGAGAAATTTTTGGAATTTCAGGCTTCCCTCAGTGTTCCAGTGGGAACACCGTACGCAGTGCTGAGAAATACGAGGCAGGCAGGATTTGAACACTGAATTTTCTTAGACAAGAGGCAGGGTTAGAGGAGGAGGGGGATCCCAGTCTGTTTTTTTCTGCGTTGTTTCTCCCATTCCCCACACCATGGAGAGAATTTTAAGGCTCACTCAAACTTGTTTGGGGGAAGGCAAGGAGGCTTGCATTGCCATTTCCCTGTGAAATCATCCAGCAAGGGTTGCATGCCTTCCTGTGACTTTTGCAGCCTCCGGAAGATGTAACCCAAAACTTCGCAGGTGTTAATCAGGGGTAACATAAACAGGAGCCCCCTTTGTGCAGCTGCCATTGGGACCTGCCTGCTCCCTGGCTAGTCCAGGACATACTACTACTGTTCGTGGTGCTTGTTTAATATTTCATGGCTGTAATAAACCTGTCTTCTTTGCCCGCCTCCCGACATAAAACCCCAACCTAGCACACATCTGCAATTACACATTTCTACTAAATATTAATAAAGGACAAGGATGCTTTAAAGGGCTGAAGCTTATCGGTGTTGAACTTGTCATGGTTTCTGCCAGTGAATTTTTCTGGCTGTTTTGATTTTAAATAGCCACTGCCTTCTAATATGTAGTATATACTTATCTATTCTTATATGTATATAAATACATACAATTTTGTTAGATGGAAGGGCTTTCCTCAAGGATAGCTTTCTTTAATATAAATTCATTTAGATGTCTTGTGAGGCCCCTTCAGACCGGAAGTAAGAGACTGTTGAAATGTACTTCTATTTTATTGAGGTTTCTAGGAAAAGGAGTGAGGGTTGGTTAATCTAATTTCTCTTTCTAGCAATGAAATTCTATGGTTCCTGATATGATTTTGTTTGCCTGGCAGAGGTATTTAAATTTCCACCAAGAATCTTAATAGGTCCTGAATATAGAGCTGCCTTCTCCAAGAAGTTACTTGATACTCCCTGCTGATACAAAATCTACATCTTTAATAAACGGTCTGGGAGGGCCAGGTGAAATTAGAGGAGGGAAGTTCTTCCCACTGTGGAAGGGCAAACCTGAGTACATATCCTTGGAATTTCAAGGATCTTCTCAACTCACTCCATGCTGGAAGATTTAGCAAAATGAGTGACAATAACATCGAATTGTGTTCTTTGCCATGGGAGTGAGCAATCTCCTTTGCCGAAATACTTTAGGAGATAGATAACTCCTGTAACTCCTCTTTAGTTAATTTTCGACATTAAAAGGCTATAGCTTTATATAACAGGATCAAATGCTTTGGAAGTGAGTGAGGGGCAAACAGGCTTCCCAAGCACACTGCAACATAAAAACACCAAACCCTTTCATGCCAGAGGGGTCTTGCATTTATTGGGGGCTCCCTGTAACCAGTGGGTGCACCTTGTAGCCTTTCCTTGCTGTCCCCCACTTGTCCTGCCCATGTCTTCAGTCTGGAGGGGCTGGAATAGCCTAGCTTCATCATTTTGACTGAAGTCAGGATTTTGACTTGCCCAGCTGATGTGTTTGTTTTCAGACAATGTCTATTTTTAGGCACATCTTGGGTGGACAGATTTGAGTGTGGGTTTTGATTGCTAGTGGCTGAGATGTTGATATATACATGAGTGTATGATTGAGAAGAGACATTTGTGGGGGAGGATTTTGAGTTTCCTCTCCTCACACACACTGGGGCCCAACGAAGGGGTCTAGGGGCCGGCTTGAAAGAGGACGGCGGCAGTGGGAGTCGGGCCTGGGTCTGCTTGTCGTCCGCAGAGGAAGGCAGGGCCCTGTGCAGTTACTCCCATGTGTGAAGGAGCCCCCCCTTTCTCTCCCCCGCCCCATCCCAGCGTACACACGTATACATATGCATGGCCAGTGTATTTTCATCAAATGATCCAGCCGCTCCTCCAGTTTATTCTTCCTTTATTTTCTGAAGGCCAGTGGGGAAAGAAGCTAAACCTTCAGTCCCCCATGGCCTTCGCTGGCAGATTGTGATTCTGTAGAGGACTGAGTGCGTGCAGGTCCTAAAAATAGGGGGAGGAATGTGAAGATCCTAATTATGAAAGCTTGGCCTCTCGGGGCCCCCTGGGCTGTATGTGACTCTGATCTGGAGTATTTCGGTAGTGGACGCACAGGACACCCCTCGCTGGGTTTCGTGTGTGAGTGAGTGTGCATGGAGGTGTCTCTCTAGCTGAGTTCAGCTAACATCGTTCTTCAGCCAGGAGAGGGATCTTTGAATCAGCGCCTGCCCCTCCACTCCCCCACTCCGCCTCCCAGCTGTGGGAAGCGGACCCTGCTTCTCACTTATGGAAATTCCTCTCCTTTATTGTAATCTTTTGGTATTGACGCTGTGGCAGAGGCGACGCTGGGCTTTTGAATTAGTCACAGCTTTGCCTTCAGGGACCCTCTGTGTCCTGATGCACAACAGCTCAGCTGACGGTCCCAAACTCTGTACCACCCAGGACCCGAAGGAGGAGATGGTTCTGGGGTCCTGGCACATTTCTCTCAGTGGGTCTCCCGGTGTGGAGATGGCCTTAATCATTTTCCGTCATCTTTGGACAATGCGACAGCATGCATCCAACACATAGCCTCACCCCTCTCAGCAGTCAGTTACTTTAGGGTGTGAGTGAGAAGACACCTGTAGGTGTACACTTCAAGGGGCTCAAGCTCCACACTTACTTTGTGGCCGAGACTGCAAAGCAGAGTTAAGTTTAATTTACTTGAGTGAGGAGGGGCGTTTGAGAGACATCATTCTCCTGGGGTGCAATCATCACAGGCCTGCTTTGTTTGCTGGCTGCATTTTAATCAGTGGCCTCTGAGGTTTGGGAAAAGCAAGTGGAGGGTCTACTCCCAGGAAGGACATGGGGTGGGGGTGGCAGAGAAATCGTCACGGGTTTTCCGCATCTTGAAATCCAAGGGGCTGTTTCTAACCGGTTCCTGATCGCTTCCATTTTTGGCCCTACAAGGCCATGTTGGATTGGCACCCCTGGTACCTACTGAATAGGGGTCCATTCGTAGCCACAGTGTCCCAAATTCTCATTTTCCCCCTTGGCTGGGAAAGCTGGTAATTTTTCATAATCACTACTTCCTTGAGAAGCTGGATACAAGAGAGAACTTTATAGCAGTCGTGTGCGAATCCTTTCACGATTTTATACATCATCGTATGGACCCAAATGCCCTTTAAACATAAAGGCAATTGAATTTCAGTTTGGAGGTCTGAGTGCGTTCATGATAACAAATTGGCTCTTTCTGAATGTCCCAGAAGGAACATCATTCACGGAATAGACTTGTCCGAAAGAGGGGGAAAACTCTCATAAACATCCCGACACAAACTCACGTTGTTGGGGGAAAGCTGGTTTGTAGGCTGCGATCTTTAAAGCTCAGGGGTCCGCGACATCAGCTCACTCCACTGCCCCTAGAGCTGGTAGGATCTGCCGTGCGACTCAAAGCCTCTGTATTCCTTCCCATCTTGGATCTCTCTGTGGAAGGTCTTGGACTCCTTGTGAAGTGTCCAAGCCCGGATTCCAACCCTTAGAGCGGCCTCGGGTGCTCCGGGTTGCAGCCTGACTTGCCTGTGCTGGTGTTCGGTGTGGGTGAAACGAGGTGTGTTGGGCAATGGTTTACGGAAACACGGAGGTGCTGAGTCAAAGACATACTCGGGGCTCAGGGCTGTGGATGGTCCTTGGAAAGTCGAGTGCGTTGAAGACACGGGTGAGGAGGAACCAGGTCTTGCTTTTATCCTGCCTGTCTCAAAACTGTGTCCACGGTTGCTCAGAAATAGACGGCCGTTATGCCTGCGGAGGAGACGGGGACTGGCTTTGCAGCTGAGGCATTTCACGGCCTTTACCCCCAGCTCCCTCTTCCCGCGCAGCCTGTCTTGTGAGAACTAAGTGGCCCGGAGATGCGTTCAGTTCTGAGAGTTTAACATTCGTTTTTCCTTCTCATTGCTGATAATATTTAAAAAGTGTTTGGGGCACCAAGATTTCTTTGGCTTTTTAAAGCTCAGGTCAAAAATGTCTCTGGAGATTCGTGGTCTCAGGGTCTTCTGACACAGCTGGCTTTGCGTGGAGTGTCCGGAGAAGTCGTCTGCCCCAAGTTGAGGGGCCCAGTGTGGTGATCCTGGATGTATTTGGGAGCTCCTGGAATGTTAATGAGAGATCAGTTAATGCGTGACAGTCAATGAGTGAACCCCTCCACACACACACACATACACACACACACACACACACACACACACACACACTTGCATGTGTACACACACACACGCACACACACACACACACACACCCTGCTCCCGGTTCATCCAGTCATCCAGGGCAGGGTGAGATGTCAAAAAAGATAGGACCCTTTTCAGTTACCGGGGAGCGGTGTTTTCAGACGCCCTTAGATCTTGGAACACGAGCATTGTCGCGTGATTGGCAACGACCACCAGGAATAAAATACTTCTGAGGGACCCTCTCATGATAGGAGAGGGGGTGGGGGAGCCCGCAGAACACAGAGCCGACTTTGAAATCCCCAGAGCTGAGCCTTCCGCAGTTGAGAATTCAGTGAGAAGTCAGCAAGTTGGCTGTTTGGGAAGTCCTTGAAAATGTTAGGGTGCGCATCCTGACGTGAGCACTCTGCCTTCCTCTCCTATGAGCCACAAACACCCCCATTAGGAAGACTGGGTGGTGACTGAGGTGTGGATTGTTTTCTCAGGGTGGGGGTGGCAGGAGAGGCGGGACAAGTGCGTCCATATGAGTCAAAATGTTATTTACCCTCACTGGGGCTTCAGGAGTGGAAAATAATTTATAAATGTGGAAGTCATTCATACAGCACCTCCTGGGCAAGGCTGGGGGGTGGTGGTGGGGAGTGAATTGCTTGGGGGCTGGTATCAGCCATCGTAAAGGACAGAAAGTTCTTGGCCGCCTTCTCCCTGCTGGGCCTGGGGCTTCCACATGACTGCAGCTGTTTTGGGGGGAAATAGATGTGGAGGAGCCCGCCTGGGATGGCTGACCGCATCATGGGTCTGTTAGCAATCAGGGCCCATTTCTGTTTAGTTAGTGGACAAGGCAGACACACGGAGCTGGGGGGATGAAGACCCAGATGGGCCCTGGGTAGGTTGAGCCCCCGTAATGTGCCTGTGGCTAACGTCTCCTGAAGAAGAGCGGCCCGTGAAGCCTGCTGCAGATACACCGAGGTTTACAGATGCACCCAGATTTTTCCATAAAAGAGGGATGGTGGGGGTAGGAAAAAGGAGTGACCTTTCCCCTGGTGACTCTGTAAAGTGACCACCAAGGCTTCCCTCCCAGCACAGAGCCTCGTCAGGGATAATCTTGCCTTTCCCAGACCTTGCAGGCAGGTCCCACTGCCTTGAAATGCAAGCAGTGCCCTCCCACGCAATATATGTTTTCCTTTTTCTGAATGGTAGGCAAAAAGAGAACGAAAGTAAGTGACAAATTCAGCAAGAGGAAGATTTCCCTGACGCGAGATAAGCCCAGTGTGGAAAGGAGCTGGAGAAATTAGAGTGTCCTCTTTCCTCCCCGTCAGGGGACCCACCGTCCAGCCATCAGCAGCTCTTAGCACTTTTGTAGCGAGGCCTAATTGGCTCAAAACAAATTGACCATTTTCATCCCCATGCAGTCACTTTTGGTGGTTGTTTAGTATTTGAGGGGAGAGAGACTGCGTACCAAAATTTGGCCTTTTTTTTAAACAGGAGCAATTTCATGATCCTTATGCTGTGACTATTTCTAAATTGTCTGGGCATAAAACTCTGGATGCCTTCTGCCGGTTTCGGCTCGAATGCAAGCATGCATGCACACACGCACTCACCCACCCATGCACACACATGTACGCATGCCGGCTGGCCAAGTCTTAATAAGAAATGCAGAAGTAAATGCTTTTTCCTCTCTCTCCCCCAAGAAGCAGCTCATACCAAGTTTTGGCCCCATTCAGTTTTAAGTAGAAGCTTATTGATCTCATTGTGGTCAATTTTTGCCGAATTTGTAATCCTGTTAGGCCTCAGGGAGAGGCATGATTAATTTACTTGTACATTTCACTCTTTTGGGTCAGTTTAGTTAATAAGCATTTATTTTGTGCTCAGTGTGTGTGAAGCATTTTGCTGGGATTTGAATGTGTGTGTGTGTGTGTGTGTGTGTGTGTGTGTGTGTGTGTATGAGGGTGAGTACACACACTAATGGGCCCACTCACCCACCAGGGAATAAAGGCCCCCGGTTTTGGTTCCCACCACCTCCCCAGGAAGAGACGGTGAGTGGCCCCTTCAATCAGCACTTGTCCAGGAGGAGGGAGAAAAAGCCCAAACCCGGCCTCCCAGAGCCTTGGAGAGAGCCAGAGAACACGGGCTTCCTTCTGGTGTCTCGGTCCCCGGGAAGTTTCTGAGCATTAATTCTTAATGGACTGGGAGCTGAACACTGACATGGAGAAGAGTTTGGAATCTTAAACCATGTTGGAGCCCCTTCCATGCTGCTGCTTGACAAATGGTGCTGGTGTGTGTGTGTGTGTGTGTGTGTGTGTGTGTGTGTGTAACTTTTAGAGAAATGCATGGTTTGACTTCCAAAGAAGGAAGAAAAAAGTATGCATACGTCTCCAAAGCTGGGATACTGAAAAACAAAGCAAAACAGCCCCTAGCAGTGCTGGCTTTTTGGAACACTCAGTCTCAGAAGGGGGGTTTGTGTCATTTTGAGGGTGTGGGGGCTTCAGCTGTGGGTCTCTGGGTGCCCCCCTTCCTCCCTGGGCTCCCCACAGCCTTCCTGTCTCTCTGCTTCCAGATGATGGGCTAAAATTCCACTTTTATTATTATTATTTTTTAAAAAGATAGGTTTTGGCTATAACAGTTTTAGAGCAAATGGTTTCCTGAGCACCCCCAGCCCCCATTTGCTTAATTCCTCACACACGTTTTCCACTGAGGCTTTGCCTGTGCAGAGCGAAGGCCGGACGGAGGGTTTTCGGCGCTGAGCCAGCCTGCAATGAACTTGAGGCGCTAAGGAAACAGGCATTGGGAGAGATGAGGATACAATTTCTTTTTTTTTATGTGGGTCCGTTAAAGTCTAATGGACATCGGTGTCTGGCCTTAAATTTGGAGAGGGTCTTTATCTAACCCTTAAAACCAGAGTCGTTTCCGGTAATGACGACACCCCAGGCTAGACCACTAAATCTTCCAGGAGCTTGTCTGGAAGACAGTGGTGGCGGGGGTGGGAGGGACTGAGGGGCACACCTGTTACCTGTATCCGCTATAATTATGACATTTCTGGACTCCCTGTTTGAAAGGAAGAATTTAGGGACTTTACAGCGCCGGAAGAGAGCGGCCTGAGGCGTTCTGGCTCGTGGCCGTGAAAGCACAGAGTCCCCCACTCTCGGTGCCCATCATAGCCCCTGCATTTCCTAAACGAATTCATTTAGCTCCCTGACATTTGGTATTAAGTAAGTAGTTATTTTGGGAATCGAAGCGAGAAAGAGCTGGAAGACTTTTTTTTAATTTCTTTTAAACTTTTTGGTAAAAAGAGAAAATGTTGCATTTTAAAGTTTGAGACGACTGAGCATCCAGGCGAGAGCACGGTCATGTGGGGGTGGCGGGGGTGACACGTCTGGTGGGACGTAGTGGGACATGGAGAGACGTGGCACAGCCGCCTGGCCCATCCGCGTCTGTGTTTTTGCTTTGCTACGGAGGGGATTTTTCCGCTGTTAAGAACCACAGAGGCCGTAGCATCCCGACTCCCTGCAGTTGGTTTGGAAGTATTGTTTAGAATCCTCTTGCTTTTCAAATTGAGAGAAACTTAGTTTAATGGGAAAATAGCAGTATTACTATCTTGGTGTGTTTGCTTTAGTGTTTAAAAATAGTTTGTTTTCACATCCTGAATTTCATCCTTTCTTGTTTGCTTGTTTGATGGAAACCCGTGAGCGTGTGTGTCTGTGTGTGCGTGTGTGTGTGCGCGCACGTGTGTGTTACTAGCACACACATCTATACACATGCAGGTAGTCAAATCACGTACCCCCAAATTGGTTGCAATTTCACAGATGGCTAAAGGGGTCCAGAGCATTTGCTCTTAAGTTAAACCACCTTGTCCCTTACTCCCCCACTGGCAGACCCCTCCCAAACCCCCCACCCCCACCTCCCTTAGCGATACTTATTTCTTCCCTAAAAAAGGCATGCCAGGCCTGTTTGCTGCGATCCCTGTTGGAATCGATTTTCTGGGGTTATGTATTAAATGTGTTTGAGGGCGATTTCAGCCCTTAGCCTGGTCGCCCCAGTACTAATGGTAGCAGGGCCGATTATAGAGAGGCACAGAATATTGTAAATGGCTTATGCAGAAAAACCATTTAGATAAAAATGCAATTTTCTCTTCTGCATAGAGTGCTAAGAATTAATAGCACATTCTTTCTAAATGGGTATTTTTATATTATATTTCCCTCCTAATGAAATTCTTTTCCCAAACAGGAGCATGTTTCATTTGAAACTTTAGAGTAAAATCGATCTGTTTTTACGTAAGCCTGCAAAAACTGGCGTCTCTCTCCTGCTCGTGCTGCGCCCAAGATTTTTGAAGTTAGTTCATGCACAGGTTCTGTCACTTCACTGTCCTCATTAAGGCTGGGGACAGGGAGAGGGGCTGGGTTTGCCCACATTTTATTTTTCTTCCTTTCTTCCTGGGGTGGGTTTCTGGGTGTTGGATCATTTCAACAAAGAGAGAAACTGACCTTGGAATCCAGCCCTTTGTGCTTGGTGCCCCCACCCCGTCACCTTCTCTGAGCTGGAGGCTCACCTCCCTGGTCCCAGGGAATTTCCCTCCGTCCTCTGGGTGTGCCCCTCTTTCCCTGGCTCCTTCCCTACTTCAGGGGAGACCCCTGCCCAGTGCCTGCTTTCCATTACATGACAGCTGTGAAAGAGGATACTCTCAGCCCCCAAGCACCCTCCGAGGGGCGGTTCTGTGGGCCGGCTCTCTGCCAGGGCCTATGTGGCCATTCTGGGAGGAGTGGAAATCCAGAACTTCTTAGAAGACGACCAACTTCATGCATTCCAGTAGAAGCTTGCGGCAGCCGCGTTGTGGAAAGCCTCTGAGAGTTTATTGCACTGGCTGCCATGGGCCAGTGCCTGCTGACCCATTTGCTTCCTGCCTGGGTGTGTGTATGTGGAGATACTGGGCACACCTGTGTCGACAACTTAGATGTCCAGATGGGACAGCAGTCGAAGCTGTCGTGTTGCAGTAGGTGAATGTCCCGAAGCACGTGCTTGTAGTTTTCATTACGAAATAATCACTAAGGTGAAAGTTTAGGTAAAGTTTTAGAACGGGCAATAACTTCTCCCATTTTTGTGCCCCTTCTCCACAACATTTTCCAACTGAGCGATACAAGGCTCAGAGAGGGCAAGCAACTTGGCCAATGGGACCCAGCACAGCTGCAGTATAAGGATTGGACTAGAGCTGACCCTCCGCCTTGGCCTTCCCTTACTGCTTCTTGACCCCCTCACCTGAGGGCTGGGATATGAATTTGCTGGGCTAAGCCTTGTGCAAACTAGGGCCAGGGTCTTCTTAAGCCAGAAATTTCCAAACGTTTTGTAGAAAGCACCGTGACACACATCCCTGGTGATAGCAGCACTTGTTTCCCTCTTATGGAGGTGGACATTGTATAGGAGGCCATTCTTGACCTTGAGGAAACCACAGCAGTACTGGTTCCTGCCAGGCAAGTGCTTAGATTTCAGACCTGGCCCTTTGACTTCTCTGAGCTGTGTGACCATAGCTACTTCTCTGCCCCAGCTTGGTTTTCTCATTGATAAAATAAAAAAACAGAAACAAAAAGTCTTACCTCATAGAAGTGCTGCGAGGACCAAGTGAGACGATTTTAGCTAACTAGGACTAAATAGGGTGATCACAGTGATGTGGGGAAGAGCACGGGCTCTGGAGCTACACACCTGCAACTCCACTTCCTAGCTGTGTGACCTTAGGCAGTGACTTAACCTCGCTCCGCCTTCATTTCCTCATCAGTGAAAGACGATAGTAATAGTTCCTACTTCATGGGGAGGATTCAGTGAGTTAATATGTACATGAGTAGATACTCAGAAGACTGCCCGACAAGAGGACGTGCTGTGACAGCACTGGCTTTTATGGACCGCCTACTGTATGCCAGGTGTTACATAGGTAGTGCCATATGAGTCCACGAGGCATTGCCGTTATTGTTTATTCCATCTTGGGGATGAGGGAACGAAGCCCAGAGAGGCGAGGCAGCCTGTCCTCAGCTATTGAGTGACACAGGCTGGAGAGGAACCACGCCAGGCTGTGCATCAGGCAGCGAGCACAGGGCCGGGCACCGGGGATTTGCTCAGTAAACGTCCCCGTGTCAATAGGGCAGGGCTGGGCTAGAACCCGCTGCTCCGACAGCAGCCACCTCAGGCCCCACTGTTGGAATCTTTCCTTGTTTGGAGCAGCCAGACCCCATGCAGACCTTTGCGGGCTGGTCCCAGCCTGGGGCGGCCAGCCACAGTCAGTCACGGGTGGCTGGCGGCAGGATGGCAGTGCCACGATATTTAGGTATTTTTCTTCCTCCTGACAGCTGTCCCTGTGTACTGAAGGAGCAGTTCCCTGATATGCGTGAGTAATGGTCCACCTTCTTGTTGAAGGATTTCATGAGATGAGCCGGTCCCCGGCCTCTAAGCACTTTGCCAGGAGCCCGTGCCAACCATAAACAATCTGGGAGCTGGCAATAAAAATTTAAACCCCTGTGTCTGGTGCCTGAAGTGGGACTTCGGGAACCTGGCAGGCTTGGCCTGAACAGAGAGAGTGAGAGCAAGGGACAGAGTGAACTTGAGAGTGAGAGAGCATCGCTGCCCCAGGTCAGAGTGGGAGGGGGTAAGAGTCAGGCAGGCCTGGGTTCAAATCCCAGTTCTGCCCCTTGTGTGACCTTGGGTGGGTGGTTTACCTCTCTGAGCCTGGGTTTCCTCACCTGTACCACAAGTGTAATCCCTGTGCCCCCCTCAGGGGGGTCGCTATAGGGGTTGATGAGCCCTGTGCCCTGCGGGGAACAAGCAGCAGGATAGGGCAGTGAGAGCCAGGGCCTTGGACTCGGTTGGTGGGGAGTCATTCTCTGATCTCCCGTAGGGCCCTGGGCCAAGTCACGGCACCTCTGCCAGCCTCAGTGTTCTCTGCTGCAAACTGGGGAGAGTAACCCCACCCCAAGGGCCCTGCATATGGTTCTTACTCTGGGGTGCTGTGACCCTCATCCCAAGGGGACACTTGGCAGAGTCTGGAGATGTTTGTGGTTGTCACAACTGCGGAGGAGGGAGGGTACTACTGGCATCTCAAGGGGAGAGCCCAGGTATGCTGCTAAACTCCTACAACCCCCGTCTTCCCCAACAAAGAATTTTCCAGCCCCCAAGTCCAAAGATTGAAAAACCCTGAACTGCAGTGAGAGATTGAGGGTAGGTTCAAAATAATACTGAAAAGGTGGTAGTAAAGTCTGAACTCAGAGAGCCTGGCACATTTATTCATTCAACAAACGCATACCAAGCACTTACCACATGGCAACACTGTTCTGGGTGCTGGCTGACAGTGGGACACGGGATAGAAAAAGGCCCCTGGCCTCAGGGGGTCTACATTCTGGGAGGGGCAGCTGGACAGACAAACAACAAAGAAGAGTGTCACAGAGTGGGCAGGGCCACCAGGGAGGCTTCTGGGAGGTGGCGGCAGTAAGCTGAATCGTGGAGGAGGAGCCAGCCAGTGGTGTGCGGGTAGGTGATCAGCAACCTCTGTCTGGGGGATGGGGGGGGGGGGGCGTATTACGCTTGAAGCATTTGCCGATTCCCCTGGTGTAAATACTCCTTTCATGGCCGATACCAAGCTCCCAGTGTAATGTCAGCTGTCAATCAGCTTGCAGAATTCCTGCAAGTTTAACAATAGGTTCCCACATCCCCGGAGCCAGCCCTGTCAAGCTCTGCAGGGAGGGTGTTCCAGGCGAGGGGACAGCAAGTGCAGGAGCCCTGAGGCAGGACTGAGCTGGCATGTCCTGGGAACAGGGACGGACGGAAAGGTGGGAGAGAGATGGTCCTGACGGCACATAGTAGATGTGCAATTAATGGTGTCTGTATCTGAGCCCAAAGTATCTGAGAAAATGTCTGTTTTCCTTCTCTTCCTTCATGCCCTCTGAGGAGGCAGAAACTCCCTTCCAATAGTGGGCCACAGGTTAGGGCAGGGGCTGTCTGCCCCCTCCCAGGACAAGGTGCTCAGGCCCCAAGGCGGGGCTCAGCCTGCCACAGGTGGGGGGCGTGGGGGATGTCTGTTCTTGCCCCGATCTGGGCAGGCCACTATTTATGTTCCAGGCCAGGGAGACTCTGCTTCCTTCTTTTCCCAGGCATTGTTCTCCAGGCCGGACAGAGGTCTCCCGGACAGGAAGGTGCAGGCCCCGCTGGGGCCAGACTGAGGAGGTGCTGAGGGGCTGAGCCCTGGGTGACCCGGGCTGTATCCACCTCCTGGAAGCTTTTCTTTTGTTTTCCTCACTGATTCTCTGAGTGGCAAAGGAGTCCCAACTGGCTGCAGTCACTGAGTGCCAAGCACGCCAAGCCTCGTTTTAGAAATGAGAAGACTGAGGTTCAGAGAGGCAGTGACCTGCTGCAGGTCACCTGGCTTGGATTCACACCTGGGCCTGCCTGGCTTGGGAGCCCGTGCTTGGACTCCACTGAACCTGTGGGGACCAGAAAGGACTCTGATTTCCCAACAGATGCTTGAAGTAAACACTGACGGTCTTTCCCCGTCCCAGCAGTTGCCAGCCATACCAGTGACTATTCATATCATCACCATCTGTCCCCACAAGTGAGGGAACAGTGGCCAGAGCCCCAGGCCTTGGGGCCAGGAGGTGGGTTGTTGTGATTGGGATGAGGCCATGCAACCTCTCTGAGCCTCAGTCTGCCTGCCTCGATCTGCCTGTCTGTCAAATGGGTCAATGCTGGTCTCTCCTAGGCCCCCTGGGAGAGTATCTGTCACCTTCTTTTGGTGTGCCCTGCACCATGCCAGAAGCACAGTTGTGAACAAAACAGACACCGTGTCTGAGAGGGGAGGGAAGTACCCTGTCAACATGGAGATGGGGTAATTCATGCAAAGGGACAGTTGCATTAATGTCCCACAGGAAATTGGCCAGTGTTAAGGAGAGAGGGTCTGGGGCCCTTGGGCCAGGTGGCTCTGACGATGAGTGGAGACCAGGATGAAGACAACGTGGCAGCTATTCCCAGCACCTGGCACTGGCTCGGCAACCAGTCGATGCCCGATGATTGAATGAGTCAGCAGCAGGGGCGCACCCCTGCCCGGTCCCAGGGCTGAGGGGTAAGTGCCCTGTCCAGAGGTGGCATGGTACCCCGACACTCCTGAGACCCAGGAGGGGTGAAGGGGGTTTCAGAGGGGCAGGGATGGGGGTGGCTCAGGGTCCAGGATCCCAGTCCCCATTTCTGCAGGGGTGAGTAGGGAAAGGAGGAGGAGGCTCTGGGCATCAGAATTCCTCTTTCCCCTAGCCTCTTCTCTCCATTCTCAACGTGGGTTCCCATCAGCCTCTCCCTTCCGTGGGCTATGCTTTGCCCAAGACCTAGTGACCCTAGACACAGCCACTGTCCCACGCAAGGCTTGTTACAGACGTCAGGGCTCCTCACCACAGTGGGCGGGAAGAGGATGCTGGGATTTCCTCTATTAGTCACCCAACCGCTGGCCCTCGGAGCTGGCTATTACGTCCCGGACTGTGGGGAGGAAGACGGCGCAGGGAGTGAGGGCCTCAGTCCTCCCAGCTCTGCCTCCCCTTGGACTGACCCCTTCACTGTCCTGGGCCTCAGTTTCCTCATCCGATTTTTGGATCAGATAAGGTCATGATGAGGATTGCGGGGGGGGAAATGAAAAGTACTCAGCCCCGTGTCTGGCACATCCCAGAGGTCACTGATCTTTGACATAAAAACAGAGACTTTCTGCCTCCTAGCAGGAGGAATCGGGGACCTATGAGGGGAAGGGGTGGTATGCTGCAGCATGTGGGGGAGCAGGTGCCCCTTTACAGGGTCCCTCATTGCCCAGTGGTTGGCCTGCAGAGTTTTGGAAGGGGAGCTTGGGTGCCATGGAGGGTAGAGATGGTGGGCCACCGTGATGGGCAGAAATTCCCTAGATGGCTAGATGTTGCAGATTAGAACTTAAGTCAGTGAGAAATGGATTTGAGATTTAAAAAACTCCCCCCAAACCGTGCATTTTCTGAATTCCCTTAGAGTTAGGTTTTAATCCCCTGGCCTCGTATACCCACTTCTCTGTTTGTATAGTGTTTGGAAAATCAGTCCCTTGCTAGTGTTAGGACATTTTTCTAAGAATCGTGACAACAATGCTAATAACATGTGAAAAAATATTAATCTCTCCTTGTACTTAGGCTGACAAGACATACCATTTTAAACAGGACAGAAAACAGCAGTACAGCTGGTCAGCCTACATTCTCTGTATGTGGATGGTGACGTGTTCTCCATGGGTAGTTAAGAGACAAACCGTGTGTAGCCCTTAAAAACTGTGCCTGGCTGGAAGGCAGCCCCAGTAACTACTGCCTGCGGCTTTGTCATGGGTCTGGGTCACTGACTTGGGACAGAAAAGACAGACCCTGTAGGACTTCTTGCTTCTGTTTCTCCCCAAACCCATGTGATGGTGTACAAGCCCGTTTGCTGGAGATTTCTTCTCAATTTTGCTTTTGGAAAGCAGTCTCTTCCGATTCTCCGCCGACAACATTAATTTATAGTTTTAATCCAACAAAGGTGGGGTGGTGAGCAGGGTGTGTAGGGAGCAAAATTCTGTCTCTGCCCACACTGGGGTATGTATGTCCTAATCCTCCTTGAGTTTTAAGGACCTGGTGCATTCACTCTTTTCATGCCAGTCCATGGGGGACAGAAAAATATCTCCCGCTGGGGTTCCCCAGGTGTTTGCTTGGTCGCCTCCTCCACCATCGCCGCCTCCTCTTTCGCCTTCTCTCCCTTTCATTCCTGGAACAATTGTCCAGGCCAGTTTCTTTGGGCCCCTCCACATTCCCGGCCCCAAACAAAAACCATTCTTAACCCCCATGACCAGGCCTGCAGTCATTTTGTCTGGTATGTGCTGTCCGCCTGGGGTGGGGTGGGGGGCATGCATGCTTCCAATTTATATTCCGGCATGCCAGCCTCAAGGGGAGTAGGGGCCGGTGGAGGAGGGAGGCCTTCAGGAGTGGGGAGTCCAGAACCACCAGATTTCAAGACAGGAGGGAGGGAGTGAGGGAAGGACCACAAGCTCAGGGGTCCCAGGCCGAGGGTCTGAGGCTGGCCCAGAGGCAGGAGAGGATTCAAATCTAGGCAGGCTCTGGCCCTTCACATCCCCCGTGGCCCCCGCCCCCCCACTTGTTAGCCACATTGTGTGCACTTTGGATTTTACTCTGTATTCTATTTGGTTATTATTATTTTTTAATGAGGTCAGACTGAAAATCCATCTGCCTGGGCCGGCCTGCCTAGGTTTAAAGGCAATTAAACTGGAGACTAACCTCTTAATTAGGGTTTCCCTGTGTAAATCTCATTTGATAAATTCCTTATCATCCTTGGCTTTAACCACAGCGAGGCCTGGAGAGGGGATCGGGCTCCCCGTGGGACCTCTAGATGAATTCCCCTGGAGAGGACGTCCCTTTCTGCAAAGGTGGTGGTGGTGGGGGGGGCGGTGCTGCCAGCCAGAACCTCCCCCAGGAAGGGCTGGGAGAGAGGCCCCTTTCCGGGTTAATTAATCAGAAAATGTGGTGGTGCCTGGAGAACTTGTCTGCCACCTTTTCATTCTCTCGGTCCCCTCTGCCTCCCTTCTAGGTCTCTCTTTAAAACAAATTATGGGGGTGGTGGTGGTGGTGAACTGAAAATTCTGCCAAAGGAAATCTGCAGCCTCCCCTTCCTCCCCACTCCAACTTGGACCCAACCTGTCTGTCGGTGTGGATGGTTAGATTTTTTTCTTCCCTTTTTTAAATGCAAGTGCGGCTGGGAGTGCAAATGTCAGGGGTCAGGCTTCAGGCAGCAGGGAGCACAGGGGCAGCCTCAGCTGCTGTCCTCGGCCAGCCAGCCCGTGTGGGAGAAAGCAGAGCCCAGCTTAACCCTTTGGAGCCCAGCCCCTGCCCCTGTGGGTTCCGGGCGCCTTTTCCTACGCTCTCTCTTCCCTAGAATTGGGGTTTTGTCACTGGGTTTTTGCAGGGTTTTAGACTAAAAAACCCACTTTTGTGGCAGGGGGTGGGGTAGGGTGGGGGCAGTCAGAGCCACATCCCTTAGAAGAATGTCAAGTCGGATGTGAGGGCCCAGCAGCCCTCACTGAGCTCCTGGGGTGTGCTGGGGGCGGGGCTCCAGGTGCCGCCCATTTGGACAAGGTTGGTGGAGCAGGCCAGGCCGCTTTCATGGCTTTAATAGGAAACCAAGGCCCAGGAGGCGTGGTGATGTGCTGAGTCGCCCAGCTAATAACAGGTGGGGCTGGGATTGGGGTCCAGCTCCCCCTGTTCTGAACCCTCGATTCCTGTGTACCAGAACCCCCCTGGGAGTAAGAGGGGAGGCCTGACTTAAGAATGGCGTTTGGACTCCTAACACCTCTGCAGCCACTGAAGTGGGGGTGGGGTGGGGAGCAGTTTGAGAGCCAAGCATGACTCACAGGTGGCTCCCTCACACCTGAGAAGCAGCTTCTGTTGACCCATTTCACGGATGAAGTGAGCGAGGTGCAGAGAGGGAAAGGACGTGCCTGTGCAGGAGGGAAAGCCAGCTCTGTCCCCGGTTGCTCTGCCCACTGGCCCAGGCTGCCCCTCAGCATGGAGATGCCGCCAGCCTGCGGGACAGAACTCGTGTCCACCTCCTGTGCAGTCACCTGAGGGCAATGGAGAGATGGAAGGGCTGTGAACCGGGGCTCAAAAGAATGTGCAGGTGGCCAGGGTTTGTCAGGGTGACCTGGGGCCTGGTGTAGCAGTGGCTGAGGCCAGCACCTGGCTGAGCTGCCCCTAGCACACAGGGCCCAGAGGGTAATGAGCACAGATGCGATTGCATCTAGGTTTCCTCATCTGTAAAGAGAGGATACTGGCAGTGTTGACCTCGTGATCAGTGAGTCACTCTTATTAGGTGCCAATATATACTAATTGCTGTTATTATTAGCATTTATTCCTAATTATGGAGACAATTGTAGGCACCAACTAAGGCCCAAAGGGAAGAAGCCCCATGTTAGGATGAGCACCTCCGCAGATAACTAGGAGTGTGAGGGTCCCCATGGGGGAGCCAGGGAGAGCTGGGAGGACTGGACCTCAGAACCTGGGCTGTGTGGCTCTGGGCAGATCATCTCACCTCTCTGTGCTGCAGTGGTGGAAGTTTGCATGCTAGCTAGCTTCCTCGGTCGGCAGTGGGAGGAGTCTGGACCTGAAGCCTGCAGCGGGGAGCAGAGAAGGGTCTGCTTCCTTAACTAGACAGTGGCTTTGGGACCCACCCTGCTGGCAGTGAGGTCTAGAGGAAGTGATACACCCAGATGTTTCACAGCCTCCAAGAAAGCTGCTCCGAGGTCATGGATTGTTGTTAGAGTAATGGAAAGGGGCGTCGTGTCTGGGCGGAGTGGAGGGACATCTGAGCACCCAGGAAGCATCGCACTGGGCAGCTCCAGGTCTGTCCAGGGGTGCGGTTGCTCTGTGTCTGCCCTGGAGAGGGCACCTTGGGGGTGGTGAGAGATGGTCACATAGGTAAAAGGACCAAGGCGATGTTTTGGGGTCTGGCTTTGCATCTCAATGCCTTCTTCTGTTGTACGGTATTGAGTTTTGAAAACCTCAGTTTTCTCATCCCTAAGATGGGTATAGTGGACTTCCTACCTCATCGTGCAGCTGTGAGGACTAAAATGAGGCACTCAAGGTGCCAGTCTGGGATCTCACATGATCACGCCATACGCTTGGTCACTGGTCACCCGCCACCATGACGACGATGCAGGCCAGGCGGAGTCTGGAAAGGTCTTTGGAGCTACCTGAAGCGGAACTTGCGTTCTCCCCTTGCCGGCCTGTGGCCTCCCTTCCTCCCCGCCTCTGAAACCGTAGCCCGGCATCTGTTTCCCCAGGAGCTGTTTAATATTCTGCCGTGGTAAAATGAACTCACTGGAGCCACCCGAAAACAGCTGAATGAAGCCCCGGCGCCCGGCGGCCTTTCAGAGCGGCTCCAGACCCGCCTCGGGCCTCTGGAGGCTGACAACGACAGCAGCTGTGGGAGAGGGGCCCCCTTTTCTTCTTGGTGCCTCGGGGGAGCCTGTGCTCCCAAACGGGGCTTCTGGAGGGCTGGGGGTGGGGAAGCTGGAGCCTGGGGAGGGGTGGTCTGGGTTTCTCCCAGCCTGTTTGGGGCCTCACATGTACTTCTTGGCTCAGAGGTTCTGTGTGGGGCCTCCTTGGGGAGGCTGAGAAGGCTGGGCCGCCCCCAGCTCCTCTCCTGATCCCTTCCCACCCCAGCCTGCAAGCAGCACTGTTTGCTAATGATGGTGGTGGTGACGGTGACAGTGATGGCGGCACCCAGTGCACGTCGCTCTGTGCCAAATGCTGTGCTAAGTGGCATCTGCACTCTTTTATTGACTCCTCGAGACCACAGGGGCCATTTACTATCTTTATTCCCGCTTGACAGATGAGGAAACTGAGGTCCAGGAAGTGAGCTGGCTTGTCCAAGATCATGCAGCTAGGAGGTGGCCAACTAGGGCTCAACCAGGGCCCATTTTTGTTTGTTTATTTGTTTTTAAAAGGCACCCAGATGTCTGCACTTGATCCTTTGGGACCCAGTGGCCTCTTCTGTAAGTGGGCTGGGCCGGGGTATTGGCCATCTAACACGTCCACCTGCAGGGTTGTCGAGGTTAAGTGATGTCGTGCCATGGGGCATTTCACACAGGAGTACAGTCGGCACTCACTTAAGTGCTAGCCGTTGTCATTACTTAAGGACCCTGTAACGGCTGTTCCCTGTTCCGTCCAAATCTCAGCGCCCTCTCCACTGTCCCCACCCCCAAGTTGCTCCCGTGTGCCTCGATTTTCACCCCAGCTCCCTTAGAAAGCCAATGGTAATAGAGTGCTTCCAGGTAGAAGCCGAATTAATTTCATGTAATTATCCCTGATAAAATTAAATATTACTTGCAATAGGTCTTGGGCAATTTCTCTACCGAGAGGCGGCAAACCAGTGGGGTGAGAATGGGCTGAGTTGGTGCTCTCTGGCCGGGTGTTGGGCCTGTGGGCAACTGGGTATGAGTTGCCCCGTGACTATCCCCATCACCAAGACTTAAGCACACAGCAGGGATTGCTCCCCAAGGCAGAGGGGGCTGGGGAGGGCCAGGCAAGGGGACACACAGCTCCTCTCTGCTGTCCTTGCTTTATGTCAGGAACCTCAGCTAGTAAGGAGTACAGGGCTTTTCCAGCAGGTGGCCTGACATGTGTCTTGTCCCACAGCCTCTCTGGAATATCCCAAGAGTGGACCTCCAGAAATGGAATCCAAGGTTTAATGTTTTCGACCCATTGTGGAAACCCCAGCAGTACCATTTCCTAGCTGTGGAACTTTGGCCGAATCACCTCCTTTCTCCGAGCCTCAGTTTTTCTCATCTGTAAAATGGGGGTAACTCTGATTATTCAATGAGTTAATGCTGGAGTCAACAAATATTGTCTGTAAAGTTTCAGATGGCAAATATTTTGGGTTTTGTAGGCTATCAATCAAGTCTCTGCCACCTTTACTTAACCCCCCAAAACCCAAAATCCGGTGGTGTGCTATAGTTTGCCAGCCTTTGAGTTAATACTCAGAAAGTGCTTAGAACAGTGCTCAGCACAGGGAAACTGCTCAATACACAGAACAGACTACTATGATTATTTCTGGACTTTGAAATACCTTTCATTGGCATATTTAAGAGTAAGTTAAAAACAGGTCTATACTGTGAAGGTTCGGCGATGATGATAATCATCCCTGCTTACTGTTTCACAGTGGCTTTACAGTTTGGGTGTGCGTTTTCTTGTCCAAGGCAGGCTGCATTACCCGCATTGCAGGGGTACTGCGCGGCCCAGGGCGGGAAAGTGCCTTGTCTAAGGTCACACAGCTGGGAAAAAGCAGAGGTGGGACCTGAGCCCATGTAGTCTTCTGCCTGGCCCAGGGCCTGTCTGGGAGGGCCACAGGGTCCCTTTTGACCATTTATGTGTCAGAAAGCTCACTGGCCTGGCAGCCAGAATTCTCGTTTGCTTGAGCCTCAGTTTCTCTACCTGCAAATGGCTGCCCTTCAAATCCCTCTTTTCTGGAGTCTCTGACTTGGACTGCCAACAGGGTGGTGGGTGGTGAGATGCCTCACCCTCCTTTTAGTGGTTCTGAAATCCAGGTTATAACCCAACCAACATTTTAACCTCCTTGTGTCGCGGGATCGTGGGATTCGGCCGCTGTGCTGGCCAGAGAGGACTTGAGGGAGAGTTTACAAGACGAGGCTAGAGATTGTGTTCTTCGGGTTGGGGTGAGCGCTGGAATCCTGAGTGGTTAGTGCTAAGTGCCCCGGATGTAGTGTTATCAGTGTCAGATTATGATTGCCACATGGGGATTACGTGGCCGTGGCTGGGTCCCCTTGGGTCTTCAAATCTCCTTTTACTCATTATCTGGAAAGTGGGGATCACGGTGTGCACATTACAGGTTGTCCTCAGAATAAAGGAAGGTGCTGGTGAAAACAGCGGAGGGCCAGCCACATAGCAGGTGGTCAATAAACTGGCATTATTGTTCCTACTACTGCTGTTACTACCATCGTTCTCCTTCGTCTATAGTCACTGCAGTGCCAGGCCTCCCTTGTTTGGGGACTGTGAACTTTGACTTTCTGGAGCTTTAATGGGGGAGATGCGATGGGAGATTAGGAGGCAGGCAGCGTGAGTTTTAATCCCGGCCTGCCCTGGCCCCATCGTCTGATCTTGGGCAAGTCACTTTATTTCACTGGGCCTCAGGTTCTTTCTCTCCGTGATTGGACTAGGTCAGATTTACAGATTCAATGTCAAGTGCTAATCTGGATTGATTAGTTCTGGCTGCCTGGAGCATTATGCTGAGAAAGACTCTGAGGCTGTCTGGCTTGCATGGGAGGGAGTGCTGCAGTCAATAAGCGAGGTCTGCCATGGGCTCAAGAGGAAATACGTTTTGGTGCGAGTCCCAGGTGGTTGATAATCCTAAAAAAGATGACCCCTGTGGCTTCTCGAGCTCAAAATTTACCTCAGTCTATGGAAACTTCTTATTTGAAAAATGATGGGGCTTGCCACTTGTAAGAAAACTAGTCGTCGTGGCAGACTGGGAGAGACTTTGTAGATTATAATTCTAGACCAGCACTGTCTAATGGAACTTTCTGCGCTGATGTCCTGTATCCACACTGTCCAGTACAGTAACCACTAGCTACAGGTGGTTGTTAAACCCTTGAAATGTGGTTAGTTGTGAATGAGAAATTGATTTTAAAATGTTATTTAATTTTAAATTTAAATTTGAAAAGCCACGTGAGACTCGTGGCTGCCATATTGGACAGGTCAGTTTTGGATTTACAGAGCCCCAACCTTTTAGGGCCTGCAAGATCATCAACTTGTTATATCCCAAGCATGCCATGAACCCTGGGTGGGCCACTGGGCAAAAGCCTGTTGCTTAGCAACAGACAGGAGGCAGTGCTCTCTGCTGGTTGCCCCCAGGCAGCTAGCTGGAAACCACGTCTGCTCAGGTAGGTGAGCTCTGCACAGGCGGCCGAACGCCTTTCCCTTCTGCACTGCTCGTCTCCCTGAGGCCCTGGTTCCCCGGGGCTCAGACTCTGCAGTGGGCAAGGCCTGGCCTGCAGCAGATGCCCCATGATCTCCTGCGTGCCAGCTTCTCCTCGCCCTGTGGCACCCAGGGAAAGTGGGTGGCGGAGAAGGGAGGCAGGGGGACAGCCTGTAGGAGAGGGGCAATCTTATTTTTTTTATACCTGTGATTTTTTTTATTGTTAGACTTATTGGGGTGACATTGGTTAACAAGAATTACATAGGTTCCAGGTGTACAATTCTACAAGAACCATATGACTTCACTCATATGTGGAATATAAAACTGAAAGCAACAAAGGAAAAGAAAAAACTCATGGAATCATTTTTTATTCGTTCCTTGCGCCCCTCTCTCTTTGTTCTTCCCAGCCCCTCTCCCTCCTTCTCCCTCTGCTGTGCAGCAGCAGGAGACGCCTTTTGGAAACTCGACTTGCCTCTATCCGGCCTGGGTCGCTCCCTGGCTGAGTGGTGTCGGGCAATCACCCCACCTTCTCTGAACCGGTTTCTGCATCCTTCCAAAAGGAATAAAATGTGTCCATACAACCAGCCAAATAAATATGCCCTGGCAAACATGTAACCTGAAACAATAAAAACAGCCCAATAGTCGCTCCCTGCTGAAGGTTAGCAGGACGACGCGAGGCAGTGGGGTACGGGAATTGTTTAAAATAGTGTCTGGGATGGGGTTCCCTTCCCAGGAAAGGAAAGTTGGTTGGTCAGAACCTTGAAAGGTCATTTAACTGATTGCCATGCATGGCGTCACCTTAACACTTCCCTTAGGTTTTCTCCTGGTGGGGCCAGGCTCCCGGTCACCAGGCAGGACACCGGTGGGCTGGGGCGGGTGTTGGCTGGGGGAGGAGCCTCCCTGGGGCAGGAGGAAATTGCTGGCCTTAGTCAGCTGACCCCCTGAGTTTTTCCCAAATGTCTATTTAAGACACCTGATTCTGGCTTCTTCACACACACTGGCAAGGTCTACAGTAAACGAGAATTCTAACCTCAAAACTTTGGAGGGAGTCTGTTGGTTGGGTTGGGGGTCTGGAGAGTAAGTGGTCGTGAATCCTGCATTTCTGGATAGTCGTGAGAGGCTGGGGTCCCTCGCCGTAAATTTTAGGGAGGGGCAATGAGCAAGCCTCCTAATGCAGTCTTGTTTCATCGGCACCCAGGAAGCTTTGGAAGGCCCCTGCCCAGGGTGGTCTGGAGGCCCAGGTGAGGTGGTTTGAGTCTTCCGTATTTTTGTGATGCCTTAAGGCAGCGGTTCTCCACCTGTGGACCGCGACCCCTTTGGGGGTCGAATAACCCTCTCACAGGGGTCGCCTAAGACCATCGGAAAACACATATCAGATATTTACATTACAGTTTATAACAGCAGCCACATGACAGTTATGAAGTAGCAACGACAATAATTTTATGGGGGTCACCGCAGCATGAGGAGCTGTGTTAAAGGGTCTTGGCGTTAGGAAGGTTGAGAAGCACTGCCTTAGGGTTTGTTCCTGCCCCCAGGAGTTGATGCAGTCAGCATCTATTGGTGGTTGGCAGGTGCCAGGGCCACAGTGGTGAAAAGGGGACACAAAACCCCCGATTTCATGGAACTCACATTTTAGAGCAGGCATGTCCCATCTGTGGCCCAGGATGGCTTTGAATGTGGCCCAACAGAAATTCTTAAAACATCATGAGATTTTTTTTGTGACTTTTTTTTTTAGCTCATCAGCTATTGTTAGTGTGAGTGTACTTTATGTATGGCCCAAGACAATGCTGCTTCTTCCGGTGTGGCCCAGGGAAGCCAAAAGGTTGGACACCCCTGTTTAGAGGCTGTGGCAGAGAGCAGGACAATTATGAGAAACTGAGGTTAGCACCAGATGTTACAGTACTCGGGGGCTTGGAGAGAGCGACTTGAGGAAGGAGGTGAAGGAAGAAGTGACAGTACTGGTCTGGGAATGGAAGAGCTGGCAGGAGTAGTATTGCCAAGCACCATGATCAAACTTCTGAATGAGGAGAGGACTGAGTGCTGGTCTAGGCACCCAGGCCCGAACCTTTCAATCTGGTGATACTTCTCCCCCTGCCTTCCCCTTCTCTGGCCTCAGTTTCCCCAGCCAGCCTGGTCTTCCTAGGGCCCAGTTCTGTCTTTCTCAGAGACCACAGGGACAAGGGGCTGTGGTCTCTGCCATGACAGGAGAGGCACTAGGTCTTAATCCTGCTTCTCTGTACCTGAGATTTAGGCCAAATCTGGAAAATCCTAAGAGGCAGGGTGTGGGTGTTGCAAAATGTGTCGTGTCCCATGTCTCGGGGAATATTTGACAGAAGGTGAGGCCAGGGTTGACTTAGTCACCTACCCCCACCCCTTTGCCTGCCTCTTCCCACACTCGCTGCCTAGAAGGCATGTGGTGGCCCCCGCCTTCCCCTCAGAGCCCATACCCCACCTTTCAGGTCAACCCCAGGGATGCACTCCGGGCATCCAGGCCCAGCAGGAACACTTAGGATGGAGCAGATCCCCTCTCCTATCCACTAGGCACAGATTAGCCAACATTTCCCATCAGTCCACAGCATAATTTGGGGTGGAGAACAAGGTCAGAGTTACAGGCTTGACAGCTGGGACTCCTGTGGCTTACAAAGGGGATGACAGCCCAGAGAGGACAGGTAATGCACCTGAAGTCACACAGCCAGCTTCTGCCAGAGCTGGGTGGGCCTAGTTTCCTGGTGGTTGTCTGTGGCAAGCATACTCTGCCCCAAAAGCTAAGGCTGAACCTGCCAGAACCTTTGGGAGGTGGGAGCGAAGGATGGACATGCCAACCACCAGGCAGCCCTGGGGCTTTTCGTTCCCTGTTGATTTGATGGGAGTGGCCAACAGTCTGTTACAAGTCCAGGCTGGCTTCTGCTGCCCCTGACCCCGTCTCTCTGTCTCTATTCCCTAGTTCAGGCAGCCTCCATAGCATGATTAGGAAGATACAGGCTCTGGACTCACACAGATCTGGGTTTGAATTCTGACTCTCTACTCCCTGGCTGTATGATCTGGGCCCTAATAGGGCTGCTGAGGGAATAAATGAGATCAGGCAGAGACCCTGGGGTAGCTCCAGGGTGGATGCTCTGTCCACTCAGGCCCTGCCTGCCCGGCCTCTCATCGTCCACTTTGCCCACCACTGAGCCAAGGCTGAGCGAGGCTGTGCAGGACTGAGCTCTAGGGGGTCGCCATCTGCTCTGGCCCGAGGTAGCCACCCCGCTCTGCCTTGGACAGTCCTCCTTTCTCCTCTTCTGCTGCACTCGTGGACACAGTCTGCAATGATTTCTTTTTTGTTTTTTTCTTTTCAACAACCCATCACCTCCAACCAGTGTTTTAATGATTTTTAAGTAGGAAGGCAGGAGGAGGTCTCTGCCATAGTTGGGGCAGGAAGACCGGGGCCACTGTGAATGGGGAGGACGTTTCTGATTCCCTGAGGGCCACGGTGCGAGCCTTCCCAGAGCAGCAGTGCTGTTTACACAGAAACGCATCTCTCAGGAGCTCGTAGTAGTGAGTGCCTACAGCATTCCCAACGGCTCCTCCCTGTTGGTGTGAACTTGGACAAGTGACGTCACCTTTCTGGTGTGAACTTGGACAAGTGACGTCACCTTTCTAAGTCAAACTTCCTCTGGAGAGGGCTGGATAGTAATTATTTTAGGTTTGTGGGTTATATAATCTCTGTCACAATGTGTCAACTCTGCCGTTGTAGCATGAAAACAGCCAAAGACAAAATGTAAACACACACACACACACACAGACAGACAGACATGAGCATGGCTGTGTTCCAATAAAACTTTATAAAAACAGGTGGTGGGCCAGATTTGACCCTTGGGCAGTCATTTGCGGACCCCGGGAGGTCCTTAAGCTGTGAAATGGGGCTAAGAACATAGAAGCTTCCCTCCAAAGTTATGGTGAGGAATTAATGGGTTTAAAAGAATGAACACATGTTAACTCAAATTATTATCTGTTATTGTTAATCCTGTTATATGTCATTCTCCCAGCAGCCCTGCTCAGTAGGCATGTGGTCTTATTTCACATATGGGAAAACTGAGATGCAGAGAGATCAAGTGACCTGCCCTCAACCCTTCTGCTCACCATTGGGTGATCTGGGAGGCATCTCTGTTCCTCTGTGTGCCTCAGTTTCCCCACCTGGGGCCTCAGAGAGGACTCACTGATGTAAATGCACAGGGCCTGATGGTCACATCTGTTGTGTAGGGGTGGGGGGGGGCAGGAATGTGGAGGCCCAGAGAGGTGGAATCCCTTGCAGGGGTACCCACTCTCAGGGCTGGGATTAGGACCCTAGCTGGGTTTCTTGGGGACCTGTTATCGGCTCTGACTCAGAAGCTGCTGGGGAGAATGGCCAGCCCAGTTGGACCAGAGCTCAGGTGCTCTTCCTGGGGGGTGGGACTCCAATCCCTTCACTTGCTTAGAGTTGGAGATCACAAAGGACCTTGTCCCAACCAGGAAGCATTTCTAAGTCAGGTGGCCTGCTCCAGAACTGGAGTGGATAAGATGCACACCACTTACAAACTCTGACAGATTTTTGAGATACTTCCTCTGCTCAGCAGCCTTCCTTGGCTCCCCTTTGCTTACAGGAACAAAGCCAAATGCCTTCCTGGGGCCCCCAGTCCTCCATGACTGACTCCATTTGAGCTCTGCAGCCTCCTTTCCCTCTGTGCCCCCTCAGGTCCCAAATCAGGGTCCCTGGGCTGGCCTCTTGTTCTTCCAACACAGTCACACCGGGGTTTGGGGTGCCCCTCTCACTTCTCTTATTGCAAACCTTTGTACTCATGCTTAAGCCCCACTAGCATGTCTTCTTCTCTGTACAGACTTCCTGGATCCTCACCTGTCCTCTGGGTCCCGTGACACAGGGCAGCCAATTATGCTGTGTTCTGCAGTTCCGTATTTACCGGAACATCCCCATACCTGTCTGGGAGTTCTGTGTTGGGGTCACCTCTGTGAGTCCAGCTCCCAGCACGCAGCTGAGGATGCACATTCAGGTGTGATGCTCTAGCCCACTGATGCTGTCACCGTCATCTTGAGGACTCCTTAGAGGCTGCCCCAGGCCCAGGTTTGGGGAAATGATTATGGCTATAGGATACTGTCACCTGGGGACCAGCCATTTCATCCCTCTCTGTGCAAGGGAAGAATAACCAAACTCATGTTTTCAGGTGAGCAAATGGAGACCAAGGGAGTCAAAGTAGCTGGCCCAGGGTCAGGCAGCCTGGCAGTGACAGGGATGGACTTTGAATCCAAGCTCTGTCTTCAAAGTGCATGACTGTCCCACGATCGACCCCCCACCCCCATGCAAAGCCCTTCCTTGGGGACACAGCAGCACTCTGGGCAATCGCCTGGGAGAGCAGGCCACTTGCACCCCCGCTGACTCCACACAGGAAGATCACAGAGCTCGTGCAGACCTGTGGATGGGTGAGCAGGTCAGATGTCCCCAAGAGCATTGGCACTTGGAAACCTGAGTTTTGAAAATGCAGACTTGTCACGGAATCTGGTCTTTCTTCCAATGGGCTGAAAGCAGTGAAGTTCTAACTCTATAGAAATGCATGTGTATATTTGTCTTATTTTATAAAAACAATTGTTGAGTGGCTTCCCGCATGCCAGGCAGAGTGCTGGGAGCTCAATGAGATGTCAACCCTGGTGAACAAGGGAGAACGCTGGGGCTCAGAGAGGGACATGTCCTTCCCAGGGTCACTCAGAGTTGGGTCCAATGCAATGAGGGTGAAGTGTGGGTGAGAAGGCAAGAAAACGGAGGTGAGGGCTATGCTAGAGATGGGGGCGGAGAGACTCACACTAGTAATACTAACAAAAGCTGCTATTTCTTGAGGCATCCTTGGTGCCTGGCAGTGTGCTGCACGCCTTGCTTACATTATCACTGGACTGTCCCAGTGGCCCTGCGAGAATTGTTCTGTGTCCACCCCCACGTCATGGATGAGAAAATTGAGGTTTGGAGAAGTTAACGTCCTCAGAGCTGAGGCTGAAAGCTGGCACTGCAGACTCTCTGTGCAGTGCTCTCCCTGCACAGGCACCCTTGCTGCACCCCTGTGGATGTGGTCAGAAGGGAAGTGCTGGCCAACGGTCAGCCCGAAGCCCCCCACCCCCCAGCCTGTTGTGTCTCGGCAGCACGCTGGCCAGGAGTGGCCCAGAAAGTGTGCAGGGCTGCATCTGTCACAGGTCACTGGCCACATGGCTGGAGGCACCAGGGGTAGGAGCCCAATCTGAGGTGCTTAGGCCTGCCCTGTCCCTCCTGCTGCCGCGGCTCCTCCTACGCCACCCCACCCGCCTCCTGCTTCCGGACAGGGGGTTCCGCCCCCCCACCGCCTCCCTGGCCCCGCCCCCCGGCTCGCTGCAGCCTGGTTCCAAAGATGCCCTCGCTGCTCCGCCTCAGTGGAGCCTTCAGCCAGTTCTCAATCTAAATGACAGCTGCCCTCAGCCAAGTCAACTCCAATTAATTTCCGAAGGCTTCCAGGGGCTTGGCTGGGCCTCTCACAGACTGAGCCGCCCCAGTGGCCGGCATGAGGCCCCTTCCTCGCCCTGATGGGGCCCAAGAAGGTGGGGCCCCTCCCGATTATTGATGGCGGGTCCTCCCTGCTCCTCGGGAGACCCCATGCATGCTGTGCGTTGTCCCCCTCAGCCCCCAGATGGGGCTGATGTGGAGACTCTCAGGCAGCATGTATGGAGAAATTATTGACTGGGCCTAGGTTTTGTGTGTGGCTGCTGTGTCACCTGCGTCATTCTCCTGAGGGCCCTTTCCCAAAAGTGACCCGATGAAATCCAATGAGGCTGGCCTGTAGGGAGCCCGCAGTTCGTGTCCACTGTGACACACCCAGAGAGGACAGGTGTAGCGATGTGGTTGGCTTTCTTTCTCTGCTTCTCAGTTGTCACAGTGATACCAGTGCTGGAAGTAGACGGGAGGGCAGAGACGGTGGAGGATGGAGGCAGAAGGCTGGGCCAAGGACTGGCCAGTCCCCTGGTCCCTGTGAGATGCCCTGGTAGGGTGTCACTCAGGCTGCCAGCCCTAGGCCCCTGGGAATTAAGTTAAAGCATCTTAGTGTCCCTTGCTTTGGGAGGACTCCAACCTCCTGCCTACATCGAATGTAAAATCTGATCGCTCCAAAGGGATGGCAAGAGTGAGAGAGGTTGTACATCCACCCACCACCAGCCATTTAGAGAGGACAAAGTAGGCCCAGAGAGGGGCGTCGGCTTGCCCAAGGTCACATCGCTAGCAGGCAAAGAGCTGGGATGGAAATGTGAGTCATTCATTAAAATATGGAACAAATCCTTATTGGGTACCTACTGTGTGGAGGGACCGGAGAGACAGCTGGGAGCCACATGGGCATGTCTGCGCCCACGGTCTCCGGGCCGGGCCTCTCTGATCGTCCTAGGAGGGATGTTAACCCCTTCTACAGATGGGAAAACCGAGCCTCAGCAAATTGAGCTGGGCCAAGGTCATGGAGCTGACGAAGGGCACAGCTGAGATGCAGACAGAGGCAGGATTGGAATCCAGGCTTCTGAATGCACAGGTGGGGCTCCCGCAAAGCTGCTGAGTATGAGGGAGGAATGGAACTGGGCTCTGGGTTTGCCGTTTTCCTGCTCGGCTGGTAGCTGCGTGGGCCCCTTGGTGCCGCCTGCGCCTGGCTTAGATTTTCTGTTCCTGCCCCTGAGCCCAGAGTCAGTGAGTTCCCGGACCCCATCTGGAGGAGGGGACGTGGCCTAGGGGTCAAACGTGGACAGGCAGCTGAAGTAGGGCCCTTCTTGGGGTTGGGGGGCCATGAAGAAGGATTCAAGTGGGTGTGGGGGCTGATTTTGCTGGGGTGGGGTCCCCATGTCTCCAGCAGTGGGTTCTTGGAGACGGGCCTCGTGACTTTGCTTACTTCTTCTCTGATAGCTGGTGCCACTACCAGGCACGACAGAACCTGGGGTGACTCGGCCAAAAGCTGGGTGCCATCCTTATCCCATTTTGAGGAGAAAGAAGCCAAAGCTCAGAGAGGGCAAGTGACTTGCCCAAGGTCCACCTGCTGGAAAAGGGGCTAAGGACCAACAAACAGACCTTGGTCGTCTGACTCCAAGGCCCCTCCACGATATTTTCCATCTTTGACGGCCTGTGGCCGAGGGCGCCTGGGCCCAGGACTCCCCTCTGCAAGGTGAGATGTGCCAGCGCTTTCCTGCAGCCGGCTAGGCAGTGGCTGGTGGTCTCATTACCATGATGGTGGCTGGCGGCGGGGGTGCCATCTGTGAGCAGGGAGTGGGGGGTCACATATATACCTCCGAGCAAGGGCGTTAGAGAAACAGCCAGGTGGGATGGTGGGAGTCAGCAGGGGTGAGGAGGGGAGGATGTTTTAGGCAGAAGAAACCCCAGGAGCAGAAGTGTGGAGGTGGGAAGGCTCAGGGCTTCCATGAGGGACCGTATGGCTGGGGCGCTGAGGGGTGAGGCTGGAGGCCTAAGACGGAAGCAGCCAGGTCCTGCGAAGCTGGGGACTTTATCCTGGGGGCACTGGGGAGCCACGGAAGGTTTAAGTAGGAGAGGAGGCCTGCTCTGGTCGGTGCTTCAGGGAGCTCACCTGGGAAGATGGGCATGGGGGCCAGCGTTGGGGCAGAGAGAGTAGCAAGGCCAGTGTCGGAGGCAGGAGGTAGTGAGGGTCTGGAGCAGGGTGGGGATGATGGGACCAGGGAGGAGGGGGTGGATTTTGGAGGCAGCCTGATGCCTGGACTCTGGGGTCTGGGGAGGAGTGAAGAGCAATGTTCAATCACAGAGCTGGCTAGGGTGCAACACCCAGACTTTCTCAGAGATGGGGAAAGGGGGCTACTGCATTCTGGGGGACATGGATGTGTCTGGGGGACCTTAGGGACTCCCAGGCAGCAGGATGGAGGTGCCGAGCCCAGCCTGGTGGCTCCCAGGCCCAGTGTCTCAGCCCTCCAGCTGAGTGGCAGCTGTCACAGACACCAGCATCTCCCCCTGCCAGGTCCAAATAAAGGAAAAACCAAAATACATTTCCCTTTGTGGGAACCCGGCGAGGGTGAGCCGGGTGAGAGTCATTCGCTATTGTGTTTCGGGGCCCACACTGCTCCTTACATAAGCTTGGAGTTAAAAATACACACGGAATTCTGATTCTCCTGCTCTGTCTGGGAGGGCAGCGGGTGGGGCAGGGCACCGCACTCATGGGGGCGAAAAAGTGGCCCCTGGCAGTACCAGCTCTGGTGCTGCCAGAGTCCCAGGCTGCTGAAGAGTAAACGTGCAATCCCAAGAGCAGCTCACCTGCTCTGAGGGCTCAGCGTGTGCCCAAGCCTTCACTCACAGGATCTCACTTAATCCTCCATTTCACAGTCCAGGTTGACACCTTGCCCGGGCCACCCCCTACCCTGGATGAGCCCCTAGGGAGCCCTTGATCTGGGTGCTAGCTGGAGCCCACCATTGACCCCACCCCCTCCTCCCTTGCCTCTGGTGGGCAGGCGACAGGAGGCCAGGCAAAAGTCCCCTTTCTGAGGGTTCCAGGACACAGGGGGGGGGCTGTGAGTGCTATAGAGGCAGCACTTCAGCTGCGGGAGGGTGGCAGCTGTCCCCACCGCGCTCACCACCCCTGAACACGTGGCTCACCCGAATTAGCACCCTGCCCCAGGAATACCAAATACAGAGCAAGGTGGTGACAGGCCCCCTCTTTCCCTTGCTGACTGTAAAACAGAATGAAAACTTGGACGCCTCCGTGGGCAGCATCTCCAGAAGTGAAATTAGCAATGGGATGTCTGTCCCCAGGTAAATAAGTGCACATCTTTTCCCTTCTCCCTTCACCCCCGTCATGGCCAGTGAAAGGGTCACCGAGCCCGCCCTGTGGGTCCTCACTGTCGCCTGCAGGCTGGCCAACACGGCATTGGCGGGAGCGCGCTCCGTGCTGAGCACGTGGATCGTTCCGCTTGGTCCCCCCGACTGCCTCCAGGAGGGCCCGTCCTCTCATTTCCCGCGTGTCTTGGGCTGACGACGTTCGGAGAGCCCAGTGGTGTGGGCGAAGTCCCGTGCTCCAGGGATGTGGGCGTGACCGTCGGCCCTGGAAGAGAAATGGAGTGACATTCGTCCTTCATGTGCTCGCTTTGTGTTCTGGCACCGCTCGAGGTCCTCTCTTCCTGTTCACAGACTGTCTTGTCCCTGTGGGGGGTGGAGAAGTGCGGACGACAAAATTTCGCCCGGGGCCTCATGATCACAGCAGGGTGAGCAGGAGGCCCCCGGAGTCTCCGTAGCATGATACAAAGTCAGTGGCCAAAGTGACCCCGTCAGGTGCTGTGCTGTCCAAGGAGGGGGTGTTGGGGAGGGGCTGGATGGATCAGCAAAGACTTGTGCCCAGGAAGGAAGTACAGGAAGGGCCTTTCGGGGGAGGAAGAGCAGGGCACCACAGCTCCAGGCCCTGCCTCCTGTGTGGCAACAGGAGGACGTTGGGCAGGCACGCCATCCTGTCCGTGAACCAGAAGCCCCCCGCCTCGGCCCCTGTGCTGCCTGCGTGGGGTGAGGCAGCCTCCAGGTGATACGTTTTGAGGTGATGACACCTGTCTCCCTCTGGGACTGACTCCCCATGACCACATGCAGGGTCTCCCCAAGCTGCTCTGTGCTGGGCCAGCCAGGAAACCCCCTCCCCCAAGTTATACATGAGGAAACTGAGGCCCCGCAGGTGGGGGCCAGCTGCTCAGGTAGGGGGATCTGGGGAGTCTACCTTCACCTGACCCACTGCTGAGGGATCCTGGGCTGAAAGGAGAGGGCTGGTCCCGAAGTTGGTGACCTGGCCCCAGGTGACCCCTGGGCAGCTCCCTGCCTCTTGGGGCCTCAGTCTTCCCATCTGTCAAATAGGCACAAGAGTCACTTTACAGTCAGTGCACAGGCCCCAGCTGAGCACCTGCTGCGCAGAACAGAGCAAGCCTGCGCCTCCCGGACGCAGCCACAGTCTGACAGGGGAGGCCACCCTAGGACAATGCCCCTCAGGTTCCCACATGTCTGCAAGTGCCAGTGCCAGCGCTGAGTGACTGCAGGGTCTGCCCCCGGTCCTGGGAGCTCGGTGAGGGGGCGGTTTTACCTCTGGGCCTGGCGTGGGGGTGGGGGGCTGGCGTGCCTGCCACCGCAGGAGCAGGGACTGAGGGCCTCTCCGGAGCCGGGGCAGGCCCCGACTTGAGGCAGCTTCCGCAGGACTGATTTATCAGCAGCCACGCGGCAGCCCCGGGGAGCCGCGCTCCTAGGGCGTGTTGGGTCCTCCCAGCCGGGATGGATCCGGTGGGAGGATGAGTTTGGTCATGCTTGGATTGTCAAGAACTGAAGAAGAATATTCGCTCTTAAAAGTATTCCCCGTGCATACTAGACTCTTGCTTGTCCGCGGGAATCCTGCACCGTGCTCTGTGACGTCGGGCAAGCCCCTCCTGCTCTTCGAGCCCCAGGGGCCCCCACTAAAGTGGGGAGAAGGGTCATCCAGCTGCTGGGCTTGCTGGGGGATGGAATTAGAGAGTACTCCATCCCCTTCCCTGTGGAAGTGTTCAGCTGTGTGCTCATGAAATCCACCCCGTGTAAGAAGAGCAGCTGTCTCTGGTGTCAGCGTATTGCACACTTACGTGTTGTCTGTAACTTGGGAATAAAGCATCTTTAGGCAATTCGGCCATTGCAGTCAGTCTGGACTCGTCACTCAGCAAAGCCAGCTCCCAGAAGAGTCCCCAGCCTCCTTGCAGCTCAGGCAGTGCTGACACCTGTTCACCCACCTGGTGCTGCAGCCACAGGGCAAGGGACCCGGTGGCAGGAGCTCAGGTCCGGCTCTTCTGTTTAACTGCGCAAACACTGGCAGGGGCCTTGGTTTCCTGTCTGTGAAACGGCACATCCATTGCTGTGTTGGCTCCTGGAGATAACCGTGTCGAGTGACGTAAGGGACACCTTTCAGAATTGCTTTCTTTGGAAGATGCTACTGCTTCCCCCACATCCAGATCTTACAAGGCTTGAAACAAAATTCCTTTTGGGGGCACGAAGCAGTGACGTGTCACTGGGAGTAAGGCAAGTGTGGGCGCAAGAGCAGTGGTATGGGGGTTGTGCGTTAGCATCGCCAGAGTCCAGGGCTGGCTACGTGCTGGGGGATCCTGTATCTGCTGCTGCGAGCTTCTGGGGTACCTTCTCCCTAGGAAGTCTGGGCGTGGTGTTAGCAGCATCCCAGCGCCACCATTACTAACCAGCTTTGAAAACTCAGGCTCACCACCTCAGCTTCTGCTGTGAAATGGGGCAAGGACTCCAATCTCATGGGCAGGGACATGGCCATCTGGCCATGACCAGGGAGGGGAATGCGGCCTGGGGGCTTCTAGATGGTTGCAAGGAGTCCTTACCTCTTGACCTCCCCAGATACTCATGACAACCCCAGCAGCCCTGTCTGAGGATCTCTCTGTATGCCAGGGCACAGCAAAGCCCCAAGGGAAATGACATCACCCCCCCCCCCCACACACACACACACACTTTACCAATGAGAAACTGAGACTCAGAGAGGGAAAGTGGCAGGTCCCTGGCCACAGTGTTGGGACTGGGATTCAAGCCCCAATCTGTGACTCCAAAATGGCTGTGCTGCGACACTTCCCCTGGCCTCACCGTCCGCTTCAGGAGGGGGACGAAGACAGCCTCTGCTTTGTCCCCTGCTGGATCCAAAGGGCTAGCACCACACCTGGCATGCTGTAGGGACTCAACGAAGGCTTATTGAATGAAGCAAGGAGGGAAGGAGCAAAGGAGCAAAGGAGAGAACCTCCCTTCCCAGCCCTAGCTCCTCCCAGTGTGCTGGCCTCAAAGCTGGCTGTCCCTGGGGCTCCAGGGTGGAGGCCCCGGGCGCGCGCGGTTAGTCACAGCCCGGCCTTGACGGCCTGAGCCCATCCCTCTGGGAAGATGATCTCTGCAGGCTGTGGCTCAGCTCCCAGGGGAGGCCCCCTTCTTAATCCTAGAGGGTGGGATGGGTGGGGTACGTGCTGCCTGGCACAGTGCCCTGGCTGGGCCTGCGCAGGTGCTGGGGAGGGCGGGTTGGTTATGGAGTTCAGTATCTGGGCGTGCTCTCTTGGCCAGAGCCGGGCCCCCACCTCCAATTCCAGCTTTTCTCACCTCTACTGACTCAGTAATTCACCGTCAGCCCATCTCCAGACCTAAGTTTGTGTCTTCCTGGCTGTGTGACCTTGGGCAAGTCACTTCTCCACTCTGAGAGTCAGGCTCTATAAAATGGGAAAAATGAGAATATTCACCGGCATACAGGAGGTCTCAGAACAGAACCACGGGTTACTTGGCAGTAGTAAATTAGTAGTCCTCCGAAACGATTGTCCCCATTCCTTCCCTGCCTCAGAACCCCCAGTGCTCGTGCTCTTTGAGGCTATTTCATACTAATGTGTGGATGGTTGTCAAACTTCCTTTTCCACAAGGGTGTCTAATCCAGATCTCACTATGATCTGTGGTGCTTCTAGTGCTGTGTGACTGAGTGATAAGCAAATTGAGGGGATTTTCCTTGAGGGTGTGGGGAGGAATAGACTCTCTCACCCCCATCACCCCAAGTCCCTTCATGCAGCAGTTGTGGGTGGGCAAAGGGCACTGGCCTGGTTGGGGGAGTCCAGTTTGACAGTGTTTAAGGATGTTTCCAGCCCACAGTTGACTTAGCAAATGTCTTTCTGGAGGATGACAAGAGAATGGACCGTGTTCTGGACCTGGACAGTCTTCCCCACTGCCCTTTCATTGCATCTGGCCAACTCCTACACATCCTTCAATGCCCAGTTTCAATGCCCCTCCTCCAGGAAGCTTTCCCAGTTAGTTCAGGTTCATTTAATCTTTCGGGAACTCTAATTCATCAGAGATGGGCAAACCCTGAGTGTATCCTGCCCAGCTCTCCTATTCCCCAAGGGTGTAAAAACTGTGACCCAGTGAGGCGGGGTGGGTCTTGCCTTGGCCAAGGTCTCACAGCCAAGCCAGAGGCAACCACAGGGGGATTTGAACTAAACGTCCCTTGATCTCCTTAGACTGTAGGTGTGAAAAGGGGGCGTGGGCACAGCCTCCCTTCTGCTGCCTCTCCCACGAGGCCCTCTGGTCAGAGCTGAGAGCATCCTGCTAACACCTTCTCTCCCTTCTTTCTCTGCAGTCCACGACCTCCCTGCGAACAAGGCCTCGGCAGCCCAGCCTGGCAGCCACTTGCAGTGCCTGTCTGTCCACTGCACAGACGACGTGGGTGATGCCAAGGCCCGAGCCTCCGTGCCCACCTGGCGGTCCCTGCACTCTGATATTTCCAACAGATTCGGAACGTTCGTGGCCGCACTCACTTGAATTGACAGGAGAGTCCCCCTCCCCCACCAGGCCCTTCCCTCCCCCCTCTCCCTCCCTTCCCCTCTCACCCTGTCCCTGCCCCACTCCCTGGACCCCTCCATAATTTGAAAGGGCCACTATTGCTGAGTGGATGAATTTTTTTCTAGGTTGGTACCTGCATAGTGGCATATGGACCGGAAAGGGTTAATTTAAAGGGAAAAAAAAAAAAACCTCAAAGATTTTTTTTTAAAAGAGAAACTCTGTCTGCCACAGTATGTTACCAGTGTTAACCCTTCTGCAGTTAGCAAACTTTTGCTTAAGCCTTTTTCTTGCTAGATAATTCCCATTTTTCTGTCATCTTGGCATACGTTTTTTAGATGACCTCTTTCCTTGTTTTATTTCCATGCTGCTGTATGTCCAAGTATTGTTATTTCATAATAAGACAAGAGTTGCGTTCCTTTTTTTATTCTCTTTTATTCTTATTTCTCCCCCCACCCCCACTTTTTTTCCTGTTTTTTTTTTTTTCTTTTCTTTTTGCTTTGTTCACTGCTTATTAAAATGGAAATCCTGGAGAAGAGTAGTTCTGGAATATTGCCGGGTGAAAGTCAAATTGTCATCACAATATTATATATTGACACCCAACTGTCATCAGTCAGGCAGGAGCCAAACAATGAATGCCCCCCTTAGGTATTCCGCCTGGGATTTTGTTTTGTCTGTTCCCTGAGAAAATAGATTTTCGTTCCTGCAAACGCACGCTCAGCCTTCAGCTCTGTTCTCTCCCCTGCTGGAAGCTCCCCTCGCGGCAATGGAGGTGATGACGTGGCCAGCCTGCTCTGTGGGAAGGAGTCGGAGTGTTTGACAGTGGGGTCTCCGCTCCTTTTCCGGGCCTCTCCACCGCTGCTCTGTGCTGAGCAGCCCTGCCTGCAGGGTCTCTCGGGGCTGGGGGCTCCAGGATTTTGCTCTGAGGCAGCCAGGCTTGGCAGGGTCTTGGGTGCTAGAATTGGGGGTGGACTAGTTCTTAGCCCTTGACCTTTCTCAGCGGCTGTTCCCAGTCAGGCCTCCTGGGGAAGAAGTAGGGGGCCTGTGTGTATCTCTCCTAACTTTCCCAATGGGTCCCCACTCCCCATTTATTTTACCACCTCCAACCTGGGCACCCCCCTCCATCCCTGGGAAGGATGAGGTGCTCACCAGCACTTTTTTAAGGGCTCATTCAGTGACAGAGCCCCCAGGCTCAGCTTACTAGGCCCCCCTCTCTCAGCCTGACTGCTAAGGGCCAGAGAGGTAGAAAGGAAATATGACTCATGACTTTGATACCTGGGCCTTGTATTTTTAACCCTGGAATTCCCTCCCTGCCTTTTGATTTAATCTCACCCGATTGCAAAATTAGAGCCATGTCTCATGTGTCTCATGAAGGAGTAACCTCTCCTTTGAGAAGAGATGAGGGAGGGCTGGATGAGCAGGGCTCCTGAACCCAGGGAGGACTGTCACCTGGCCCTCTCAGAGTGGTGGTCAGAAGCCCCCGGTTGGCAGGAGCGGGCTTTGAGTGGTGTCGATGCTGATAAAGGGTTTGAATGACTTCTGGGGTAGTTGGGGCCACTGAGATTCCAGGGTGGGTCAGACAGGAAGTGACTGATGTCACTTCACCCAAATCGGCAGCCCATTATTTTATTTCAGTTTTTGTTAACAACTATGTCTTCCAAAATCCCCCATTTAAAACCTCACCTCCTTTTCCTCCAGGTCCCCAGAGTTTGTAGACCTGGCTTTTTTTTTTTTTTTTTTTTTTTTTTTTTTTTTTTTTTTTTTTTTTTTTTTTTTTTTTTTTTTTTTTTTTTTTTTTTTTTTTTTTTTTTTTTTTTTTTTTTTTTTTTTTTTTTTTAAGCAAATATCCTGAAGGCTTTGGGCTCACCATGCAACACTCATATTGTTTATTTCAAAGGACTTTTCAGTCAAGGGAGAAGAGCGTCCAGAAAAATCTTGCTCTTTCCATAGCCCTCTCCTTCTTTCCTTCAGCCTGCCCATTTGGCTTGGGTCTGAGTTTGGATGCTCCGAGGGTCTTGCATGGGCGGTCTGACCAGGGACTGACCCCTTCTCACAGAGGGAAGGCCCAAGTGAGTGGTATGATTTATTAGCGAGAAGGTGTGAGCTGACTCAGTCCCTGAGTTCTGCCACCAAAGGAGAGAAAAGGGGAGAGATCTTCCCCCTGTCATGGGCTGCAGGAGAATCAGCCATAGTCTGAGCAAAACTCCACGCCCCCTCTGACTCCACAATGTACCGCTGTTTGAGAGCTTCATCATTTTATTTTTTTAAACAGGAATGATTTCTCCTTAATTGCTTAAGGCCGGGGAGCCAAGCGTTGACTTCTGTCTTTGACATTCCCTTCGTTGAGTCCATCAGCACTTGGCCATCAGCTCGTGGTCCTAACAACCTTGGAAACCCCTGAAGTTTAAAACTTTCTCGCTCCCCACGACCCCAGAATGGAACAGCTTTAAAAATAGCCTTAAGCAAAAGGATGTTATTTCATTAAATTTGGTTTAATGGAAAGAATAAAAGCAAATTAAAAACACACCCAGCCCACGAGACTCCAAACACTGGTAATCGGTACCGCATACATAGCAAACTCTTCGGGAAAGAAAATGAAAAGTTATTGCACATGTAAAATATGAAAACTTAACTCTGCTGTGTGTTAGGCAATCCTGTAATCTTTTTTGACTCTTAAAAGAAATTCATTTCTGAAATGCTTGGTTGGAAGACTGTGACAATAGCTCATGAAATTGAGTGTTATTTTTTTCTTTCTTTTTTAAAAAAATATGTAAAGTGCAGTCTTCTGTATTCATGCATATTGTATATACCTGTATATGTTTTCCTGAGCAGCTAAATAACAATAAATATGACGTTAATGGTGACTGTGGTATGTTTGTGGGCGGGGCTTGCTCTATTTTTTTCCCGCCCCTCCTCTTCTTCCATAGATCTTTTTCAATTCTGTGGGATATGGGAGTATAGGTCTGTGTGCGTGCGTGTGTGTGTGTGTGTGTGTGTGTGTGTGTGTATGCATGGGTATGTTGCTGGTCTAAGCTGGGTCATCTTAGAATTTCTCTACTCAACATCATTGATGTTTGGACTAGACAATTCTTTGCGATGGGGGTCTGTCCTGTGCGTGGAGGATGGTGAGCAGCCTACCTGGCCTCTACCGACTACATGCTAGTAGCATCTCTTCCTTTCTCCCTGTCCCTTATAACAACCAAAAGTGTCTCTGAATATTACCCAGTGGCCCCTGGGAGGTATAACCCCCACCTGGGACTGAGAACCAATGCAGGAGGTAGGGGGGAGGGGGAGACCCAGGTGGCTGTGCTGTGTGATGGTTGTATTTTGTGTCTTGGAGTTCATTGTTATGTGTCACTAAGCTTTGTAACCTCCTGTAAGTTGTGTAGCTTCCCAGTTTCTTCTTTTCCTCATCTGTGAAATGGGTCTAATTGGTGGAGCTGTTACAGGAGACAGTATGCCTGAACACAGCATGTAGCAGGGCTCCATAGGCGTAAGTGCTGAGCAGCCCACCATGATCAGAGCACGGCACAGCTGACAGCATTTTGGAGTCTGCTTGTACTGAATTGAATGTTGCTTCCTCTGCTTATGGCCGTGGGCTGTGGGCAAGTGATTTCAACCCAGTCTCTGTTTTCTTGTCTTTAAAATGGAGCAAAAACCATCTAGCTTGAAGGTTATGGTGAGCTCCAGTCCTGTTTCAGGCTCAGTAAAAGCTCTGGCTGTCCCACGGGCCACTCTTTGGGTGGCAGTTTTGCTCAGGCTCCTGCATCCGCAGGCTTGAGGCCATTGCAGGACCTTCGTCTACAAAGTGGAGAACGGAGGCAAGAGATAGACAAGTAAATGGACAGTTAAAAGTGAGGGGAATGTGCCCAATAACCCGTGCGTGGTACGAGGGAGGAATATCACTCTGAAAGATTCATGAACCTCATGTAGGAGGCTTATTCTAGCAGGTCATGTCCAGGTGGAGTTTTGAAGGATGAGTAGGAGTTCATTCTGTTCAACCCAGCATATAAATGAACTCTAACTGGCAGAGTTTGTTGTATTCCTTTCCTTCAGCTTTTAAAGTTTTCTTTATGTATGCAGTAGCATATTTGTCAGGATATAAAGTTTTAAAGACAAGGCCTCTATATTCACTTTAATTTGGAAGAGCTTAACAAATCTCTTTAACCTTTAAAGGTCTGCTCGTAGTGACAGTAGTATATGATCATGTTCAGAACTCAAGGAAGGAAAGAAACGGGAAAGAATGATGAGCACTGGGTGTGGGCACTGGGGAGACTTCAGGCTGGTGTGAAATGGATGGATGAATATGTGAATGAGTTCATGTCTCCGAGGGCCAAGAACCGAAAGGACCACGTGACACGGGGGCTGTGACATCGGAGTACACATTGGCACTGTGGGAGCGGGGACAGGGCAGGGCTCTAGCAGCAGGCTGGTACATGGTGCAGGTTGACCTTCCATGTTGACAGAGAAACCTCATCCTAGCCAAACATCCCAACACACATGTCAGAATGGCTGCCTCCTCCCCAAGCATCGACAATTCCAGATGCCGGAGGGAATTGTCTCGTGGGAAGGGATGAAGGTGTCAGGTGGACCCTCTGCCCTTTGAGAGCTGGGAGGAGATGCAAAGAAGGATGTCCCATCCCCCTTTCTTTTTAATTTTTTTTGTTGTTGTTGGTTCCCGGAGTGGGGATTGAACCCGGGCCGCGGGGGTGAGAGCGCCAGAGCCCAGCCGCTACACCACCAGGGAGCCCCCTGCCCAACTCTCTTTTTAAAATGGTTCGAAAAGGATCCCAAGACCAGAGTGGAAACTCGGATCAGCAGGAAGAACCCCACCCGGGGCACCTAAATGAATTGTCGTGGAGATTGAGGGCGTGGGAGGTGCCACGCCTTTGCCCCCAGACTGGGGCCGAACTGACCTGGAAGTGATTGGAGTGAGCACCAAATTCTGCAGTTAGAACACACAGGATGGGCTTCCGACCCTGCTGCTGCGATTATAACATAGCCGGGTGGGCTGCCCCAGGAACCTTGGGAGAATGTGTTTTTATTGAGCTAAAATTTAGATATCACAAAATTCACTTTAATGATTCTAACATGCACGCTCGAGTGGCTTTTCCTATATTCACAACGTTGTGCAACCAGCCTTGCTAGCCAATCGCAGGACATTCTCTTCACCCCAAGAAGAAACCTGGTACCCATTTTCAGTCAATCCCAATCACCCCTCCTTTCAGCCCCTGGCAACCACGAACTGCCTTTGTCTCCGTGGCTTTGCCATGTTCTAGACATTTCGTGGCAGTGGAATCACGTAACACGTGGCCTTTGTGTCGGGTTGCTTTTACTTAGCACAATGCTCTCGAGCTTCATTCCTTTTTGGGGCTAAGTGGGGTTCCATTGTATGAACACACCACGTTCTGTTTATCCATTTGCCAGCAGATGGGAGTTTGGGTGTTTTTCCTCTTGACTGTTACACCCAGCGCTGCTGTGAACATTCGTATGCAAGTTTTGTGTGAACGTAGATTTCTAATCGGACACATGCGTGGGTGGGAGTGGGTTACCCGGGCACAGGGCAACGCTGGGTTTAACTTTTTGGGGAACTGCTGAACTATTTCCAGAGCAGTGGCACCGTTTTACGTCTTAGAAGGAGTTTTTTGTTTGTTTATGTACCCCAGCATTCCCCACCCCCCTTTCTCACATTTTGAAAATTAAGGTGTGATTTTTATACAATGAACCCCCTTGCCTGTTATCAGAACCCGTGCAGCCAAGATCTAAAGTGTAAAATTTAGTGTTTTCACCAATGCCTGCAGGTGTGTAACCTAAACCTCTATCAACATTATACAGCAGAACAATCTTCCAGAAAGTTCCCTCTTGTCCCTTTCTAGTGAACAACTCACCCCTAAAGCAACGACCTAGTGGACTTCTATACCTTTGGTCAGTTTTGCCTGTTCTTGCATTTTGAATGTCATAGAAATGGAATCACACAGCCTCTCGATGGTTTGGGGTTTCCAGTTCCATGTCTGGCTCGCTGGATGGGGAGGGGATTGTGAGTAACCCAGCTCCTGCTGGCACTGACTGTCATTCATTAATCGCATGCCAGAGACTTCCCCCCACTTTCCGGAACTAGAACCCAGGCCTGCTTGACTCTCCATCCAAAGCTTTGCCTGCTGCTCTGCAGCTTCCAGAAAGCCCTGGTGCAGCAGGACAGAGCACGTGGTGGAGTGTGAACAGATGGTGTGAGAGGGCCAGTGCCAAATTCCTCACTAACTGGCTGAGCGTTTTCTCTCGGGGCCTTAGTTTTCCCATCTGAAAAATGGGCTTACATCAGCCTCTGGCTCAGGTAACTCCCCAGGCAAGGCTTCCTTGAGAGAAAGCTGGAGAGGTGAAAGGTGAAGACGGTGAACTCCAGTGGGGGTTGGTGGGACACCCTTGCCTGTTATCAGAACCCATCAGCCGAGGGGTATTGATTACCCAGTGTACACTAAGTGCTGGTGAGGTGCTTACCCTGCACATTCAATGCTCAGAAAGCTGTGGGACTCAGGGCCTCCAAGTCCTTCCTAGTTTATAGATGAGGACACTGAGGCTCAGGGACATGTGGTCTGTGAGCCAAGTTCACTCAGGAGGTGAGTGGCTAGCTGGATGCACAGTTGGTGAGCTCAGAGCTCTGAGCTTGTGGTCTGGCAGGGGTCATCTTCTTCCATTTGTCCCTATTGTAAGAATTTGAGCAAACAGGGCTAGCCTCACCACACCTTGTTTTTCTAGGGAGAGTGGGGGCCCAGGAGGAACTGGCACACTCCCCTTGGTTGTCTAGGTTGGGATGTGAGCCTCTTCTAGATGTGAGAGGAGATAGAAGAAGGTAGAGGCCGGGAGGCAGCTGGCCCGTCAGCTCCAAGTCTTGCTCACTGTCTGAGCCTCAGTCTCCTCATCTGCAAAATGGGGCCAATTTTAACACCCACCCCATAGAGATGTAAGGATTCAATGCAGTAAGAGGGCTCTGCACAGGGGCTGCTCTGAGCAAACATTCAGTGGATATCAGTTGCTGCTGGTGTTAGAATTACCATTATTGCCTCAGTTTCTCCCTGTGCAAATGGAGGTTCAGTAAGTAATAATAGGAAATACTGTGTGATGCCTGCTATGGGCAGGGCCTTATGCGGATGAGTTATATTAACAGCATAGGAGGAGGCTCTATTATGCACCCCATTTTCCAGAGAGGGGAGCTGAGACAGAGAGGTGAAGGTCACCTGGCCAGTTGGTGGTAGCTCCCGCTCTTGGGGCCATGAGAAGTCAAACATGGTCAGTCTGGACAGGGCCAGGCTGGACCAGCCCCTGCTGGGTGATAACAGATGAGGCTCAGAGAGGCACAGCCACTTACCCGAGGCCACAAAGCCTGCCAGTGGCAGAGCACAGGACCAATTTGCTGTTTCAGTTTCAAGGGGCCAGGTCTTTTTTACTCTTTCTGGCCCAGTCTGTGCCCTGCCTACAGTAATTGCTGGGTAAATGCTCTGCTCCCTGCCCAGGACGGGGGCCAGCCGAGTCCTCTCCCATCGTTTTGGCTGTTGTTGCCCAGGGAGACAGGGAGAAGAGGCCGGGAGGAAATGGCCCCGATTTTCCTGCTCCCTCATCTTGCTTTCAGCACCCGTACGGGCTGTGGGCTGGGCCAGAACAGGGCTTCTGGCAGTGCCCACCCTCTAGCCAGAGGTGAGAGGGTGGCAGGTGGGACCTCCTGTCTCTCCAGCCACTCCTTTTGAGGCTACAGCCCTGCATGGCTGGCCGGTGAGATGGGGCTGGGAGCCATGGGGACCGCCTGGATCAATGCCACTGTGCACTGTGGCTGCGGCCTTTGTCCCTTCCAGTACAGCCCCTCCCCATGGGTCAGAGGAGCTGGGCCCCATGGGAATCTCACCCGCAAGAATACATTCTTCTTGGTGCCTCGGGAGCCCCCTCCAGCTGCCCCAAGCAGCCCCCACTCCTCTGGCCTTTGTCCTAAGGAGGAACCCTCTGGAGTTCTGAGCTCCTCAGAGGACAAAGGGCTCATTGAGGCGCCAAGGCCAGGCAGAGGGGGAGGGGAAGGGTGGAGGGCAGTGACTGACAACAGTTGACAAGGCTGGAGCCCTCCAGGGACCAGGTTCAAATCCTGCTTCTGCCACACAAATCCCGCACGCCCCTGAGGACCTTGCCTCTGGGAGCCTTGATTTACTCATCTGTGAGTTGGAGGGATGAGGGGTTGGTGAGAGTCTACACTGGCTGGTTAGTGCTGTCACGCTTATGTTTATAATGTACAGGGTGGAGTATTATTCATAGCGATCTCAAGGCCGCCATCTTGCATGGAGCCTCCTGGGGCTGTACTTTCAAACCTGGAATTTGGGAGAACTTAGAAAGGTGGGGGAAGTTAGAGCTTATACCATGTGCCCCGTGACACCCCAGGGGGCTGCCCTCAAATAGTGTCAACCATCAGAATCCTCTCATTAGGTGGGATAAAGACCTCCAGGCACATAAATTTGAGGAGAACTTTCTGTTCTCAGAGCCTCTTTGGATTTTGGGATTGCACATAGCAGACTGTGACCCTGTGCTGCCAGAATCCGTTCATTCGCTTGTTCTTCAAGTATGTCCAGAGCATCCACCACGTGTCAGATGTGTGGGGGGATGTCTACGCCAGCATCCACATGTGCCCAAGGGCTCGTGGTGTCCTTAAGTCTCATGTATGGGTCAGGAAGATAGTGTTACACCCCTAACATTCATGCTTTCTTAGAAACCTTTCCCCCTATTGTGTGAAAGGTGGATGTGGGGTGGGATAGTGACGGACTCCACTAAGTGGACACCATGGTCATGACCAGCTTGAAGGTGAGGGAACAGGCCTGGGCCATGCAGTGTCTTACAGCTGGTGCCTATCGTGGGGAAGGCGGGGCCTGGCTCTACCGGGGGCGGGAGGAATGCTGAGTGGATGTTGGAGTGTGGGATGAGCCTGCGTTTGAATCCTATAGGACCTCCTGCTGGCTGTGTGACTTTAGACAGGCCAGGTTACCCCTGGGGCCTCGGTTTGCTTGGCTGTAAAATGGGCTCAATGAGCTTTTTGGAGGGCTTCTTGGAAGGACTAAATACTGAGCCGTGGGATGAGGAAGGCACTACAGCAGCTTAATCTCTGAAACAAAGTGGCTTTTGGCTCTGGAGTTTGGGACAGGGTTTTCCCCCTTCAATGGGCTTCTGCACCACTTGGGGTATGGGCAGGGGCAGGGGCAGGGGAGGCAGGTGGTTAAAAGGTCCCAGAAGCCCAGGTCCCCATCCAGGCCCTCTGATCTGGCCCTCCTGATATGGGGTCTGGAACTTTGGACTCCTGGGCCAAGTGGGGAACCTCAGGTTGAGAGAATCCCCCCCACCCCATGCCCAACTGCCTTGTCCTGGTGACTGCTGACTCCTTGCAGTGGGAGGCGGTGGTGGCCATGCCAGGTGGGGTTGGGGGTGGAGGACCAAGGGCTGTGGGCCATGAGCTCAGACTCGGCTGGACTGGCCTGCTCACCATGTCAGGGCAGGCCGGCTATACAATTTGCGTGGCCCAGTGCAAAATGAAATATGGGCCCCTTGTTCAGAGAACAGGAAAAAAGCATGAAAAAAGGCACTAAATTATAATGATTTTCTCTTTATTCTGCAGTCTCTCCCTCAACTTGTGGTGTTATTTGTAATTTAATGTGGCTCTAAGTAAAGAAAAATAAAACTTTTAAATTATTAGCGTGAATTGCACCACTCATTTGCATATTGTGCAATGCTCGTTGTAAGGACACGGATAAGAGCATTCCATTTGTGCGCAGTGCCACCGCAATGACACGATTCACGTCTGCGATTCATGTTTGGGCATGCGTGTGTACTTCATTTCAGCCAGGACACTGGAATGCGGCCCCAAACGAACGCAACTGTTTTTATTTCACTTTTGATACATTCACATTCTACCAACACTCGACCCTCCACTTCCGGGTTTATGGCTGACTCCATCTTTCTTTCCCTTCTAAGCTGTCATTTCAGCATCAGTAAACACCGCTCAGAAAGGATACCGTAGGCTTCCTTGGTTGTCCGGGTTTCTTAGAGTGCCTTCTTTCTGTGTTCAAAGTAAGTTCGCGTGGAAAGGGGAGCCTCTTGGGGCTGGCAGCGCCCCCCATTTTATCAGTGTTAGCCGCAAACTGTTTACCTTGCGCTGGATGTGCATCTTGCTGAACTCCCACACCTAGTGGGTCAGCTGGAGTCCTAGGCCCACAAGGCATCGTGAAAGCTACCTAGGAACCAGCCATTGAGAAAACAGGAGTGGAACAACATATTGCACGTATCTTGTCTGCTGACATGTGTGCTCCGTTGTCCCATGGGAGGCCACCTGCAAAACTCAAGTGGGAAGATAAAACTATTAAGAATTTTAAGATGATGACAGCTAAACGTTAAATCAAGTATGGGGCCCTTGTGAGTGTGGAGTCACATGCTCATGAAGCTGGCTCTGTTCTGGGGTTACTGCTTCCCTTACCGATGGGGAAACTGAGGCCCAGAGATGGGCAGGATCCCTGATGATGTCATAGATGGCCAGAATAGGACCTCCTGGAACCTCAGTTCCCTCACGGTTGGATTGGAGGTCAGCAGATGTGCTTCACAGGGCTGGGATGCTGGTTAGGAACAAATAAGATTGCTTTTACAGAGGCCTCCTGCAGTTCAAACACTGGCTCTTTCATTTATTCATTCAACAAACGTTAGCTGACTATTTACTATGTGCCAGGTGAGACTAACCCGAGCCCAATCTTTGAGGAAGTTTCAATATGGCAGACAGGGCTCCCTATTCCAAACCTAGATATACTGCCTAGGAATTTCCAGGCCCTGAGACCAGAGGCCTGGACTCTGATCATCCCTGATGAGTGGCCAGAGGGTGGGACATAAGTGTCAGCATTTGACTGAGGTGTCATCAGAGACCTGCTGTGAATTTGCTGAGTTTCAGTAGCTAGAGAAAGGGCACTCCAGGAAGAGAGCACGGCTTGGCCCAAGGCTTCGCAATTAGAAAGGACACCAGGGGAAAGCTGCCAAAGCCTAGGACCTTGAGGAGGCGAGATGAAGGCAAAGGCCTCAGAGGAGATACTCAGAGGTCATGTGACTCCATCCCCCATCCCCCACCCCAGTCAATTCTTGGCCCAGGCCCCCAGCCAACATTTCTCCCTGGAACTTGGCTTCTGCTCGGAGCTAAAGGAGTTCTTGACAGCCCGGCCTCTTGGCCTAGATATGTCAGGGTTTCTCTCTCTTCCCCTCATTTCTTTTTGCTTTTCCTTTTCTTTTCTCTTCCGCCCTCCCTCCCTTCTTTTCTTCCTTCCTTCCTTTCCTTTCCTCCCTCCTTCCTTCCAAGGCCTGGGGTCTAGAAGCTCCTCAGCCCAGTCCCTGCATGAAAAAAAAAATATCAGCTGCTTTGTTGATCCAGCTGACGGTGTGTCCAGCACTGTGCCAAGCCTGTGTACCTTTTCACCAAATCCTCACCCAACCCTATCATCGTGGAGATGAGGAAACTGAGCTCAGAGAGCTGAAGTGACTCCCCAAAGTCACTGAATGGGGGGAGGACTGGGTTCAAGCCCAGATCTTTTGAAGCTCCCCTGTGGACCCTGAACCATAGGTCCACATGTTCACCTCTCCCTCTCTGTTACCTCTAGGGAACTCCTATCCATCCTTTAGAACTCTGCTGAAACGGCCTTCCGTTTGTTTCCTCAAACCTTCAAGGAACATTTCGTTTCTTCGTCCCACAAATATTAGGGTACCTCTGTGTTCCAGGCCTGGAGCCAGGGCCTGGGGAAACACTGCTGAGTCAGCTAACCCGGTTCCGCCCACTGACAGTGAGCACACGTCAGTGTCTCGTTACTGGCTGTGAAAAACGACGAAGACCGTGAGCTGGGCGCGCTGGTGAAGAGTAAGGCTTCGGGGTCACTACGTCTTGGGTGACCAGAGAAGGTCCTCCGAAGAGGTGAGATTTGGAAGTGCCTTCAGAGAGGGAGACTGGCCCCGAGGCAGGAGAGTCGTGCTGTGTGCAAAGAGCAGTGAGGAGGTCAGTGTGGCCAGAGGGAAAGGAGCCAAGACAGGGTGGCCGGAGGCGAGCCAGCGGTGGGCAAGTCTCACTTCCAGGTGTCCCCTAAGGCTTTGAAGTTTTGGAGACTCTGCCTCCCTCCTAGGGCAGAGGGATCAGATTAAGTCCTCATGGTGTCCCCCAGAGCCGGGCCTGGCACCCAGGAGGTGTGCAGCTGACATAGTTTGAGGCAGTTGCAGGCCAGCAGGCAGGGGACAGGCAGCTCTACCCCCTCTCTCCCCTGCTCAGGAAGGTGGCTGGGCCCTCCCCATGTGGCGGGCTTCTCTGAGACACTCTCTTGAGGGCACAGTGGGTCAGCCGGGTCAGAGCAACATGAGAGATGCTGACGTAGGACCCAGGAGGGGGTCAGGGTGGCACTCTTTGGGAGTCAGGCATCATCTGCAGCTCATTTTCCTGTGTCACTTGCATTTTCTCTGAAATCATTTTTTTAAGGTTCTAGCCAAGTGCTCTGTCACGCAGGCTGCAGCTTTAAAGGAGCATCAGAGGAGCTGATGGGCATCGGGGGTGGCCCCTCCTGGCTTATAGCCTCCCTGGGGTCCCTCTCCTACCCCTTCTGCTTGTGGCAACGGGACTCTTGGATTGACATGGGTGAGAGCCATGAGGCATGCACAGCTAGTGTTTGTAGAGGCTTCCCGTGTGCCAGTCTCCGTGTTAAAAAAAAAACAACACCATTCGATCTCCACAGGAGCCCCGGGCAGGGGTGGGGCTGGGGCATCGTCCCCTCTGAGGCTCAAAGCATGTTCACGGGGGGCAGAGTCAAAGCTTCTAACAAAATCGTGGGGTAGTCCCTATTCTCACATCAAGGGTGGGCAGCTCTGCCAGTTCCGCAGATGCTGTCTCCCTGCTCAGGACAGGAAGAGTTGTCTGAGGTCCTTTGCTACAACCAACCATTGTATCATTGAGGAAATGAAGTCCTTCAAATAGACGGGAAAGGGTGGAGTTGGGATTTGAACTGGGAAAGATACATGATGTCACTTCAGCCATAGAAAAAGGCGAACCCCCTAAAATTGTAGGGCTGACCCTGCTCAGAGAGGATGATGTCAGAGGTAGACTCCTGTGTGAACCCCCTAGCCCCCGACCCCTGGCACATCATACCTGTCAGTGTGTCTTCAAGGGTAGGGAGCAATGCTATCTGTGGGTTGTGAGATAAATAATTTTGAATTCCTTAGTGAGATAGCTATTTCCTTTTAATTCCTCTCATGACGTCAGGGAAAGACTCCTGTTGGTTCTAATATGTCTTTAACACTGCTCTCCAGCTCCTGCACATCACCCTTTTTAACAAAGAAGCCCAGAGCTTTCTGCAGGCAATGCTGTCCACTAGAATTTAGTGGTAGTTTTGTAAAGAGGGAGCACTTGAGCTAAGCCCAGGAGGGTCACTGGGGGTTTGAAGGGAACAGGGAGGAGCATTCTGGGTAGAGTGCATAGGTGGTGTGTCATCCTCGAGGCATTGGAGAGTATGGCATGTTTGGGAGAGAGGGGAATCGTTTTGTGGGACTGTGAGGTGTGGGTGACAGAGTAAGACAGCGTCTTAGGGGAAGGGTCCCAGTGAAGGACTTGAGATTTATTCTATGGGTGATGGAAGTCATGGGAGGGCTTTGAGCAGGAGCAGGGGTTTGGAGGCGGTGAGACTAGAGGCAGGTAGGCCGTTAAGAGATTCTACCAGCACTCTGGGTTAAAGATGACAGTGGCCTGCAGGAAGACAGTGGCTTTGGGGATAAAGATATCAGTGCGGCTTAACAACTAGGCTTAGCCTAATGGTGATGGTGATGATGATGGTGATGGTGATGGTAATGACATGGTGACAAAAGTGGTGATGGTGGTGATGGTCATGATGATGGTGATGATGACAATGATGACGGTGGTGATGGTGGTGATGGTGATGGTCCTGGATTGTGGTCATGATGACAACGATGATGATGGTGTTGGTGATGATGGTGATGATGATGGTAATGACATGGTGATAAAAATGGTGATGGTGGTGATGGTGATGATGATGATGGTGGTGGTGATGATATGGTGGTAATTGCAGCATAAATAATGCTATCAACTAGCATTTAGTTTTACATTCCTCATCTCATTGTTATCATCAAACCACTATCCCATGGGATTGACACCACTTTTATTCCCATTTTGTAGATTGCCCATGGCACCCCAGCTAAAGAATGGCAGAGTGGGGATGGGGTACTGGGCTGGTCTGACTCTCGGGCCCTGAGCTCTGGATTTTATCCCTCCTGCTTCCGGGCAGCAGATGGGAGAGGTTGTATCCTAGCCTTCCCCCATACCCAGGACTCTGAAATAACAGGTTTCTCTTATCCTTGCCTTTGTCCTGCCCTGACCCTATGGTTTTAGACTTTGAAGGCGCCGGCTGCACTTCTGGCTGGGGGCTCGTCATCTCCTTGGCCTTGGTGGCTGTACTCTGTTCCTCAGGGAAGGAAGAGAAACCTTTCCACAGCCCTCAGCCCTCTTGTGCCAAACCCTGGCCCATGTGAGATGAGTGTTGGAGGAATTTGGCCCATATGGATCCAATTTCTTTTGGAATATCCAGCAAATGATGCTGGACAAAGGCAGGCTGCCTTGGCCAGACCTAAAATATGTGGGTGATTGCTTCCGAGATGTTTGACAATTCCAAGACTCAGTGGAATGGGCCAGCAGCACTGGGCCATGGCAACTAGTCCAGAAGTGAGTAATCAAATGACACAGCTCATCCTGTGAGTGTGGCAGGGACACATGGACAGGGACCAAGATGCAGGGGAATTCAGCCAGACAGAGCAAAATGCTGAGCAGAGACGCCCAGGGCACGAGAGACTCTTCTCTCTAGGAGACACAGTATCACATAATGTCAGGAGTGACGTTTTATTTTCCTGCGATGTGACCTGAGTGAGTCCCTTGACCTTGCTTAAACATAAGCACTTCTGTCAGATGGGGCAAGCAGACCTGGAGAATATTGAGCAGAGCCAAAGCAGACTGTGGTTTTACCCAACCTCCCTTTCCTTCCAGACATTTGTGCTTCCTCTTCTCAACATGTACTTCCGGTGGGGACTGCCAATCATAATATCCCACCCTCCAACTGCAGTGATTGGTCTAAAGATGGGCATGTGACCCACACTGAGCCAATGAGAGCCCTTCCCTTGGATGTATGTTCTTGGGCTGGAAATAAAGGCAGCTCCTTTCCTCTCTAGAGGTGAGCCCTGAGGTGTCTATGATTGTGTCCCTCACTCTGTGGAGAGGTTGGTCTGAGAGGAAGAGGGTGATCAGTAAGAGAGAAACAGATAGAGACAAAAGAAATGTCCAGGGAAGGTTGGCATCCTAGAGGCCTGCCTTATACCTGTTCTCCTCACATAGAATTTTTGGTGACAAGAGCCAAGAAAATCTCCTGTTTTATTTAAGCTAATTGGACTTGTGTTTCTGTCTCATATGACTAAAACGGTGTGGATAAATGCCAGCCTTTCGTGGCTTCTAAGGCGCTCCATGGTTCACCACACTCATTGATCCTCAGAGACACTCTCCGAGATGGGAATTAATATTTCTATTTACATATATTAATAATTATAATCAATCCCATTTCCTGAGAACTCAATGCTGTGCCGGCCATATGCTGTGCCTCTTGTAGAAATTATTTTGTTGCCTCCTACAATGCCCTTGGAGACTGTTTATTAATAGCTCCATCTTACAAATAAGGAAATGGAGGGGCAGAGGGGTCAAGGGACTCACTTCAGGTCACATAGCTGGCAAATGGCAGAACCAGAATTCAAACTCAGGTCTTTTTCAACTGCCTTGTTATTGCTCCGTGCGGGTGGTTGGTATTGATGGTGAGCCAAGATGTATGGAGTACCTACGGTGTGGCAATCGCTTCAAATACATCATCTGTTTTAGTCCTCCTGGTGGCCCTGTGCCATAGACACCATTTTGCCCCTGTTTGGCAGACGAGGAAATAAAGGCTGACGGAGGTCGACAGCTTACAAACGTGGTATGTGGCTAGAAAGCGGCAGAGAGAATGCTGTCCCAGAGCTGGTGCTCTAATTCTGTACTGCAGGGTGGGTGGTGCAGGCTGGTTGAGGAAGACCCTCTGCACCTCTTTGCCTACCCATGCCTCTTTAGGGTGTGGCTTTACAGCTCCTCCCATGAAGAGGTGCAGCCTGTTTCCCACCCTTCGGAGCCCGGCTGGGCCATGTGGTTTGCGTTAGCCAATAGGATGTAGTGGGAATGACGCTGCCAGTTCCAAGGTGAGCTTTAAAGAGGGTTGGCAGGTTCTACTCCTTCTTGGACCCCGCCGTCCAGGAGCGGCGAGAATAAGCCTGGGTCAGCCTGCCGGGGGATGAGAGGTATGTGGAACAGAACCAAGCTGACGAGGCCAGCCTGGATCAGCCAACAGCCAGCTGAGCCCCACACATGACAGTGAACCTAGCCAAGGTTAGCGGAGCCACCTAACCGACCACTCTAGAGACGGGAGCAATAAACGCTTGGCATTGGGTGCCACTGAGGTGATGCCATTATTTTGTCATGTAGATTTATTGTAACAAAGAGAACAAGCAGTGACAGAGGGGGAGGAAGGGAGAGAGCGTCTTCCTTGAGCCACCTCGGGCTGTGCCCACTTGGTTGGACACCGTAAGGAAGGACCAAGAGACACCCTCTTTGTCGGCCCGCCACCCCCACCCTTTCCGCAGCTGGGAGGTGTGACGTAGGTTTCTAGAGCTGCGCTTAAGCGCCTGTAATTAATAGCAGGGCTGACTCAGAAGGGCTGTCCTGCCTGCCCATCCTACTCAAAGTGGAGTTTGCAGGACTTGAGTAATTGTATTGTTTATTGCACCAAATGGAACATTAATCAAGCAGTTTGGAGGCACTCTGGCTGTCCCCAGGGGCCATGTGCTCTGCCGAGTCTTGAAGGGAAGTGGGCACTTGCCGGAGCTGCGTAGTGGACGTAGGGGATTCCGGCTCCAGCTTTCCAGGTTCCCCCCTCCCACCAATGCCTCCCTGGTCTTCCTGTGTTATGGGCCCCATTTTACAGATGTGAAAAATGAGGCCCAGAGAGGTCACATCACTTGCTGATGATAACACAGCAAGGAAAGGAGAAGGAAAGGATTTGAACTCAGATGCACCTGTGTCCAGAGCCAAGCTATGAGCAAGACCTCTGCAGGCCCCACTCAGGGGGCCACCCTGAGGGCTGCAGGCATTTTTTTCCAGCCTCCCTGAGATCTAGGAGGAGCGAGAACAAAGCTGTAGATGTCACAGATCACAGAGACGATTTGTCTGAAGCAGCAGGAAGACTCCCCAGGACGGACACCAGTCAAGCTCCACGAAGTTGCCGAGATTGGGCCCAGGATGGCGAAGAGAGGCCCGTTGTTGATGGGCACAGCCCTGAGAAGTGAAGGTGACTTTCCACCTCACTCCTGCAGGTGGGAAGAGGGTGTCTTTCTTTCCTACACCTCGTGACAAGGTGGCTATTTTTAAGCCCCTCTTTTTATAGTTAAAACATGTTCATGTCAAAGCCACCATGTAAGGAACAACTCAGGCATCCTGGGAAGTGACGTTCAGGCAGACAGGCTGGGAGAGGCAGCCCCAGTGGGGCTCTGATGACTCATCCACTCTTCCTCACATCTGTCCTTGGGAACTGCCTTGTTGGGAGTTTCCTAGTGACAGGGACCGTGGCCCCAGCCACAACTGACCATCTCCTCCATCCCCTAATGGGAGTCCTAGGGGTTCTTTCCTCACCTCCACTGAGTAAGCAGTAAGCTGAGGGTGCTGCCCTCCCAGGATGACCCAACTCCCTCTAGTCCAATCCCTCCCCCAGTCCGAATCCACCGTTTATCCTACGGCCAGGGTGCTCCTTCTAAACACCAGAGGCAATCATGGCTCTCCCTGGTTCTGTTTCCCCCCACTCTGTTTCACAGATCTTCCCCAGAAAGTTTTATTAGAAAGAAGTGTTTAGCAGCTAAAAAGAAAAAAATAAAAGTTGAGAATCCCAAGTTTTGAAGTTAAGATTGCATTTATTCAAAGCTCGGCCACTTAACTGTGTGACTTTGGGCAAACTATTTAACCCCTCTGACCCTCGTTTTCCTCGCTGCAAAGTGGGGATGATAATCGTACCTACCTTGTTTTGAAGAATGTGACAGCTTGTATTTTCTGAAGATGGTCACAGTAATATTTCCCATCCCTTGCTCGCTTGTAGAACCTCGCCTTTCCCACATCAAGAGGTGGACTCTAAGTGCCCCCCGCCCAAACCTGGGGAGGCCTTGGTAATTGCCTCAATCAACAGAGTGCAGTGAACGTGATGCTATGACTTGGGAGGCTGGGTCATCAAAATGCCATGCACTGTGTCTGGTTCTCTTGGGATGTCCACTCTGGGAACCCAGTCACCATGTGGTGAGGAAGCCTAAGCAGAGCTTGGAGATCATGGAGAAGAATGAACACCCCCAGTGCATAGCCCCAGCAGAGCACCCTGCCCACAACCGGAGCAAACCTGCCAGCCTTATGAGTGAACCAGTTTGGAAGTAGGCCCCTCCCTCCGTGCCTGATCTGCCTCCGCTGGTGCTGTGTAAAGCAGAGCCAAGCCAATACTGCTGAGCCCCACAGAGGTGACAGGCTCTTCATAAGCAAACTAGATCATTGTTGCTGTTTCAAGGCATGAAGTTTTGCGGTGATCTATTACGTAGCAGATTACCAGACCAGGGAATAAGTGAGATAATGCACGCAGGGGGGCAAAGCCCCAGACCTTGTGCACTGTAAGCATGGTTTGCACAGAAGAAATTGAGCACAGAGACACTGGTGGTTTGGGCCAAGGTCACACAGCTCTTGGGCATGTTGTCTGTCTACTTCTTCTGCTGCTTGTCTGCATGAAGGTGGTAAGGACAGGACTGTCGTTTTTGGAGCCCATCCTAGGTGTCCATCCTAGTACCCAGTGACTTAACTTGCACCCATTGCTCAGAGCAGGTGTGTCAACCAGGCAGGAGTAGCTCCAGGCAGGTTTGCTGCAAGCCTTCTCTTCTGACTCTTCCCTCGCGGGCCCGCAATGGCTGCCCCGGGAGATGGGGCCAAGTGGTCCAGCTGGGCATTGGCAAGTGAAGGGCCCCGGAGGCAGGGAGGGGGGTATCTTCTGGCACCAGCCCCTGCTTCCTGTCTGCTTGCAGCTTGTACTCCCGAGGGTGAGTGCCTATGAGAAAGGATCTGTGGGACTCTTTCCTCTCGGCATTAATAATACTGTTAATTAAGCGGCCAAGAGAAGAACACGGCTGGCGCCAACGAGAGGACAATGGTCTGAAAAGGGAACAGAGAGACGCATCAACAGCTTCCCATGCGGGGCTTTCAAAAGAGCAGCTGTGGGGAGCAGGCGGGCGGAGAACAGAAGGGTTGTCGCCACAGTGGCGATCACAGCACGGACGGGCAGGGAAGTGCTGCGATGAGCCCATGCCAGCCTCTCAGCTGTGCTCCTCCCTGGCACCCCTGCCTGCCCAGCTGGATGAGGGCTCCTCGTGGGCTTCTGGAGAGGCTGGAGGAGCAGGCGCCAGCTGGTCCACCTAGACTCCTCATGAGACTTTTCCTTTGCTTCCGTGTCCTCATCACAAAGCAGGTAGGTTGAACTGAATCCCACTTTTTCTGTGTCGATGTTGATTGGAGGTGGCTGCCTCCAATGAGAGTATAAATGCCAAACCTATGCGCCATTGAAAGGCATGCTAGACTCGATTGGTGATGTCTGCCGTGGTCATGGGACTGGGGATCTTAGGCACGAGTGCTGTGCATGGGTTGGATTTCCATGGCTCATTCATTCAACCAGTACGCAGTTAAAGAACACCCACTAAGTGCAAGTCTTTCTCTTTTTTGTGCTAGTTTTCTCATATATCGAATGGGTGCCCAGCGGGTAGTACCTTCTTCTCCTCTGGGCTATAGGAGGAGCTAAGAAAGAGGATATGCCAGGAGTGATAAGAAGGAAGGCTTGGTATCTGCATACACTTTAAACCAGGAGTTGGCAAACCACACAGGCCAATAAGTAAAGTTCTATTGGAACACAGCCACCCCTGCATTGTCATTTATGTCTTGTCTGTGGCTGCTTTTGTGCTACAAGTGACAGAGACTTTATGGTCCTCAAAGCCTAAAATATTTACTGCCTGGCCTTTTACAGAGAAATGTTTCCTACCCCTGCTCCGTATACTACTTTGCCAGGCACTTTCCCAGTCGTCATCTCATTTGCCTTTCATGACAATCTTCAGAGTGTGCTGGGCAGATACCGTTGTGAGCTGCTTAATAATGGAAATAGGGGCTGAGAAATGCGTCAGAGGCGATTTTGTCATTGTGTGAACATCGTAGATAGCCCACTGCACACCTACACTGGATGGTACGGCCGAGCACACCTACGTTACAAACTTGTGCAGTATGTTGCCGTGCTGAATACAGTAGGCAAATGTGGCACAATGCCAAGCATTGGTGTATCTAAACATACTTAAACATAGAAAAGGTACAGTAAAAATACAGTATAAAAGATAAAAAAATGCAGCACCTGTCCAGGGCACTTACCATGAATGGAGTTGGCAGGACTGGAAGTTGCTCTGGGTGAATCATTGAGTGAGTGATGGTGACTGCCAAGACCCAGGACATTACTGTCCACTGCTGTAGAGTTTATAGACACTGTGCACTTAGGCTACACTGAATTTATGAAACAGCGTGATTACATCAAGCACAAGAGAAAATGATATAATTAGAGAACGGTGAGCACAGGATCCGCGAGGCTGCTGCCGTCGGCACGCCCTCACAGCGGAGACTCACCGGCAGAAGGGCGCAGTCTAAACCAGGAATGGAAAGCACAGCATAGCAACTGCATAGGCCAGTGAGGCGCTCCCTGATGAGCATTCCTGGGCATTAGGTACTGTACATAATCGTATGTGTTACACTTTCCCACGGCTGGCAGCCCGGTAGGTGTTTTACACCAGCCTCGCCACAGACACGTGAGTGTTATGTTGCCCTACTATGTTACCATAGCTACGAAGTCACTAAGCGACATCCCCGGGGCCAACGCCTCCACCTCGGCGCCTGAAGCCTGGTCACCTCCCTGCCTCCCCGCCTCAGGAACCTTGATGTGACAGTGCCTCCATCATTGGCAGCGCCGGGCGGATCGATCAGTTTCTGTGTACACTGGCCCCGGGAAACATAATTAACGGTGTTTGGGATCTGCTAATTGCCCTGGGTAGGAATTCCAAACAACCTAATTTGGAAGTGCACCTTTTTTTTTTTAATACGATACAAAGAAAAGTTTATTGTACAAAACTAAGGCCTTCATATTTCATAGTTCACTGAGGCTCAAGGAAGACCAGGTCATTTTCTTTAAAACCTAAACAACAATTTCACTTCACACCCAACTATTAAAATCTCCTGACCACATGTTATCCAAACAAACACTATAAATAAGACCAAGTCCTTTAAAGACAGCTACCCTGAATGTTATTTCTTGGCACAGGTGATGTTCGTGGCATGGGGCGGAGTGATCTTGAGTCCTTGCAAAGCATCCCTGGCAGCTCCCACCTGTCCATCACTTTCAAATTCAGCAAATGCTATGTCCTGCCTCCCAGGTACCAAACGTGCTTCCTTAAAACCAGGGCATTGCTTGAACAGCATGGAGAATGTCATCTCATTAGTTTCTTCTGATACATGATGAAGGAATAAAATACAGTTTGGAGGGTCATTAGGGACCTGAGGATTTGGTGCTGCATCTCCTTGGGTATTAGCTGAATTTGGTGTTTCCTGACCAGGCTTTTTATTTGCAGTCATTGCTGCCTGTTCCACAGTTTTTTCTTTTCTTTTTTCTTTTCAAAAGTACCTCGCATTTGAGATATTTTATCAGAATCTGTTTTTATGGTTTACCATAAAATGGAAATGCCCGTAACCGTCTCAAGGCACTGGGGGACGAGCCCAGTTCTTTAAGTATAACAGAGGCTTGCCCCTCATTGTCACAGTCTTAAAGCCACAATCTCTACCACATGGCCAGACTGAGAAAACATGGCACACAGGGATCTCTTCAATTCTTCTTTTTTAATTTTGTCATTCATATTGTTGATATAAATTGTATGATTTGGTCTGATGGCCACGTTTGGAGTTTATCTGTCCAAACAGCCTGAGGCCAGCGCCGTGTGCTGTTGGAAGTGCACTTCTGAGTGTCTCTTCACCTCGGTTAAGCACAAGAGATTGGGAATAGCTGCAGAGGGCGATTTATGCAGAACAGGAGCTGCAAACCCAAGCCCGGCCTTAGCCAGGCAGACAGAAGTCCTGTCTATTGTCCCAGGGTGGAGTGGTGCTCACTGAGGCAGAGGTAGGAGAGACTGGCCTCCTGCAGGAAGTCCTCCTGGGTTGCCACAGACCCCGGCAGCAGCCTCTGGAACCTCCCCACACCTCAGTTCAGCTCATGGCCGTCTGTGTCTGTGGTTTGAGGCTGTGCTATGTGGATTTGAATAGCCTCTCTTGTGGTCAGAGGCCTTGTCCACGTCGCCCCTTCAAGGAACCTGTTGCCTATCGTTATCATCATTGCAGTTGCTGTTATTTACCCCTCTCCTCAATCTAGGCCAGGCCTCAGGGCAGTGGGTTTTGTGTGTTTACCTTCTTTGTGAAGCAGAGTTTCCTTGGTCCCAAACTGTTTCAAAACTCAGGTCTAAGAAAATTTAAAAAATGAAATCAATGTGGTGTCTTGATGGCACTAAGAAAGGTCATCACTGAAAATGTTTTGAGCCTCTTAACTTCTGACATGAGAAGCTCTAAATTTAAAAAAGAAGAAGAAGAAATAAAAAATCACAGTTTTGCAGTTTCTGAACCTCAGGGCCTTCTCTTGCCCCATCTTGTCCTAGAACCTAATTGCCAAGAGACCACTGAAGACCTGACCCTGAGCCTTAATTACTGCTCCCTTCCTAAGACTCTCTCAGGCTGAAAGGTCAGGGAGGCATCCTGGATGAGGATGGATTTGGCAGGATGGGTTTTGCAGGACTAGTAGGAGTTTAACAGATGGAGAAAGGGGCTGGGAAGGGGCCTCTGGCAGGAGAAACGGCACCTTCAAAGGTAAGGGGGTAGGAGGTAGCCAGGCACACTCTGGGGAAGATGTGTGTAGATGCAACTGGATACAAGAGCGAGCCAGATCTTGAGGGTACTCGGGAGCCAAGGCAGGGCTCATGCAGCGGGTGGTATGATCGCACTGACAGGTTAGGAAGATGCCTGTGGTTGTGAGGGAGGGGACTGGCTCTGGCAGGAGTGAGACTGGAGCCTAGCAGAAAGCTCAGCAAGGGGGCTGCCTCTGGGGTCCGAGGGACATGTGAAGGTGGCCTGGCTGGGGTGCTGGGAGAGGACAGGGGGGTTCCAATCCGATTTAGGAGCCCCAACTTCTATCCAGGCCCAGCATACACCCTGCACCTTTGCTTGCCTTGAGCCATCTATTTATGTCGCCAATTTTGCTTCCGCCATTCCCTCTGCCAGGAATGCCCTTCCTCATGTCGTATGCCAAGGACTTTCCTCCTCAGTAGCTCAGCTCCAGCTCCGGTCTCTTTATCTGGGGCCTGTCTGGTTCACCCTTCCCCGGAGGCTGAGGTGATCTCTCCTCTCCACTGCTGTTATTGTGTCAATCAGACCACGTCGTGACCCTGAGCCCTGGCCAAGGACTCCTCCTTCCTCAGTTTCGTTTCCATTTCCACACATGGCCACCGTGCACGCATCCCATGCCTGGTTGTTGGCGAGCAAACACTTGCAGGATGGACAAATGCATGTGAAGGGCCCTCAAACTGTGTTCCTCCAGTAGGGAGACATTTGGGAGTGGGGCGCAGGTACGTGCATGAGTGCGTGTTGTGCACGGACAGACCGGAGCGCATGTTTCCACGCATGTGTAAGTGGGGCGTGTGCGCGCCGGGATGGGGAGTAGGGTGTGGCGAGTCTGTGGGGGTGGGAGGGGACCCGTGTGTGGCTGTGAGTGTGGTGGGGGCTGTGAACACGTGTGTGGGCTGCGTGGGGGATGTGGGGAGGGCTGAATTCATGGTTATGACGGCCTTCTGTGCTGACCTGTGCTTTCTGCCAGCGCTCCTCAAACATGACCGTGTCCACACATCCTGGGCAGGGGGCTGCCAAGCTAGGGGTCTGCTTTCAGTGTGGGGTCCCAAGTCTCTGTGTTTCTAACCATGTCCTAGATGCTGCTGCTCCATGTGCTGCAGTGGGCATCCTCAGGCCGCTCTTGCACAGGAATCTGGTCCTCTGCCCCTGGCTCTGCAGGCTGCGATAGTCCTCAGGGCTCTGCAACTCCCATGGGGCCCCCATTCTCTGCCACCCCCTCTTTTACAGGCTCTATGAGAACGGCTCTGGAATCGAGGGGCGTCAGCAGGTAGGTTTAATGTGCCTGGGCAATTGTCACAGCTCAGGTGCCAGCAGCCATAATTCACTGGCTAAATTATGGCCATACATTTCCTCAAAGAGATGGGTCCCCAGGCAAGTAGGTGGGTTGACGCTGGGATCATTGAGCAGAGTTCAGTCTTCTGTCCTAATTAAAGGAAAGTATGGGCCTGTGCAGGGCCAGGCTTCACTACCCAGGTGCTCACTGTCCCCAGGCATAAGGGTGGCAGGCCGGTGGCCCGTGGTAGCATGGACAGGGGAGGTGGACTCTGGTGTGTGCGTTTGTGTAGAGTAGGGAGAACCAGGGGGGTGCATTCTCAGTGTCCATCTTGGTCCTGCTTGTAGTGGCCGAATGGTGGTCCCCACAAAAGATGTCCCAGAACCCATGAATGCAACTATTTGGAAAAAGTCTTTGCAGATGAAATTAAGTGAAGAATCTTGAGATGAGATCAACGTGGATTAGGCCTTCCACCCAATGACAGTGTCCTTAGAAGAAGAAGGAGTGGCGACACAGAAGGGAAGGCCACGTGCAGACAGAAACAGAAGACAGAGTGATGCGGCCACGAGCCAGGAACTGCCTGCAGCCACCGGAAGTTGGGAGAGGCCAGAACAGGTTCTTCGGTAGAGGCTTTGACTCTGCCGACACCTTGGTTTTAAATTCCTGGCTTCTAGAACCGTGCGAGGTTGAGTTTCTGCCGTTTTAAGTCACCAAATTTGTTACAGCAGCCATAGGAAGCACGTATACCGTTACGTGACTTTGGGTAAGACCCTCAGCCTCTCTGAGCCTCGGTTCCCTCCTCTGGCGGACGGGGCTCATGTCGTGCCCTCTTCTTAGGCTATGCACAGGGCCAGCCCCACGATGCCTGTAACATGCCCATCACGACCTTTGATGGGCAGCTGGGATGCGCACGGGGCGTGGCCGTGGGCAAGGCCCTGTAGAGTGGGGTCCATAGGGGAAGAATCTTCCACGGAGATGGTGCTGGGGAGGGGCTTTGGTAAACTGTAAAGAGAGGGGCTGTTGTTAGTGAGTGTGGAGCCGGCAGCCCCCATGTACCCCACGAGAGCCCCTCGGCAGGGCCCTCCCCATATCTACCATTCGCCCTCCACTTGGCCAGTTCCCCCAATTTCACTTCCACCAACGCTCACATTTATTCAGTGCTTTGCTTTACGTCGACTCATTGTTTGAAGTTAAAGGAGTGTATGTGGGAAGGACATCTCATACTGCTGTAGTAGATGGAAGGTGCACTCCCTCACCCCAAATAGGCGATGCTCTGAAACCCCAATGCAATGAAAACAGAGCACCCCAAATAGGCGATGCTCTGAAACCCCAATGCAATGAAAACAGAGCACCCCAAATAGGCGATGCTCTGAAACCCCAATGCAATGAAAACAGAGCACCCCAAATAGGCGATGCTCTGAAACCCCAATGCAATGAAAACAGAGCACCCCAAATAGGCGATGCTCTGAAACCCCAATGCAATGAAAACAGAGCCGAGCCATTTCTGTGCGGGTCCAGCCAGGCGCGGCTCTGAGCCTGAGGCCTGCTTACTCTGTTACGAAGGGGATTGCCAAAGGGGGAGGCTTCAGAGACACATCAGCACCAGCCCAGGACTTTGGTCTCGTCGGTAATTGGGCAAGTGGTCAGAAAGGAGACAGGCTTTCGTTAGATGGTTCTTAAAGATGGGTCACAAATCCTCCTCACGGCCCAGGGCGCATCCGCCTCTCCATGGGAAACCATGCTCCAGCCCCACCCCATCCTCGGTCTCTGCTCCTGGAACTCTGGGGGGATGCCCTTGGCCAAGGTCATGAGAGCACAACTACCGCTATAATCCGGGTCTTTTGACTCAGAATCCAGTGCCCTCCCTACTGTACTAGACGCCCTGTGCTTCTACTTTACAGAAGCCTTCGGGCAAGACATCGCTTATACCAAATGGGTGGGACGAGTGGTGGGACTTTAGGCCCTGGGTGGCAGACGTGTCACTCCTCACATGCAACTGCCTGGGAACTGGGCCAGCCTCCATGATTAGCCTTCGGAGGAGAGGACCAGGGTGCTTGCAGCCCAGTGCCTTCATCTCTTGGAACCTTAGTTTGCCTACCTGTTAAATGGTCACAATCATCCCGTCCATTCTTGAAGGACTGCAGAGGGGCTCAGTTGTGATAACCAGGCAGTGCCTCCTAAAGCACTTGGAGCGGGCACAGGCAGGGTACCCTCTGCAGCATGGCCCGTGAAGTTCAAGGCCATCATCGTGATGGACAGGGGCCTGTCAGCAATTGGGGTTTAACAGTGAGCAGTGTTGGTCTGATGGATTTGCAAACTTTTGAGGTTGGCACATAAGTAGGAAGCCCCTGCCTGTCCAGTGGGGTTCAGGGGCGCTGAGTCCCAAGATGTGGGCAATGATTAGAGCCAAAACATTCTTGGTGGTTTGTGTGGCTGAAGAAGGAGCTCTGGGCATGGGCTGGAGCAGCATTCCAGGGTTCCTGCTCTGCTCCAGACTCCCTCGTCATGTTTCCTCTTAGGCCTCGCTTTGCTCATCTGTAAAATGGGGACAACTAGTCTTCAGACATGTCAGTCATTCAGGCAACACTGACTGACCCTCCCCCCCCCCCCCACTCCCGCATGGAGGCAGGTGCTAGAACAAATGAAGAATAATAACCCTGCATCCAAGTCATCGCATCGGGGGACAGGATGTGAAAAATGCCGGGGGCCCTGAGGTGGCTCATGGGGAGGTGACCTGTGAGATCCTGGGCCTGGAACCTGGGAACTCCTGCAGGTCAGGGTCAGCGCCGACCTGATGGCAAGCAGTTCTAAACCCCCTACCTGGGGACAAGGGGACGCATAAGTGATCTTGGAGGGTGAGAGTGAACTTGATACTACTCCTGTCTGCTCCCCACAAGCCACTCCTTGGGGTTCTTACTCTGTCATCCAAACAATGGTTGTTCTCTCAACCTTCTGTGAAATGTGAAGAGCCTTGTCTCATGTTACTGATCTGTGGGCAGGCGATGCACCTGGGCCTCCAGATGGGGCCACCACCCCCACCCCCACTCCAGGCCCACCTGGGTGCCACCCCAGCTGCTAAACAGAGCCTTCTTGGGTGGTGTACGGGGATGTGGCGTTCAACCACAGAGACCCTCCAAAGAAGAGGATGGTTCTAGAAATCCACTTTCAGACCTCTGTCTACACTGGGAGAAAGGCTCCCCTCGATGCCAATGTGTCTTGAACTCCTCTCTAGCCCCGACGACCCCCCTTTACAAGGAAGCGAGAGAAGGCAGGCCTCTGGCTCAAGCGTTAGGCAAACGGTATCAGTGGTCTGAGATTTAGTCACATCCGTTTTTCCCCTTGTAGTGATTTTTATTTCCTTTTCAGGGCTCAGTAGACTGCTTTTCTAGTTTTCTGTAATGATGATATAAGTTTCCTTGCAAAATTAATTTATGTCAGTGAATTGATCTGAAGGAACCATCCAGGCACTGGTCCTGCAGCTGCCACATGGATGGAGCCACTCAGGGTGATGGTGCTGGAGTTTGGGAACTGCTGTCCTGCATGGTGGGAGCCATGGCAGGTCTGTGAGCCGGGGAAGGACTGCCCACCGTTGTCCTCCTGGAGGTGCTGGGTACCAGGAGTCAGGCCCAGGCCTAGCCTGAGTCCTAGGGCCCCCGGCCCCGAACTTCCATGGTGATGGAGAAATATAGAGAGACAATAAGGCAGTGAACCATGGCAGAGGGTTTATGAGGTGGCCATGCTCGAATGGTTGAAAGTTAGGGAGAATGTATTTATTACAACACTTTTCATGGGCAAGTTATCATTTTGTCAAACTTTATTAGAGGGACTAATTAATGGGTTGTAAAAAGTACTAGTGCGTGGCCAGAGAAAGAGCTGGTCCTGGGGACATTGGCAGCCTCAGGATTTATGACCCCTTGGTTCCCCATTTATTAATGCAGGGAAGGCACGTGGAGTGGGTTATATATGGGTTGGTGCAGGGCCGCCTCTCCTCCCCGGAGGCTGGTGGGCTTGGGAGGGGGTGCGGGCGGGGGTTCTCCAGCCACTGCCTTCTGGGGAAGGTGAAGAGGCAGGTGGAGAGGGGCAGGGGCTTTAGCTGGGAGGGGGACACCTTGCTGTGTGAGCTTGGGTGACATTCTTCTCTCTCCGCCTCAGTTTCCTCATCTGTGCGCCTCAGGGAGGATGTGAGGAGCCAAGAAGGTCCTGAGTAAGGCCATGCCTCATGAGTTGTAAAGGTCTCTGCCGTTTGACACCAAATGCTGCAGGATGGTGTGGTCAGATGGGGGAAGGTCAGGGAGACAACGGGAATGACGTCGATGGAGCCCCATTCACTGGCAGGAGCTGGACAAACTCTTTTCTCACTCTGTTCCCCTAATCCACGCTCTTCTGTCAGCCTTTTGCGTGGCGGCTCCTTCTCATCTCTAAGGTCTCAGCTCAGGGGCCTTCTCCTTCGGGAACCCCCACGCCCCTCTGGCCTATGTGCTGCACTTCTACAGGTGCTCGGTTCCTCTCTCCCATGCCCTGGGCAATCTTTACTTATTCAGTGATGGGTTCGCTTACCTGGGCATTGTCTGCCTTCTCCGCGTGATAATAGGGAAGGGACTGTGTCCACCTGTGACTTGCTGTGTCCCTAAGGACAGAAAGGGACTCAGAGATGTTTTCTGGGGTGAGGAGGAAGAATCTGTGAATGTAAGGGCTAAGAAGTGGGACCACAAAGGCACCTGTAAAGAAGTGACAGAAAGCTATGCCCTGGGCAGCGACCACAGTAGGAACTCAGTAAATGCAAGTCACTGGGTGGGAGGGTGGATTTGGGCCTCGTCCTGATTTCCTGAGGCAGCAGTGGGGTCAACTGGGGCTCTGCAGCTGGGACATGTCCCCTCTGTCCAGGCCACGAGTTATGGGGGTGGCTCACTTGGGCTCCCTGGAGGAGGGTCCCTTGGGTCCTTGGTGGAGGTGGTACCCAGAGGCAGTGGGCATTTCAGATATTTCCCATGTTTTCGCTATGACCAGTACTACAGTGCCCAACAACATCCTTGTATGCCCATCTTCCCCATTCACTCATGCCAGTACCTCCAGATGAAGCCCGCGGAATGGATTGCTGGGGGTGAAGGGTGGGGGGGGGTGGCGGTGGAAGCCAAGCCTCTCCCAGCGACGATTTCCCTCCATCTTCATTTCTTTACCTGCTTCTCTGGCCGAGACCCAGGGGATGTGATGACTGAGGGGACGTGCAAAGAAAGGACCCAAAAGTTGCACGTATGAACATTTCTCTTTCTCTTCAGTCTTATCTTTTTTCTACAGTGAAAAATATATTGATTAGACAGTAATTAAGAGTGCATTGGACAGCATGGGGCACTAATAGTCTCCCAGGTGTTTAATAAGTGCCACGGCTGTCAAGAAAAAAATTTATTTAGCATCATAACAGGATGCAGATGCCAAGTTTGCCTTCAGCCCTGGCATTGTAACGCTAGTAAATGGAAAGGGGGTCAGGGTTTTAATGCTTGCTGGAGAGGGCAACCCAGAGTGGGTAGAGCTGGATGACTCTGGGTACCAAGCCAGTCACTGCCTCAGTTCTGTGACCGTGGCCAAGTTATGAGCCTTCTGTGAACCTCAGTCTCCTCACTCGTAAATCGGGGCTTGTGGCATGGAGCTCATTGGGTTCTGGGGCACAGGGAATGCAGCAGGGAAGGATGTGGATGCTGGGTTCTAATCCAGCCACTCTGCCTATTAGCTGGTGAGTTGTATTATTGCTATTAGAAGTTGGCTCAGTATTAAAGGAGATAATGTATATACACCTGGAAGAATATGTATAATGTACAGGTACTAGTTAAGGCAATGCCAGTTGTGTTTACAGATAAAATGGACACTTTTGTGGTTGAAAACAATAAAAGTTGATTTCTCACTAATGTCACAGCCCACTGCTGGCATTCCCAGTTGGGTGGCCTTCCTGCAGGCAGTGTGGCTCAGGCACCTGGGCTCCTTTTATCTTGTGGCTCTTGCACCTTCCACCTGTGCCTTGGAGTCCACTCCATTCAGCTGGCCGATTCGGAAAGAAAGGACGTGGAGACACACCACTTGTTAACCTCATCAGTCCTAAATTGCCATTACTTTCTCTCATAGTCTATTGGTCAAGCTAGTAACATGACTTCCACCTAGAGGCAGGGGGTGCTGGGAAATGTAGTCCTTGCATGATCAGCCATTTCCCAGCAACAACTCTATTATATGGAAAGAGAGCAGGAGTCCTTGGTGGTCACTGTGACCTAGCTCAGCACCCTCATTTCTAGAGGGTGACTCAGAAATGGCCTGAGAGTGTGAGTCATCTAGTGGGTTCAAACGGGGGGCGTGTAGGGATGTGTCTCCCCTCCTTGAACCAGGGTAATGTTGGTGCTAGAACCATTATCCCCCAGACACATAGTATGAGAGCAGTGATTCCTGTTGGAGGCTACAAGACACGGATCACCCTTGTGATCATACTCAACCCTGCACACAGCCCCAACAGAGCTTTTTTATTATAACCATCACCATGTCACAATGAGGAAACTGAGGCTCATCATGGCTACAAGCTTTGCCCAAGTTACCACAGCATGGCAAGGGCCGACCCAGGACATGAACTCAGATCCTGAGGTGAATACGACCAACCTGGGAGGCCAGGATCACTGCATAGGGCCCCACTTTGGGGGCTGGGGAAAGGGACCCTGTCCTTCCCCCAGCAGATTTCAGACAGCAAGGCCTGGCTCCTATGAAGCTGAATAAAAACACCAGTGGAGGAACGAAGAAAACCTTCTTCTTTCTGAAACCTCTAGTTTGTTCTTCGAGCAGATTGAACATGCCCCTGCAGCCTTGCTGACCCTCTTCATTGGCTCCGTAAGCCCTTGGGTGGCTGCTGTGGATGTTTTTTTGTACACCAGCATGTAACATGGAGCCAGACATGCTAAGAGGCTCTGCAGAGATTTATGGAACAAAAGAAAGGAAAACCTCAAGGGAGAATTTACCCAAATGACAACCGTTGCCACGTTTGTGTGTGCAGGTGCGGGCTGTGGAGGTTAAACAGAGCCCTTGGCAGTACTAGGCACTTCTCTGAATCCGCACCGAGCGCTGGGAGGCAAGCCCCACTGCTGTCTACACTTGGCCGACAGGGAAACTGAGACACCGCCTGCGGCTCCTCATTGGTCTGGCCAGCCTGACTCCTTGTCCCTCGCCCCATCTGCTGCCTCCTGCTGCCCCTTGTGGGCCACGTCCGGTGGAGCTCGGAGCCCCAGGGAGTGAGTCAGCCTGTGGGTATGGACCATGTGACCACGGGGAGGGCCTCCCTTTTGTGGGTGGCCCAAGCTTCCTTGGCCCTGTCCAGAGTCACAAGGGGTTGAAAAGTGACCTCTGGGCATCTATAATTAGGCCTTGTCTGGCGTCAGGGGTGCCGGATTTTCTGTCTTGGCTGATGTTGGCTGAACAGTCACGACGTGGCAGGCATTTCGCTAAACCCCTCTTAAACCCTTGCTCTGACCCTCACTGTAAGCCCTTGGCAGGTGCTCCGACCTCTCCGTTTTCCAATGAGGAAACTGAGGCCCAGGAGGGGACTTACCTGAGGTCACTCAGCTGGGAGGGGATTAAAGCAGGATTTAAACCCAGACCCTGGCAACTACAGCCCCCAGAGGCTAACCATCAGGCTCTGTCAATAAGTAGCTCCGTGTTTGGGACCTCCTCCAACTCTGAGGGGTGGAGGGTGAAGAGGGTGCAGGACCCATCCTCCTGGGAGAGAGAGTCTGTGCATGTGCAATGGGATGCTGAGGGCAGCCAGGTCCAGGCCTGGGACAGGGTGGCCTGTCTTTGCCCTGACTCACTTGGGAACACCGAACACTAGTAGCTCCTGGAGCAGAGCCCAGGCCTGGGTATCCTGACAAGTCACTGGTCTTTGTGGGGACTGGCTTCAGGGAGGTTGGGCAGCTGGAAGGTCAGAAATGGGTGGGACCTGGAGGTAAGAAAGAGGGGCATTTGTTGCGACTTGGCCAGGCTGCCCCTTTCTCAAGGCCTGGCATCTCTATCAGAAAAGATTATTAAAGAAAGGAATAGAGGTGGGGGTGGTGTGTGGTCCTAGACAGAACCCAAAGACCTTTTTCTTTAACAAACATGAGATGCTTAGCATGGTTCAAAGTGTTGTTCAAACATGAATGCATTTTATTCTCATAACAAGCTACGAGCTGGGTCCTCTCATTAACCTCAATTTACAGAGAAGGACCCTGAGGCACAGAGAGAGGAAGTGACTTCTCCAAAATCATACAGTGGAGGTGGGATTCGAACCCTACCTTCTGGCTGCAGAGTCTGTGCTTTTAGTTCTCTGCTCTGCTGCTTGTTTGTGGCTAAAATACTCTGACTCCAAGAAGAAAAGGCAGGAGTTTGCAAACTCCTGAAGAGGAGCTGGAGTTTTCCTTAAGTGAATTCTGACTCAGAAAGCCAATATGTAAAAGATAAATGATGAGGGGGGCTCTGGTCAAAGTGTAAATCAGGGTCCCTGAGACCTCCATGTTCGGTCGATCTCCTCACCCCGCACCTCTCCCTGTACCTTCCTCTAGGGCTTCTTTTGGTTCCAAGTCCTGCCTTGTGTCCACTTGTCTCAAGGATTCTCATATTCCTAAAAGTCACAAACAGGCCGACTTGACCTTTTGGTTGCTATTGTTAAACTTCTTAGTCCCCACGATCCTTACCAATAATACAAATCTGAGGGAAAACGGTGTGGGTGAGAGACTTTCCACCCTTGGAGGCCTCCGAAGCCCCCCTGGGGTCCTGGGGGGTATGACTGTGCTCAGGAATCCTACAGGAGTCTGACATTCCAGGGCATTCCATATCCCTAGGCAGACTAATATCCTGAACAATTTTTAATGGAGAGACAATATTTATACATTAAAATGAGTAAATGTTAAGTTATAGTCATATAACCACCACTTGAACCACTCTCTGGTTTTGTTAATAAAGTTTTATTGAAACATGTCCACACCCGTTTGTTTGCATCACGCCCATGGCTGCTTTTCTGCTGTAAGGGCAGAAGGTGAGTAGCTGTGACAGAGCCTGTATGGTCCACAAAGTCAAAAATACCCGAATCTACAGAGAAAGTGTGTCAAACCCTGTTCTAAAACAGAACTTTCTAGATCTGCACTATGGTAGCCATGAGTCACATGTGGTTTACTGAGCACTTGCAATGCGGCTTGTTTGACCGAGAAACAGAATTTTTAAAATTTTATCTAATTTAAATTAATTTACATTTAAATTGCTTGATAGGGTTCCAGTGCTAAAGAGTTCTAACCCAGGGACACCAAAGATTCCAGCATCCACACATTCCTAGACAGACTAACATTTTAAGAAAGGACACAAATGTGTCCCCAGGGTTGGGGCTCCCAGAAATGGCCCCACGGCGGCAGGCCAGTAGCTTTGGGTTAATGAAGAAGCCCCTTGGTACTGCTAGAATTTCCTTCAAAGATGTCTGTATTGACAGAGTTTTGGATGATGCTATAGCACTGGGGGGTGGAGGGGGGTGAGAGAGAGAGAGAGAGAGAGAGGGGGAGGGAGAGAGAAATCAATGCTCGGCTGGTTGTACCAGGAAGGGCAGTCGATTGGGGAGAAAGCTGCAGCACATATTGGGAAATAGATTTTTCTGCCCTCCAGACATTAGCTTGAAATTCTTTGAAATGAGGGACCACAATCTGTGTCAGAAATGAAAGATTAAGGAGGTTAATAGGCTGGGCCTCCCCTTCTCCTTTTTAATTTCCACGTCCTGGGTGCCCTTGGCCTCCTGCGGAAGGCGCACGGGTGCCTGCCACCCTCCAGCCGGCACCCCTTCCCCGTCTGTCTGGGGCCCGTGGAGGAGCCCCTGTTCCGGAGGCTGGATGCAGACCAGAGGGAGAGGTGGGCCAGCCTTTGCTTCTGGGGACGGACTCAGGGTCTCCGAATCTGGTGACCTTCTCCCTGGGGGTGGGGGGGGGGCTTTTCGGGGGGCCGGTGGCCAGGCTCTGACCCGACTTCTGGCTCCTGACAGACTTTGCTGGGTCCCTGGGCTGTGGGCAGCCTCGGGGCAAACTCCGGGGAGGCCCTGTGCTGAGGGCACTGCTTCCCCCCAAATTGCCAATTAAATGAGTTACAGATTTGCGGCCTGGCGTGACATGCAGATGTGTGAAAACGGAGCATCGAGCGCACACGCTATTAAGTGAGGGTTTGTTCGCCGAGCACCAAGCTCTATTATTAAATCCCTGAGCAGCCTGTGTGTAGGCAAAGTCGTTGATAATCTTTTCGCAGCACCTGATACACGTCCACTTCGTAAGTCTTTCCTTAATCGTTGCCACACAGTCGGCTGACTTTCCATCTAATGAGCAGCTGCTGGAGGTGAAGGATGGGCCTTTTGGTCCGCTCCGGGGGGCCTCCTTCTTGGTCCCGAAAGTACCGAGTCTCAGCGCCCCGCCCTTCCGAGCCCGCGGAGCAGCTCGCCTGGGTGCCTGGTCTCCCTCCTGCGAACACCTTGACAAGATCAAGGGCGGTGCACCCTTCCTCCAGGTGTGAGAGGGCTCCGCAGAGTCCCAGCCAGTGTACACATGGAGGCTGGAGGGGCACTGGGTCAGAACCTTTCGGAGCTTCGGGTGGGCTGGCCATAAATACCGGTTCAAATAGAACAGAGGACAGCCCCGCCCCGTTTCGGTGGTACCTCCGGTCAGCCCACCTTTGGGAGGACCCAGGGCCCCACCCGCCTAAGCAGCCGCCTGGGGCGTGCACAGAGCTAGTCGAGGGGCCACCTCCTGGGGGGGGGGTCTGGGCCGCTCCATCCTGGGATGCAGGTACAGGGAGTGGCACGGTCAGCCTTGCTTTCCTCTCCATCCTGTAACTGCAGACACGGAGCCCCTCCTGGGGTCGGGTCCTCCCAATTCAGTGAGTCCCCCATTCTGAGGCTCCTGCTGCAGTGGCATTGGGGGGTGGGGAGGACCAGACTGGGGGTGCTGCAATGGGGTGGAACTCCCGGCTTCTAGCGGGTTCTGGGCGCCAGCCAGGAAGAAGGAGCCATGCAGTGGGGACTGCAGGTGCACCCCAGGGCAGACTTAGGGTGTGTGTACGAGCTATCGGAGAGGGGGAGGCAGAGGCTGTCTTTCTGACCTTCCCCTCTGTGGGCCCGCTCAAGTCCTGGGCGCTCTCCCTAGCAGCTCCACTACCTCCCAGGTAGCACAGGCCACTCGGCCGTTTTTCTGTGGTCCGGGCCATTGCGGGGTGATGCTGGTCTCCCTCCTGACTGGATGCTCCCCGGGGGCAATGCTGACATCTCTTCTCACGCTCCACATGCTCTCCCGGGCGCCATCTTTCTCCCTCATTGCTGTGTTCTCAGAACCCAGGGGAAGGCAGGGCTGTGGAATAGCTGTTAGGTGGGTGACTTGTGTGTGGACTGACCATGCACTTTATTTAGCGCTTACTGTGCTCCAGGCACTGCTCCCAGCGCCGCCCTGTACTAACCCCAGAGAAGGTAAGAAGCACAGAAAAAGGCACTCAGCTAATGCTTCCCGATGTCTGTGGGGCTAAATTCCACTGGGGGCCCTGGAGGGATCCCAGGATCCCACCCCCTGATCCCCGCATTCTCCCAAGTCTGCCATATCCCAGGGGGAGCCTGGCATGAGGTCATCTGGAGCAAATGGATTCAATTCTGCCTTACTCTGTAGGAGGGAGAGCTGCTCCGTGCAGGTACCCCTCAGGAAAGTAAGGATTTCTGGGGCTGCTTTGACCTGGGGTCAGCAGGCCTCCAAAGCTCCGTTTGTCTCTTCCTTAAGTTGCATGTCTCAATCTGGAGCCCTCACCCTCTGTCAGAATGTGGACGAGACAGGACGGGCGGTGTTGGTATCAGAATCCCTGAACCAGCAGGACTTGGGATTTTATAAGGGATCTTGAACGGGAAGATACGTGAAAGATCACTCACTCACTCACTCACTCACTCACTCACACACGCACTCCTGTGCAGAGACTGGCAGGCTGCTCACTAAACCCACATTCTGTTCTTCCGAGGCCCCATTTCCAGCCCCCTCCGCACCTCGTGTGCCCGTGGGGCTGAGTTCTGGCCGGTGGAACATCCCAAGCCTGGCCCATAGCCTCCCTGCCCCCCAAATCCTCCACTCCCTCTCTTTCTCCATCTACCAGTTGAATGTAGGAGACTCTGAGACCCCAGTGGAGGAATAGTCACTAAAGGTAAGGGCCTGGGGCCTGGAATGGTGCCTATGGGTTGAGAATGCCCTTTGGCCTTCAGGGGGAAGAGAACGGGATCGTTGTGTTAAAGCACTGAATGATTACAGCATCTGATGTGGTCCTCACACTGCGCACTCTGAAATACTTACTGAGCATCTGCTACGTTCCAGGCATTGGGCTAAACGCTGAGATTTAGGAGCCAGCAAGGTAGACCGGGTCCCTGCCCCGGGGAGCTTCCATTCCAGTTGGAGAGACAGAGAATAAACAATTAGGGCTATTGCATAATAGACAGTGGCAAGGGCAATAAAGGAAGGGGAAGCAGGATAATAGTGGAGACAGGGGTGCAGTGGGGAGAGTTCTTTAACCAGGCAGTTAGAGGAAGTTTCCTTGAGAAGAGAATGCAACATCTGTCCTGAGATCCGGGGGCTGGCCGCGCCGGGATTTGCAGGAAGGGCATTTCCTGCAGGGAGAACAGCGTGAGCAAAGGCCCTGAGGCAGGGAAGGAGGCCAGAGTGGCTGGAGGGAAGTCGGGGTGGGAGGAGGTTGAGAGTCAGATCAGCAGAACCATGGAGAGCATAGAAGAATTTGGGTGCTTGCAGAGTATTTTAAGTATCTCACGGGCCACGAGTTGTACTAAATACTGAAGATAAAATGATGAGCAAAAGTAGGTACTGTCGAATTCTCCTGGTGCTCAGATCCTAGGTGACTGCCTGCCCACCTGATACTTGACTCCTCTCTCAAGTGTCTCCACCAAGCTGCCTTTGTTTGTTTGCCTCCAGTGATGGAGAGCTCACCACCTAACAAGGGAGGCCATCGCATCTTGGCCTGGTTCTGATCGTTCCAAGGCCTCCCTGAAATTGCCTCCTGGGGACTTGCCCTTTCACTCGGTGGCCATGGGGGTAAATGGGGGCGTCACCCCCTTCTGCCTTATGGGAACCGGGCAGCTACTGTGTGACAGGCTTCAGGGATTCAAAGGAGAATTAAAACAGGCCCTTGCTGGCCAGAAGCTTTTAGGAGAGGTGAGATATGCCCATTTCTCATGTTGCATATTGTCACATGCTATAATATTAATTTGCAAAGCCAGATTGCCTAAAGCACAGAGAAGAAAAGAAACAGAGGAACTATTCTCATTGGAGTGAACCAAGGAGGGTGTCGTGAAGAGTCACTTCCGTTGACTGGAGGACATATGAGATGGGGAGGGGTCTCCTCCCTGGGAGGAGCTGGTGGGCATACAGATGGGCTCTGGGTGAGTCCCAGCTCTGTGCGGGAACTGTGCTCTGAGGGTGTCAGGGCAGTGCTCCCACACATTAACCCACCACCCCTGCATCCTTCCGCTGTGTCAGGCAGCCTCAGGGATGGTTGCAACAGCAAAAGAAGAAAAAAAAGAGTCAAGTATGTGGTTTTTGGATCTCGAAAGTCAGTTTTAGTTCACTAAAATCTGGCTTTTGAGCCTCAATAGTATAGGTCTTGAAGGACCCAGGGCACCAAATTTAGAATATAATAGACAACGTGGAAGTCTATTCAGTCAAAGGTGATTACTGTCATCCTGGGAGAAAGGGTGGCAGTCCCTGGGCTGAGGGCAGAAGGAGGGTCTGGGCGGTAGCCTGGTACCCCATGGAGGAAAGTGGGAACTTTGCCTAAAAATTGGGAGGCATGGGCCTGCAGCTGAGCAAATTCTCTTTGGAGAGGATGCAGAGATTGACTCAGACGAATAACACAGAGGCTAGTAGCTCACAAATGTCCTGCTCCCCGAGTCCGGGCATTCGTTCCACTTCCTGCTATCCTTGCTGCTAATCAGGTTTTTCTCATGCCACACCAGGGCCTGCTGGAGAGACCTTCTAGCCTGCCTGAGAACTAGGTCATTCAAGAGGAAAGTCGATGTGAAAGACAGGCAGCTTCTTGTTGGCACTGTTGAGACCCTGGATCCAGCCGTACCTGGAGTTGTAGCTTCAGAGATTTTTCAAGCATGTGAAAAAACAAATTATTGTTCTTGTTGCCTTATTCTCAAGTGACTGTGAGTTGGGTTCCTGTCCCTTGCAACCAGGAGTCCTGATAGTGGCATCTGGCAGGTGAGATTCCCATGTATGTACCGAACCAGGCAGGACACCTCCTCATTCAAGGCTCCCCTCAGCTCTGTGAGCTGGAGACAAGATGCCTGGAACGCGGAGGTCTCATGGCACAGTGGTGGCATGGCCAACCTTGGAACATGGCTTTGCTCTGCAATGCAGATCCACTGCACGCCCCGATGGGCTCCTCCTGGGTGGCCCTGCTGCCGAAGCTGCCGATGCTGCTGAGAAGATGAGAGAAGGGGTGTCCCGGGCGTGCACAGAGTCCCGAGGGTGAGCCCTCGGCGGCCGGGAGGCCCTGCGCGCATCTGGATTGGGAGCAAAGCAGATGGCCCATCTAGCTCCAGCACGTCGTGTACTTTGGCAGGTTCTCCTCCCAGCTGCGTTTATAGGGATGTCTTCAGGATTTCATTTTTGATATACGAGAGGGGTTTGTCAGCTGGGCCCCCCTCCATCGGAGGATAATCTGTGAGTAAATCACTGCACACCAGCGACAAGGGTTTGCGCAGGGCCCATACCCAGCACGTGCTCTGGGATAAATCTTCTGAGTAACGTGCTTACCATTGTGACCCTGGGGACCAAACGGCATGAAAAGGTCAAGTACAAAGGGCAAGAGGGAACTTGTCCTTTGCTCTCGCTCTGGACAGAGCAAGGAGGAGATGATAGGAGCCTATCTTGGTTTCGTAGAGCTGCTACAGCTAAGTGCCACAGACTGGGGGGGCATAAAACAACAGCAGTTTATTCTCTCACAGTTTTAGAGGCTAGACGTCTGCAATCAGAGTGTCCATGGGGCTATGCACCCTCCAAAGACTCTAGAGGAGCTTCCTTCTTTGCTTCCTCCAGCTTCTGGTGGTGGCCAGCCATCCTTGGTGATCCTTGGCTTGTAGACACATCACTCCAATCCCTGCCTCCACCATCAGGGCCCAAGGCGCCCTGAATGCATTCCCATGTCTGTATTCACATCTCCTTCTCCTTTCTCTTATGAACACACCAATCGCCAAATAAGGACCCATTCGTCCTGCTATGACCTCATCTTTACTTGAGTACATCTGCAAATAGAGCTACTTTCAGAGATGCTGGGTGGACATGAACTTCAGAGGGACACTATTCAATGCAGTACTGAGAGTGAAGGCAGTTCGTGCACGAAGAGGCTGGTCTGGAGGTAGGAGGGGCTTTCAGAATGCGCACAAGCTCCTTTGGGGGATTTCCTTAGGAGAACAAATCTCATAGCAGCTTCTGTTCATCCTGACGAAGAGTTAGGCCTTATGGGCCTCTGCAGGCTGAATAAATCTTTTCTCTATAACCCAGTAACTCCACTCCTAGGAGCATCCCCACTAGAAATGAGGCCTGTAGTCATCGGAAGACATGCGCTAGAATGTTCACAGCAGGATTATTCATCTTGGCTGAAAACTGGAAACTACCAAAAGTCCGTCTTGGTGGATTGCAAAAACAGCCACAATTCATTGCAGCCCGTCCCATTAAGAGGCAGAGTACTTTTTCTCCCCTTGAATCTGGGCCAGTCTTGTGATTTTCTGTGCCCAGTAGAATGTGGCAGAAGCGATGTGTGCTGGTTCCAAGCTCAGACTTCAAAAGGCCTTGCATGCTTCTCCTGGCTTCTTGGAACTCTGCGGTCACCATGTGAAACCTCCAGGCTAGACAACGAGAGGGTGAGCGATGGGTGGAGCCGGGATGAGCTTTCCTAGCTGAGGTCATCTTAGACCAGGCAGCTCCAGCCACAGATGCAGGCACGTGAGCCAACCCAGTTGAGATCAGCCCAGCATAGCCCAGAAGAACCACCCAGCTGATCCCAATCCAAATATCCCCACAGAAGCATGCGCTAAATGAATGGCTATTGTTTTCAGGCACCAAGCTTTGGAGAGTTTTGTTACCCAGCAATAGCTAATGGATACATCATCAAGAGTAAAGTAGACACATTGTGGCGTAGTCACACAATGAGGAGCATGAACTTCTGCCACCCACAGCGTGGATGAATCTCTGATACTCTACTGAGTGAAAGAAGCGCAACAGAGCAGAGGACATACTATATGACTTCGTTTATGCAAAAAGTGAAGAAATAGGTGAAAGCAATCTACGGTGAGGTAGGTCAGGCTAGTGGTAGGAATGGGCACAGAGGTACTTCTGGGGGCTGATTACAGGGGGTATGTCCCCTTGGGGAGCCTTCACTGAGCTGTACACTTACACCACGTAGTATGCACACAGGTTATACCTTGGGAGAGATGAGAAAATGCCAGATCTTTTGTTTGTTGGTTTGTTTCCCCCCAATTGCCGGAAAGCCAATGGGATTGCATCTTCTGCGGAGGACAGGTGTGCGTGGGAAAATCATGTGCCATAGCCAAAACCCCCTGGAAAATTCCTTGGGAAGTCATCACATTGGAGCCAACTGCCATCTCTCAATAAATCCAGCACTGGGACAGGTCGCTGTTTCTCCTGCCAGATTCCAGGCCAAGTAGAGGCTTAGGCCTTGGACTCACGCACTGTGACTTGCAAGGACCCAGAGCAGCCAGGTGCTCCTGGCCCAGGGACGTGTGGGGCCACCTGGGACGCGGGGCTTGGCTCGGGGCAGGCACCCTTCGAAGCCAGGGAGCGGGGGAGTTCCCCTATCCTACAATCTCCCGCGGATTGGGGGCGGGGGTGGGGTGGGGTGTGTTTAGTTAAATTGACCTTAACCAAACCTAACTAAGTGAAGGTAAATTCATGGATGATGCGACGCCAGCGTATTTGAGGACTTAACTCTTGTCATAAACGTTTGTCGAGCACCGACTCAGTGCCTGATGCTGTGCTTGGTTGGGGCAGAGAGAGGGGTGGAGAGAAAGAGAAAGAGACGGAGACAGACACAGACGAGAACAGACCGAGAATAGATGGAAAGACAGAAATGGTGCCAAAGAGCAAAGTGGAGACATTCGTATTTTATGCGTTCATTCATTTCACAATGTTAATTGAGCTCCTACTTCGTCTTAGAGGCCAATTCAGGGACAGAGGAAGGGGGAGAGTGGTGGGGGCGGGGGAGAGAGAGAGAGAGTAGGGAGCCTGGTGGATCGAGTCTGTAGCTGGACGGTGCCTTCTCGGGTGCAGCAGAATATTACAGAAACACAGAGCCAGGTCTTCTGATCGCAAAGCGCCGAGCTCCTAGCCCCTCCCGTTCCATTCTCAGGGCCTTCCCTGGGCCTGGGTGGGCAGCGCCAGGATTGCCAAGCCTGGCTGCTCACCAGAAGTGTTCGGGAGTCACTCAAAGAAACTATAGACTCCTGGGCCCCAACTGCAGCCATTTGGCTGCGTGAACTGGGGCCTGGGAATCTGTATTTGAGCCCCTCCAGGGCCTCAGCGGGTGTGTGAGCCCAGGTGGTGGACACGTGTCCCCAGGGGGCCTCCCCTGGGGCTCTTGCTGCTGTCACAGCCACACACGTCCTTTTGCAAACACACACGGCCCATGATTAATTCTCTGCTGTTCCCCTCACAGCCCAGCAGGTCTGATTGAATGGCCGACGTGCTGCCCAAACACCCTGCTGGAACCACTTCTCTGCCCTCTGCCCCGGAAGTCGTTTGTTTGTTTTTAGACACAGCCTTTCTGTCCAGCTGAAAGGCCACCGGCCTCCCTGGAGCCGCCCATCCGAGCTGGAGCCAGGCTGAAGGTTGCCCTGGGCTCGGGGTGCTGCTGAGGGGGGACCTGGATGCCAAGGCCGGGGCTGGCTGAGCATGGTGGCCCAGGCACAGCTGCTCACACTTGCAGGTGGCACTGTGGTCACTCTGTGAGTCCAGGGTGGACAGCCCCTGCTTCTTGTATTGAAGTAGCCCGAGACTTATCTGTCCTCTGTGAGGATACCTTCCTCTACCCCTAAACTGTGAGTGGCCCCTGGCAGCCATCCCTCCCTCCCCGGCTGCTTCCTCCCTCCCTTTAACCACTGTTTATTAAACACCTACTGTGAGCTTGCAGTGTCTTTGTCTCTCTGTCTCTCCATCTACATGAATGAATCTGTGGGTAATCTTTTGTTGTTAAAAGACCGGGTTCCACAGGCATCAGAGTTGGGCTTGGATCCGGATCCTGCCATGCCCCTTCGACGCCCCATCGCCCATGCCTCAGTTTCCCGGTCTACTAAATGGAGATGACAAAACCAGGCTGGAAGGTGGCTGGGAGGGTTCCCAACGTCCTGAACGAGAGAGGAATGCCTGGCACTGGCCTGGCACACAGTAGGTGCTCAGAACTTCTTCTTCTCTGTCTCCCTTTCTCCCATCCCCATCTCTCTTGGTCTTTGTCACCTGGCCTCCCTCCCCACCTGGACGAGTGTTGTAGAGGAAGGAGCACTAGGTCAGGAGTCTAGAATCCCCAGTCCTGATTCTCACTTTGCTATACCCTGCAGTGTGACCTTGGGCAAATATCTGCTCCTCTCTGGTCTGGCAAGATCATCTCAAAAGCTCTTCTCACACTTTGTGTCTAGTGAGTTCCTGCAGACACTGGACTCAGTTTCCCCTCTTGTGTGCTTCCTATCTTGCCTGGTACACAGTAGGTGCTCCAAGGAGGATCTGAAATGGAAATGAGATGAGTGGGGGTCATTAGCAATGTCTGGGTACCAGACTGTGCAGATCTCTCTCTGTCAGGGCATGGCTCATTCTCCCAGGAGGGCTGGGCCAGGGCTAGTGGGAGAAGGGCTGTTGTACTTCTTATTTTCACAGGACTCCTGCAGCATCAGCCTCTACCATTAGTGAGGCAGAAATGGGTAGGGAGTGGGATTAGGGGGCCAGTTCTGGCTTCAGAGATGTCCCCCAATCCTCTGGTGGGCTAGAGAGACAGCTGGCTCTGCCCTTCCCTCCCCTCCCAGGCGCTTCCTCCTACTACTTGACTTTCTTCCTTCCTTTCTGGGTCTAGCAGGTCCAGGAAACAAGGCCCCACATGCTCACCTGCTATTCCATCATCCATCCATCCTTCCTTCCAACCATCCTTCCATCCATCCATCCATCCATCCATCCATCCTTCCATCCTTCCTTCCATCCATCCATCCTTCCATCCTTCCTTCCAGCCATCCATCTTTCCATCCTTCCATCCATCTATCCTTTCATCCATCCATCTATTCATCCATCCACACACCCACCATCCCACCTCATAAGCATGGCCAAGCTCAGCTAGGCCTGAGCCAGATTCTGGGGATTCAGCAGGGACAGAACAGCTGTGGTTTTGGGTTTTGCCCTTTAAGTTCTCGGAGACTTTGGGGGTGACAGTAGTTCAGCAGGTGGTAATAATTCAGGATGTTGGGAGCTGTGGTGGGGATGTACACTGCTCGTGGGAGCCCACAGGGGGTCCCTAAATCAGCTTAGGGTGGTGGCTGTCAGGGCCGTCTGCCTGGAGGAGGGGTTGTTTAAGGAAACACCTGCAGAAGTTAACCAGGGGAGGAACTGAGAGGTGGAAGCATTCAGGGTAGGAGCAGCATGTACAAAGCTCTGAGAACGGCATTCTAAGGAACCGAGAGCAGCTAAGAAATGGCTGGAATTGGGAAACCAGGAATAATAACAACCATAATCTCCCTCCCCATGTGCCTAATCTCACTGAGCCCTCCGGACATCCACTCCCATTTTACAGGCAAGGAAACAGAGGCCAGAGAGGTGCAGGCTTAGTCAGGGGCCCCAGTGTGCAGGGCCCCAGGCCCCAGCTGCAGGAGCCTACCTCTGTACCAGGACAAGCAGCCCAGACCCAATGGGGGCAGGAGAGGCAGGGCAGGCAGACTCCCTCCCAGAGCTACCCCCGGGCTGGGCGGGAGGCCCCAAGGGTGGGGGTGGGGCGTGGGAAGGCTGGAAACTGGTTTGGGGCGGTAGGGCTTTCCTGTCACTGCCGGTGGCCCCCCGCCTTTGTCCTCATGTGTCACTGAGGAATGCGGCTGTAGTCTGGATAAAGGCAGCTTTGTTTGGAGGTCTCAGGAAGGGGGAGAGGGAGGACTGAGGGAGGGAGGAGCTCGGCCAGGGAAGGGTTACTGTCCCTCCCTTCTGGATGGCCCCCGCCTTAGCTCTGTGCAGGAAGCACCTATGCCCTGTGGACACCCACATCCTCTGTTGTGCCTTTAATGCACTTCCTGAACTTGGCGAGTAGCTTCCCTTTCTCTGAGCCTCAGTTTCTACACCTGGAAAATGGGACTCATTTGCCAACCTCTAAGGATGGTTGTGAGGCTCCAGCCAAATAACCAAATGGCTAACTGGCTCTGCAAAACATACTGCTGAGTGAGAAAAGGGCAGCCCAGAGAGGTAAAGTGACTTGCCCAAGGTCACACAGCTTGACCTTGAAGGGAGATGGATCAGGTACTTGCTGAGGGTGGTGGGCAGGGAGATGAGCACCTGTTTGTCTTGATCTGCAGGCAGCTGGGTCCCAAACTGTGCCTCTTGCCTTGGTGAGGAAGAGCGACCAAGGTCACTTGCTTGCTTGCCCTTGGTCATGGCAGCCTTGTGAGGGTGGGCATTGAGTTAGCCCTTGGTCACTGCTGCCCCCCAGTGTCCACACAAGGTGGGCAGGAAAGCCCAATGGTTCTAGCCTAGGGGTCGTGTGACCTCGGGCTGGTCTCACCCTCCCTCCGGGAAATGGATCTGATGTGAGGACACACGTCGCAGGGCTGCGGGGTAAGTCGCAGGAGACAATGAGCACCCGGTCAGCCCAGACCCAGTACCGGTTAGTAGGGTTAGTAGCACAGCGGAGACCTGCTTGCCAGCTGCACAGAGGATTTTCTCAAGGTCACAACCAAGGGTGAGCTGGGGCCTGCGCAGGGCTCCTCCTGGCCCCTCCTGCCCAGGAAGGAAGGGTGTGAGCCCTGCACAGCCACAGTCCTGGGGTGGGACGGTTGAATAGAGAAGTGGGCGGTGTGAGGCACTCAGCTCTGCCCTTTGGGAGGAGGTGCCATGTGGGCTGGAGCTCAGGGACATGGCCCCCCATCCCCTCCCACGGTTGACAGACAGATGGGGCAGGGCTGAGCCTGCTTAGTCATGGCCCAGATATAACATTGGCCCCAGGGGGCAGCTACTTCTTGCTTGCTCTGCCCCAGCAGCTGCAGCCAATCCCAGTAAGTCCCAGTCCTCACTTCGCTCAGTGAGTACATCTGAGCTCATCCCCTTCAGGTGCAAGAGGAGCACAGAGAGGGGGAGTGATTTACCCAAAGCCACACAGCAAGTAAGAGCAAAATCACTCACTCACTCACCCATCCACTTAGCAAATACTTTTAGAATACCAAGGGTGGGTTAAGTCCTCTAGGAAGGATGTTCTGGGAGGAAGTTGTGCTTTGTGCAAAGTTACAGAAAAGTCTTATGATGGTTAAGGGTATGGGTGCTAGAGCTTGTCTGTGGGGTCAAATCCTGGCTCTGCCACTTGCTGTGTGACCTTGAGCAAGTGAAGGAAGTACTCTGTGCCTCTGTTTCCTAACCTATAGGTCGAAGATATTCGTGGTACTTATGTCAAGGTGTTGGTGTGAGGATGACAGTGAGTAATCCATGTAGGGTGCTTAGCATGAGGTTTGGCACACAATAGTTGCTCAATAAACATGGGCTGTTTAGAGGGTACAGGGAATAAAAGACATGTGGAGCCTGGGGACTGCCAGCCAGTGACTGGGAAGGAACATCTGGAGCCAAGAGTGGAGGTTGGGGAGGTTGGCACCTTGGGGACCCACAGAAGCAGGAGTCATGGGGTTGACTTGCTGCTGTCATGCAAGTGGGTGGGGACAGGAGAGACAGAGGCCAGGAGGTCAGGGAGTAGGCGATCCAGGGGGCAACAATGGGGGATGGGACACCAGAGCAGAGGCAGTGGGAGGGAAGAGAAGGCAGCCAGTGCTAGGGAAGGACTTGGTGCTTGTCTGAATGTGGCAGGAAGAGGGGGTGTTGTCCAGGAGAACATCCAGGGGTTCCGATGGGTGAGGAGCCCATGGCAGGAAAGGGGAGTGGAACTCTTGACTGGATCAGGGACCCACTCCACGGAGCCTCCCAGGTGCCAAGGCAGGCCTTGGAGGGGTCAGCATGCCCAGGGCTGGTTACTTGATTTTCAGGGCTCAGTGCAAAATAAAAATGAAGGGCTCCTTGTTCAAAAAGCAGGCAAAAGGTGCCAGTTATAGGTATTATAATATGGCATAAAGCCTTTTCCTTTTTTTTGCATATATCATCTGCTCACATGTGTGTTTCATTGTCCTGTTGTACTTCACTTACAGGTTCAAAGATAGAATTATTAAGAATTTCAAGATGGCAACAACAGAGCATTGAAGCTGGTGGGGAGCTCTTCTGTGTGCGGGGCCCTGTGCGACTGCAGAGGTTACATGTCCCTGCCGCTGACCCTGACCATGCCCATTTCACCAAGATGACAAAACTAAATACTGGGGACTAGAACCCGGGCATATTTCCAGTTTCGGAGCCCCCTATATTTTTCCCTACCTGTATCTGCTCATGTCTAATTTCTACTTACCAAACCCCAAAGAAAGCTCTGAGGTGGCAGTTTATGTAAAACACAGGAACTGTTAACACAGATGTGAAGGAAGAGGCAACGTTGTCCTGTGGGAGACCTGGCCTAGGAGCTGTGTGACCTTGGACAGGCCACGTGAACTCTCTGTGCACACAGTCTCTCGGCAGAGCCAGGCTTAAGCTCAGCGGAACTCCTGTCTGCACCCTCTGCCCCCACGAAGCTCACTCGCCCCCACCCATGTCCCCCTCAGTGTCTGAGGCTTGCAACGGTCATAAAAAAATGAAACCACAGCCCCCCAGTGTGCTTGCCGGCTTCTCAGGCCTTATTTATTTTGGCCGCTAAGGAGACTAATAAATGGCTTGCCACTTGACGTAATCATTAAGAGCTCCACTGAGCTGTGGGCAGCGTTTCCTCCCCTCCTTGGCCGTGCCTGGGGCGCCCAGCCACTGAGTGTGGCAGTGATGGATGGTGTCATCACCGGGCTTGCCCAGGGGGGTGTGCAGGCAGTGGGCGGGCATGGCTCCCTTTCCTGAGGGCTCCTGGGCAATTCATTATGGGAAAGGGGAGTTGATGTGTGAGGATGGCGGCCGGCTTCCAGAAGGGGCACGAACCATAACATCTCAGGGGACTGTGGGCCAAGGTGGATCTGAAGACATAGTTTTGGGGGCGAGGAGTCAATTGATGAATGGCCAATGAACTGATGAAAGGAAAAAGAGTGATCTTTGCAGGAGGTGATCCAAAAATACACATGAAAACTTATTATTTTTTAAGTTAGAAAATTGGTAAAATTTTAAAAAATTAATTAAAAAAATTTAAAGATATAGCATAAGCTGATGGCAAAAATGTTCTCAAGTCTCTGGCTCTCCCTGTATCTATATTCTTTGCAACGTGGCTTTGCAGATCTTTCCATCAAGAGCTCAGTCATGTGACTTGTTTTGGCCAATAGAATGTGGCAGATGTGATGTGATGCTGTGTCGATTCCAAATGGAGGCCTCAAGAGGCCTTTCAGCTTCTGCTTACTCTCTTGGAATCCTGTTGCCACCAGGTGAACAAGCTCAGATGAGCTAGACAAGCTCCAGACATAAGAGAGTGCCCTGTCAAGATCAATAAAGCCAACCAAAGATGCATGAGTGAGGCTGGATGAGTCTAGAAGAACTGTCTAACTGACCTGTAGACATGTGAGCCATAACAAATGCTTACTGTTTTAAGCGATTAACTTTTGTGTTGCTTTGTTACACAGCAATAGCTAACTGATACAAGTCCTAATAGCCAGTGTTGGTGATGGTGGGGGCAGTTTGCTAATAATTTTGCATATTTATTGAAGCAGCTAAAAGATGAAAACCCTTTATAAGTCCAAGATGCTATTATAATTTTGTGGGCCTCAGTTTCCTTATCTGGAAAAAGGGGGTAATTGTACCCATCTCACAAAGTTATTGTGGAAATTCAATGAGTGAGTCAAATGCTTAAAAAATGGCCCCAAAGTGTTCCTCTTTTTCTAAAAGCTTATGATAGGGGCAACTTATTTACGGTCTCGGTTCTGGGGAATAATTCCCTCAAAAATCTTAAAACATGTGTTCCTCATGGGCAAGGATATGTCAACAACGATGTCCTTTCCAGCATTGTTTATAATGAACAAAGGAAACAAACTAAATGACTAACGTGCTTATTGTTTACTAATTTGACCTACTATTGCTTGAATAAATTAAGATATGGCTATATGCTGAACTAAGTTCAGCTATGAAAGATCAGGTTTTAGAAGAGAATTCACTGACATTAAAGTGTTCAAGCTGTTAAATTAAAAATCACATTACAAAATAAAATTATGATTCCAATTCTTGTAAAAATATGTCTCTCTCCCTCTCTCTCTCTCTTTCTCTCCACATCTCTATAGAGAAAAATATCTGGAAGGAACTAACCCACAGCGCTATCTGGGTTTGTCTCTGATGGTGGGGCTACGTGTTTCTTTTTTCTCTTCATAGCAACACATTTGAGCTTCTCCTGTGACAGGTACCTTATTAAATGCATCCATCTGGGGTCCCCTTTTGCTCTCACAATGAACCTTAGGGATGGGTACTAGAACTACCCCCCACCATTTCACAGGTGACAAGGTTGAGAGGAGCTTAATGAATGTGAGTTCAGTGAGAGAATGAGCCAAGGAGAAGGAATGAATGAGTGAATGAATGATTTCAGAAGACTGGTCAGGATGAGGGGGATGGATCTGGAGACCTCGCATGAGGAGCAGCAAAGGGGCAGGTACTGATGTGTCCCCCACAAGCCTGCTACGCTCTGAAATGTCCTCATTCTTATTTCCTTCTCCTTTGTTTGGGAAAGGACCCTCTTTTGCTGAAGCTTCTTGCTGCATCTTTTAGATCTGGAGGAACCCCAAGAAGCTATCTAGCTTTCCATTCTTCATTAACTTTTAGAGTATTTAAAAAAATAACCCTTTTCACTCTGATAAACAAAGCAATATTCATTGTGGGAAATTTGAAAGATGATATGAAAGTATCATAACCCCTTTCCCCACCCCATATTTCCTCCATCGGAACAATCAAGGGTGGCACTTGGGTGCATTTCCTCCCAGGATTTTTGCCCTCTGTGTTTCTTGTTAGGTAGTTGCCATCATACTGGGTGGACGATCTGGTCACCTGCTAGTTTTACATCATGTCAGTAAAAGTCAGTGTGGGCAAAACACAGCAGTGGGATGTTGTTTCTCTGGGCTCTGAGAAACCCCCAATTTTGTATGGAAAGGTTACAAAGGAGGGGCTGGGCACCTGGGGTCCCAGACCCCCACTCTGAGCACAACCAGCTTTGTGTCTTGAGATATTGAGAGGGGCACGTACAATTCTGATCCAAAAGAATTCTGTGCTTCATAAAGGTTCAATGCACGATCTAGATAGGAGGTGGGATCTGTTCAATGTCTCCCAGCAAATCCGGGGCAGACCTGGGGCTGGGACCGAGGCCATCTGCCTTGCTTGTTTCTGGGACTATCATTAGTGGGTGCCACCTGCATGCCATGTCCTGGGGGATCGGTGCTAACCCAGACAGACTTGTACCCAGCTCTCCCAAAGCTTCCGTTCCACAAAGGAAGCTGCAGGATCCTGGTCATCGGACACATGATCCCACAGTTGCAGGGTGTGATGGGAGCCAGGGGGAGAAGAGGACAGAGTGGAGGGAGGGAAGGCCACTCTGGCAGGTGACCTCTGGGCTGAGGTGTGAGGGATGGGAGGAGTGGTGAGAGGGCCAGGGGGACCAGCACCTGGAGATGGGCTTGGTGTGAGCCTGAGAAGGGGTGGGAGGAGCCAGGGTCAGAGAGGTGGGCCCAGGTGAGGCCAGTAAGGGTGTTCAGCAAGGGGTGGGGGTGGGGGCAGGACCAGATTCACATTCTGAAAGGTCACTGGCTGCTGTGGGGCTGTGGCTGGAGATGCCCTGAGGCCCTGTACATCCAGTCTCCTGGCTCCTGGCCCTGAAGGGACCCTCCCCACCCTCACCCCTCTGGCATCCCTCTGTGGGGGAATGCACAGTGGGTGGGGCCCATCAGCTCTGCCACAGGCCAAGCCCCCTATGGGGGCTGGGGATCGCCTGCCTCCATGGCAGGGAGATGGGAACAGCAAATCCCTTTCTTGGCCTGGTCTGGCGCCTGCTTGCCCTGTAAGGCCCCAGTGTCACCTCTTGTTCTGGGGCATCAGCCAGAGCCAGGCTGGCCATATCTTGCTTTGCTCAGCCTCCCAGTGACCTTCTGAACTCAGTGTCATGGCAGGAGGGGGCCTGAGGAGCAGAACTCACTGGGCACTCAGGTTGGGACAGGACCTGAAGCATATTCTCCCTTCAGCCCCACCAGCTTATCCCTGCCCCATGTGCATAGACTTCACAGACACTCAGGGTCACATAGCTCATCGGGGGTGCAGCTAGAACAGGTCTCTGCATATCCCCCTGTGCCCCACCCTAGGCTCCGATTCTCAGCCTCTTGGGCGATGCCACCATGGGTTAGAGCAGTGGTTCTCAGCCTTCCTGATGCCGCGACCCTTTAATCCAGTTCCTCACGGTGTGGTGACCCCCATACAATTATTGTCGTTGCTACGTTGTAACTGTAATGTTACTACTGTTATGAATCGTCGTGTAAATATCTGATGTGTTTTCCGATGGTCTTAGGCGACCCCTGTGAAAGGGTCGTTGGACCCCCAAAGGGGTTGTGACCCACAGGTTGAGAACCGCTGGGTTAGAAGAAAGGAGACGGGTGTGGCTGCCGGTGGGACCAGTGCATATCCCAGGTGGGACAGCGTGCACGCGTGTGGATGTAACCGGGTCACCACTAATCTCCTTTCTGTCTCCACAGATTGGCCTGTTCTGGACCTTTCGTATAAATGGAATCATACAGCATGTGGTCGTTTGTGACCGGCTTCTTTCACTCAGAGTGTTTGCAACGTTCGCCCAAGTCGTAGTCCTTCATGCCTCTTTGTGGCTGCGTATTGTGTCATTGTGCGAATCACGGCACTTTGGTTTCCATTCATCCGTTGATGGGCCTTTGGGTCCTTCCCACCATTTGGCTATTATGAATAATGCTGCTATGAACATTCATTCACACTTTTGCACGTTTCTACGTTTTCAGTCATCTTGGAGAGAAACGGCCGGGTCGTGTGCTAACTCGAGGTTTAACTTTCAGAGGAAGTGCCAGCTTCTCTTCTGAGATACGTGTTTTTAAAAACAGCGTATGTGTGTGTGAATATGCACGTGGACACTTGTATTTGTGCAAGTGTGTTAGGAATGGAAACACATTTGTCTCTGTGTCTGAGGGTTAAATTGTCCTTTTAAAATAGCACCTATTGTGATTTATTTGGTCCTATTTATAGAGGTAGATGGGTCAGGCATCACCTGTCAGGGGACCAGTATGGGCTAAAGCCGGGTGGTAGGACTGAGAGGTAGAAGAGAATTCTCTCTTTAAAAAGTGCTGGAAAGTGGCTGGGTTCACAACAGACCCCCACGTCTTCCTTCTACCCTCCCAGCCGGGCCACCAACCCCATAGCCTCTCATGCAAATCATATGCAAATCTCTTCCCTCCCATCAGCCCTGCAGCACCCACAGGAGTGGGAAATATTCTCGGTTGGGTCCTTCCCTTCATTAATTTCCGAGCCGTAGTACATTACTCATGGATAATTAAGAGGGAGCTATTAATACAACATTTAATATTCAAGTGCAGCGAAGAGGAGAGAGCCGTAAGTCACAAAATCCTATTCGACAAGACATTGCAGTTTAGCAATGAGATATTTCTTCACCTTCTAGAAGCTCAGGTCTGCTTGTATCGAAACGTGGGCCTGAGAACTTCATTTATTGATAGAATATGAAGAAGGACCTTAAATCACCAGGAAATCCATTGTAAGGGCCCAGCAGCGGTGGCCTGGTAGTAATTACACCCAGAAGTGTCACTGTCTCCACTGGGCACCTCTGTTGAGGCGGTGGCTTGGCCATCCCCGGCTGGCAGGGGGATTGATGGCGAGGAGGTTGGGCAAAGACAAAGGCCGTAGCGTGGAGACGTGACTGTGTCCACCCACACGTGGGATACAGGATGGGGGTGGAGTGTGGAGCAGCTGAATTCTGGCACCCCGTGGTCCCCGTTCTTTCCCACCGGAGACCAAGGCACCTTGGACCGCCCCAACTCCCTCCACCCGTGACCTTGGCAATAAGGATCTACCTGAGTTCCAGCCTCACTGGTCCCAGGGCCTGACACAGAAAAGGAGCTCGATGAGAGATGGGGTGGAGGTGAAATGCCTTTGAGCACCTGGAGGCCTCAGTTTCCAAAGCCTTAAAATGGTCTCTCCGGGGAACAGTCTCTAAGAACCAGTTCCTACCTGCCTCTGCCTTGAGTGGGTAACTGCGTGTGGCACGTGGGGGTCACTTACATGCCAGTGGCTGTCAGCTGTGGAGGCTGTGTGGCATGTGTGGGTGCCAGGCCTGGGTCACCTTGTGGGTCTGCTGCTCACTAGCTGTGAGGGGAGTCCTGTTGACCTCACTGGGGTTCTGTCCCCCTGTCTGTAAGGTGAGGATAAGTTGTGTCACGTTACCACACAGGGAGGGCTTTGCACACCACGAATGCTTGGTAGGGAAGTGTGTGCACTGCGGGGATCAGGCCGTGGCTGTGGCTGCGGGCTGACTGAGTGGCCCAGGGAGTTGGGGGGGGGGTGGTCAGTGGAGGGAGGTGGGCCTGGGGCCAAGAATGTGGAGCTGGAAAGAAAGACACTCTGCCAGGCATGCGCCAGGCACTTCTACATGGGCTGTCTACCGCTCACACCCAACCCTCAAGGCACGCCACCTTCCTCCATTTTTGGGGTGGCTGAGGAGCACTGGGGACACTGAGGAACGTGCCCAAAGCCGCCTGGCAGAGCCCAGTTCTGGGACTCCCAGATCTCTGTCTCCAAGGCCTGTGCTACATGCTCTTACTTGGGACCAAGGGCAGTCCTTGGTTGGGGGCTGGGGTGGTGGTAACGAGCTGGGGCTCAGAGTCAGACTGATGAGGTTCGGACTCTAGCTTTGCCCTGTGTGATCCTGGGCAGGTGGTTTCCTGTCTCACCACCCAGGCTTCTTGTCCTGGGGTGGGAGTAACTCAGTAAGAACACCACCCTGGGGTTCGCAGGGCAAGCGAAGCGGTGTTCTCCAGGCAGCTGCTGGGCCCGAGGGAATTGCTTGCGCCATCTCACCAGTGGGAGTTATCCCCATGCCCATTTCACAGGTGAGAAAACTGAGATTCACAGAGGCAAAGCAACCCTTAAGGTCAGTAAGTGGCAGGACTACGATTGAACCCAGATCTGTCTGAGTCCACAGTGAGCCTTACTACACACTATTATTATATTAGCTGACATAATAATAACAGCGACATTATTATTGATTTCTTTCCCTGCGGCCCCCTGGGGAAGTGCCTCTTCCTCCTCAACCTCAGAATTTGTTGGTGATGAACCTCTGGGTGTTCTCCAGGGTGAGGTCAAACTTGGAGGGGCAGAGACCTAGGTGGGCAGGGCAGGCCTCTCTCCAGCCCCATGCTGGTCCTACCCTCCCCTCGCCTGAGCCAGTGAAGGGTCTGTCACTGGTCCTCCTTCCTCTGCCCACCAGGCCTAACAAATGGGCTGCTGCACATTTTCTTGCTTCCCCGTGCCCCCAGGCCTCTCCAGACCCCCCGACCTGCTGTGGGCGCTGTTCTGCACGAGAAGGGAAACGGTTTTTCTCTCTACTCCAACTCCAGGGGTGGTTTTGGATGAAACAGGAGTGTAGCAGAGGACGGAGCGTTAGCCTCCACAGTCTTACACTCTTCGAACGTGGATTGGGATCTCTGAGTCAGAGATGAGGCCCTGCTCAGCGTGGGAGATCTTAATGCCACCACAGGGGAGTATTTGGAGCTTGTTTGGTGTCGCCTCAGTTGATCTGCAGAAGAGCTGTGGCCCCTTGATTGAGGGCTGACACTGAGTCTCAGAGCCCGACTTGGTGTGTTGGCCGTACAGTCAGAGCATTTGGGCCCTGGATGGGGATCATGTGCCCCCCAGCTGCAAAGCTGGGACTGCATTTCAGGGTGCCTGTCTCCCTGTCCAGTGCTCCCCTGCTCTCTTGGATGGCTCACCTTGTAGAAAGTTGGGGAAAATTGATTTTCCAGTGGAGAATCAAGGTGTGGCAATGTGGCAACCGGGATATGAGTGAACCCCTAGCCTAGGATGCCAGCAGGGTGACTTAGTGTTCATATGTTAACTGCGAAGCTCTCCATGCAGGCTATGAGCTCAGGGGTGCTCACTGCAGGTGTGGGGGAGGGAGTTCTTTCAGGACCTGCTGAACCTACCACAGGGACCCTTTGGCTCTCACTGGGAGCATTACAATTAAATAGCTCTTTTCTCAGTGATGGTGGCTCGTATTTGATAATGACTGCTACTGCTGGCTGCCACGTGTGATTATTGCTGCCCGTGACAGAGGCCAGACTTGCTATTTGTTGATAGCTGTGACGTCATCACGGAACTATGATGCTGGGCTAAATTATGCAGTGGGCTAATAAAATTTCTAGATTTTCTAGTGAATTCCCCAGAGGTAAGGGAAGCATGGCAGGACCCAGACATGGGCCAGTCACTCTTTCATAGAGGAGCAAACGGGAGCCTAGACAGGGACTGCGTCCAGGGCCACCCGGCAGGTCTACAGTGGCAGCCAGTTGGGGGGAGGGAGCACAGCCTGCCCATAGTGGGAGCCCCGTAACATACGCTTTCTTACAAGCAGGGTGAGATCTCTCAGCGGTAAAGGGCACAGCCTGGACCTGAAGGCACAAGGTTAGACCCCATCTCTGCTAGCCCTGTGCTGATGGAGAGCTCAGATAGCCTGTGAGCTTCGTGAAGGTGGGCATGATGACTGCCTCCTTTTCTGGTATAGCCACGGCACCCAGCCTGGCCCTCAGTGTAGATGTTTCAGAAGGCCTTGTTGAATGAATGGAGGAATAAGGGAGGGAAGGACGTTAGGCTTCCCCATCCATCATCCCCTCATCCACCCACCTACCTGTGGACTGAGTGTGTCGCCCTGCCCAAATCCATGCATTGCAGCCCTAGCCTCCAGTGGGGCTATATTTGGAGGTGGGGCCTCTAAGGAAGTAATTAAGGTTAAATGAGATCCTAAGGGTGGGGCCCGGACCTTGTAAGAAGAGACACCAGAGAGCTCTCTCTGTCCCTATACACACGCAGAGGAAAGGCCGTGTGAGGACACAGTGAGAAGGCAGCCATTGCAAACCAGGAAGAGGGGCCTTCCCAGAAGCTGAATCAGCCAGAACCTTGATGTTGGACTTCTAGCTTCCAGACCTGTGAGAAAATAAATTTCTGTTGTTTAAGCCATCCTGTCTAGGGTATTTTGTTATGGCAGTCCGCGATGACTAATACACCTTTTATTCCCTTTCCTTCTTGTTTTTTTCAGTCCTTCTTTCCTTCTACCCACCCATTCGTTCATGATCGCATCCATCCACCCATCCATCCTCCATCCTCCATCTACACATTCATACTTCTCCCCTCCCTCCTTCCTCCCTTCCTTCCTCCTTTTCACCTTCCGTCCCTCTCTTCTCCCCTTCCCCTCTCCCTTCCTTCCTCTTTTCCTTCCGTGTCTCCTTCCATCCATCCACCTATCCTTCTATTCCAACCTTCCTGCTACCCACCCCTCATCCACCCACCCTGGCACTGCGGGGGGAGTCTCTGTTGCCGTGACACCTTCCCCTTGCACCCTGCACCTTGCACCATAGCATCGCCCGAAGCACATCAAAGCCTGCACTTGGACTTAGCCCAGGGCTGGGATGGGACGCTTCTGTATACTTTCCGTCATGGCACCTCACCACGGTAGTCTCTCTTACTCCGTTGTCCCACAGGAATACCTTGTTAAGTCATCCCAAGCTTACCTTCCAAATGTGATAGAAAGTCCAACTAGCTGTGTGTTTGCACCATGAGGTAACAAACAGAAGATTAATTTTATTTACATAAATAGGAATGATTAAACTTCAACAGCTGTCCAGCTATCTCGTGCTGCGGAGGCTGGAGCATTCCCTGGCGGGGAGGCTGGCCTGGAGGAGCCAGGCACCTGGGGCTGGCAGAGAATTCCCAGCAGCCTCTCCCACACGCTCCACCTTGGCCCCTCCCAGGCCTGCTCCATGCAAATCACCCGGGAGCCTCATTTGCATACACCCAGCTCATTTGCATATCCCCCAGCTCTGGGTGGCTCCTCTGCCGCGGGGCTGGCTGACAGCAGCCCCTTTTGTTTTCACATGCCATCCAGGGACTTGCTCCTTCAGCCTTCGGATTGGGGAAGAAAGGAGAGCGAGGGAAACAAAAAGGGAAGGGAGAAGAACCCTCAAGACAAAGAGACAGGCACCATCTGGGCAACAGGAAGAAAATGCCAGTGTCTGGAGTTCAGACCCCGGGGGAAGCAGGCGACGGAGGGACAGGCCTCGGGGCTGGCTGGAGTCGGGCATCTTAGCCCTGCCAGAACTGGCCCGAGGCCCGGCCTCATCATTTCCTTGGCTCTGGCACCCTGGGCAGGTGACTTTGAGGCTGATGCCTCTGTTTCCCCATTTGGGAAATGGACCCTCACACTGGCGTGTGGTTGTTGCCTGGTGTGTAGCAACCCCCAGCTCTGGCTTGTGCATTTGTTCCTGGGCAGGGAGGGGACTGATGTACCAGCTGGTGGCCTTGCCCGGTACACACCCCACCTCTGGCTGCCCCTCTCTCTTTCTGCACCTCAGTTTCCTCCAGGTCGTAGGACCTCCAAGGACTGGTTCTCTTGAGTCCTCTCCTTCTTCTGCTGTTCAGAGACTAGGAGCAAATGCCCATATGTGTGGTGATGATGATGATAATATTCATATTAATAGTGTATGTAGCGAGAACCCAGCCCTGGACAGGCCTGGGCCTGGGTTTTCTCGTTTCATCCTCCAGAGCTCCTGGTGGCCCAGGTTTTACTACGATCTCCCTTTTATAGAGGACACAAAGGCCCCAACTGAGCCCCAGCCTATCCTTTCTGCGTGCTTCAGAGAGGCAAGCTCTTAGATCCTAGAGGACTTTGTTAGCAGGGCGGCCTGAACCACATCCTTGCCTGAAGACTAGCCACCAGGCCCCCAGCAGTGTCAGTGGGACAGGGCAGCACTCTGGCCAAGGGACCGGGCCCAGGGCTCGGTAGGCAAGAAGCTGGCGTGCCTTGGGGGTTGGGGAAAGACACAAATGTTTGATCCTGCATTTTGTCCCTGACCTTGTAATCCCCACGCCATGCCCCTACCCCTGACCCCACTTTTCATTACACCCCTACATTTCTCTCTTCCTCCTCCAGTTTCCTGATTAAGTGAACGTGGTCCACATATGCTGGGACCTTTGTCCCTCCTGTCCTGACATGGTTGGCTGCATTGCGTGTTTGCAGGGAAAACATGCTTCTGTACACATGGGTTAATGTATGTGCAAGGCCCCTTGTGTGTCCACGATGGTGAAGAGCATGGATTCTGCGGCCAGCTTGCATGGGTTCAAATCCTAACCCTGCTCGCTGCCAGACTTCAAGCAAGCCCCTTAACCTCCCTGAGCCTCAGCCTCCTCATGTGTAGCATGGGGGTGATAGTAGTACTTA